>CM068352.1:32018360-32165860 GCA_034769755.1 Odontamblyopus lacepedii | reverse complement strand
AGTTGCTCCTGAAGGCATCAGAGGTTCCTTTCCTCAACTGCGCCATGCCTAGGTGGAATTACAAAAGGGACAGCCATCTTACAACAAAATGAAAAAGGGACAAAATGTGTTTTATTTATATAATGCATTTATTGCAACTAATCAATAGTGATTCAGTGATTTAATCATCGTTACCTGAACTCCAAAAGATGTCAGGAGCTGACACAAGTGATTTTAATTCAAAATATTACCGTACACATGAATAGGGCTGTGCAAAAATATCAAAATATCGTATCGTTTAATGTGATGATAAAGTACTGATATCATGGGCTGCTGTATCAGTATATCGCCAAGAGTATTTTTTACTAATTATTTTGTTACAGCGATACAGTTTTGCTACACATTTGACATTTTCACTGTTTTGATGATCAAAATGGGCATGTTTCATATTTACTTTGCACAAGAAGTGGTTTAACAAAGACTTTTCATATCACAGCCATGTTTTAGCCTTTATTTTTTATTGAACCGTGCTGAAACTATTTGAAATATATATATCGAATCAAAAGTTCACTGTATCAAGATATGTATCATATCAGCAACTTCTTAATGATACCCAGGCCTACACATGAATGTGTTTTTGATGAAAGTCTCTTCCGTCTGTAAATCTCCCCTATCAGGATAGCCTCTAGCAGATTCACCGTAGCTTTATCTTGGTCAAACAGAGTAAAACTCTCATACTCACAGGCCATTCATAGTATAAAAAACTAATGGATTACCCAAGGCATTTATTCCTTGGATTAATCAATTCAGTTTAGATAAACTAAACAAATAGTTAGTTGCAGCCCTTAAAGAACATTGATTGTGGTAGTGTCTGCGGTTACTTTAGCACTTTAAGTATCATCAGATTTTTGGAATTATAAGATAAGACATAAAGACAGCATGATTAGAACAGATGTTGTGGTTTGCAGGGCAAATAATCTTTAGAGTCCAGAAATCTGATAATGACGTTTTGGCGTGCATGTACACATAGAACGTGTTTAATGTTTAGTACCATGAAAAGTGATTTCAGGTTTCAAAGTGGTGTTAGCAAAAAATCTTTTAGCTCAACTTCTCCCAGGTACAGGGTAATCTGAATAACTAAACAGGCATCTAAAAACTAAAAAGGCATCTAAAAAAAGTGAAAAGATCTCAGGCATGTGTGTGTTTTAGTTTAGACCTACCCACAAAAATGCTCTAAATTAGGGTGACCATACTATTTACCAAGAACAGTCCCAGTTTTGAGATGCCTTTATTTTTGACCAATCTGATACCTGCCAACAGTAAAGAGGGGAATATATTGTCATTTCTTGGACAATGGACATGGACAATGTTACACCCTCTTTTCACCATTTGATTTATACATCCATAGCAATACCCCCCCTCCCCAATACTATGCAAAACTGACTCTTGTGATCTTATAGCCATGTCAGAATGTCGCTATCCCCTTAAACACAGAGTTTCGTTTTGTTTCATTTGCATGTGCTTCAGTAATGCTGCATTATTAGTCTGTCTACATCTCCACCTTGTGATGTCATGAAGCGATAGCTACCTTTTTACCTTTTGTTCAGCTGAAATGCACAATTCCAGGGCAGAAATCATCATGATTCATGTGAAGGTTTCTGGAGTTTAAAAACACACTGGAGCACTTTCTGTTTTACCACATGACATAGGGAGATGGAGTGTTTTCTGTTTGAGAGAAGAGCTCAGCCTAAATGTGCAGGGGTTGTGTTAAACATGTGTGAATGAAACAAAACAAAACACAATTGCAGGTTTGTTTGTGGTAAGGAAACTGCATTAGAACGGAGATCAGAAAATAGTGTCATATGGGATTTTTAACGATGAACGCATTGACTTTAGAACATATCCCAAGACCACATGCAAATAAAATCTCTTTCCTGATTGAACCAGAGATTGATCTGAGCCTTTTACTGAATCTCCCAGTGTCTCTGCCACACTGTTCACTTGTTGTAGTGTAAAAGTTGGTTCAGACTTTAGTTGGACACTGTGGAGCGGATCTGTGTCAAAGCTTTTGGTGCTCACTTTCTCACACATGGATAATGTTCAAATCAAGTGGATTCAGGACTATTCTAATCTAATCTCATCACACTCCCGGGAGTTACCTACTTGGGCGTAACAGTAGAAAAAACTTAAATATATAGTGTATTATGCCACGCACATGTGTCTAAGGGGCTCAATTTGCTGCTTTATTCAAGATTTGGGGGCTAATCTGACGCCTGCTCCAGAGCGCTGTTTAATCTGCTAACATTAGCTCGTTTACATTAGCCCATTAGCTAGCTAGCGTTAGCACTTTGCCTTCTATTCTGCTCGCTTTTGCTTCAGTTACGGTGACATTTACAGAGCCTAATCCTCAAATGAGTGCGCAAACACAGCGCAGACTACGTGATTATAAATGCACAGACATCGGAGCAATTCTCACCTAAAGAAGTGAAGTAGTTGCCTTGATGCTGTCGCCAATCCCGGGCTGTTTCCTGTTTAATCCATGATAAACGCGTACAATTCTCGCCCACAAAGATGTTCCTGTGTGATCCAAACGCGTCACACCAGCTCTCTGCGGAGGGCACTCGTGTCGCTGTGCTGGAATCAAAATATCTCAGTGTAGTGGAGTTTTTACATAACAGTCTGAGTGTCCCTTTCCCTTTTCTTTGTTCTGTAATCTAGTAAAATTGAAACTCATTCGCCTCCTGCTAATCCCAGCCCCACTCAACAGCAGCATCTATTGGCTGCCATTTCCATACAGGATTAACAGGGACCCGGAGGCGCTCGGGCCGATGCACACTTGTGGAACATTTCACTCGTCTTTTATCAAACTTTTCTGATGCTGGTGTCAGATTAAGTTAGGATTATGGGTACAGAGGTGAGTCTACAGAATTTTTCGTGACGAGTTCAGAATTACACGAGGGACCACTGTGGCCTGCTTCTGGTCAGGCTAGAGTGACCAAACGTCCCTGTTGACCCGGTATAGTCTCTGTTTAAAACCCTGCGTCCCCTGTCCCAGCAGATTTATACAAAACCAGTGATTTGTCTCAGTTTTATACAAGAAATCTCCCAGGTGTCCCTATTTTTGATCAAACTCATTCCTGCCAACAGTAAAGAGAGGTATGTATTATCATTTAAGTAAAATATATTTTTAAAAGCTGCTTAAAAATCACCAAAACACAAAGAAAATGTGATGAAACGGACTCATGTTAGTGCTGAGTGCAGAACAATTTTCCTTAATTACGCGCTCATTTCACAATTTTATTCTTTCTAACCAACACAAGCCAGGGATGTCCCAGTTTTGTTTTCTTTTTATTTTTTATTTTTATTTTTTTTGGTCACCCTAGGTTAGGCACAAGAGTAAGCATTGGCTAATTCTACACAACATAAATCCATGTCTAGACTAGCTCTAGTAACCTCGCCCTTGTGATGGCACAGGCCTGGGGCAGGGGAGCGGGGAGCCTAATGATTAGATTTCATTCAGAGGTCATTTTTAATCAAGAGCTGTACAGCTAATCCTCTGTTAGAGAAAGCATGTGGATACTTTTTTTGTTTAGCCTAAATTGAAGTGATTGGCCTCATTGTTGTCATATGGGTCAGGCCTTTTTCAGAGGGAAACACTTTGAAACTGAGGGCCAAAGAGCATCAGTTTGGTCTAAAAGGTCATATTTATTTATATTTATTTATATTATATTTATTTATTTATTTATTTAATGGTTGCAGCCTATTTATTTTAGCTCTGTATCACCATAACACGTGATGGAGCTGTAGTGGTAGAATGACTTACATTTGCACCATTACTGCCTATGAAAACTATAGATTAATACAACTGAACGTGAGTTTGAAGCCCACACTGTTTGGACAGAGTTTGAACACCCCGGGCATAGTATATCTATAGTCCATTCTATTGCCTTGTACCAATGACATTTTTCAGACAAAAATCTGAAAAAAAGAAATCCTTGAGACTCAGACAGTAATAAGCAAACCAGAGTGAAATCACACACCAGTATTCATGTTAATCATGTTGAGATTTAATAAGCTTTGCAGTCATGTCATAATCCAGAGAGTGGAGTAACCACAGACAGACAGCATGTACAGAGGTGTGAGCAGGAGGCCGAGCTGTGGAGCTAAACCCCGGGACAACACCAGCAAATGTCCACTGTCCATGTGTATTGACCCACACCGACCATACTGACCCATACTGTAACGTATTGTGGAGTGCAAGCTAAACCACAGAGCTGGAAGACTCGCATTCAGAATGTTGTGATACAGGCTGAAGGTCTTGTGTCATCTCTGCTCAGGTGAAAGCGAACAGTGAACAGGTTCAGACAGAACATGTTTGTGTGTTTCTTTAGAATAGGATTTGTCTCAATTTGACTTTTTGTACTCTACCCACCCCTGGACTGGACCCATTAGCCAATTAAAACTAACCAGTCAATCGACTGGGATTTGAAATGTACAGATCAATAAGAGTCATGGTAGTACAGAGTATTTCCCCAGCTTTTGGTGTCTTAAGTAGTCTATTAGTTGAACATGTATTACAACAATAAAGACCTAACATTTTAGTATATGGTTGATAAGCAGGTGTGGTTGTTCTTGTGTCTGTTTTTCGTTTTACAAAGGCTAGAGATATGTGATCCAATATAAAAGACAAACATGTTTCAAGTTGTTACAAGCCTATTGTCAATGTGCAATTAGAAAAGCAGAAAGCAGCAAAGAACCGCTGTAAACATTGCTAGCTGTAGTAGTAATAGTAGTAGTGTAGTAGTAAGTAATCCTTTCAGTGACATGACCAACAATTCAACTTTAAACCTGAATGTGGCGTCGGTCTGACCCGAGTCAGTCAGAGTACCATACAGAGTACCGTACATCAGTCATATTCATGTGTCATTGTCTTAGTTTGGTTGAGACTGTACATTGCCAACACACGTGTCAGACTCAGGCACACACAGAAAGGACAGGTCTTAGCTAAAACCTCAATGTATTACAACCTTATTATGAAATCTAATTATTTCAGTTTGAAATAGATTAGTTAGAAATAAATAAGTATATGGGTTACTGGCTGGTTATTACATTATTGACCAAACAAAACAATAATGATGTAATCAAGTGCAGACTGTAACATAAAAGTGATAGTAGCAATAGCATGAGCTGAGGACATTTAGATCTCATCCAAAAGGCTCTGTCAACTCTGAATTTGTGAATGTGAAAATGCCATCTGTAATTGTGCCTGCTAAAAGCCTGAGAGCAACTGCATCCCCCTCTCCAAGCGAACCTACAGTCAGTATGTACAATATACATTCAGAACAGTGTTTATGTACCACTTCAAATAACTTGGATGTTAATGACCGCATTGTAAACACATCTCACAATGTCAGCCTGCCCATATGCAAATTATCTAAGGTATTCAGTACTGCAGCAGTCCAGATTCTGTACTTTCCATGAACTATGGATCCCATGGTTTCTATGGATCCCATCAACAAGCCACAGCTGCATCAGTGGGACTGTGTTCAGGTGTACTGATGCCCTGACTCTTGTGAGGAACATTAGAGATCTGTTTGTCCACAGCATGGTGTGCTCCTCAGAGCCTGCAGGAGGCCAGAGAAGCAGGCAAAGATGTGCCCCTCAGAGCCTGCAGAAGGTGAGAGGAACAGAAGCAGGTTCCTTGTCCTGTTGGACATCCAGGCACAGACACTGGCTCTGTCTCAGCCTGCACTGGTCCAGCTGTGACTCCAGTGTGGGAGAGGTTTAGTTGTGGTGTGACTCTCACCCTCGCGGTCTACCGCCTTTGAAGCTGCATGTGTCACACCGCATGTTCACACCATAACTATTCATGTATGAAGAAAAAAGGTTGCAGTGAGCTCCAGCTAAACAGGCTCCTAACAGAAACCAGAAACAGTGGTGAGCGCTGGAGAGCTCAGCTTGGTTCTGAGCTCCTCTGGAGTTAGTGTGGCCTGTGCACCAGAGCTGCACGTGTGCAGTCTGAGTAGTGAGAAGGCACAGAAGAAACTGGAGCTTTCACCTACAAACCTAAAATCAGCTGGCTCATTTTTACAAAAAAAATCTAAACATATTCTACAGAATAATTAATCATAAAAAATAAATTAATTTAAAAAAGAAAAAACAGGAAAGCCCAGGCCACAGTCAGGCAAAGAAAGGCCACAGCATGAAGAGTCCTGTGTGCTGCTCCTGTCAGGGCCGTGCTCCTGTCAGGGCCGTGCTCCTGTCAGGGCCGTGCTCCTGTCAGAGGCGTGCTCCTGTCAGGGCCATGCTGCTGTCAGGGCCGTGCTCCTGTCAGGGCTGTGCTCCTGTCAGGGCCGTGCTCCTGTCAGGGCCATGCTACAGAGCCTAAGGGCCAGGGGGAACGTCCACTTTTATTTGTACCATTATTAAATAAGTTATGCTTGTTACTTCAATGTCCTTCTTTATTAAAGCATATATTGGACTTGAATGGAATGTGGACATTAACAGTGCTGTTGTGCGTGACTGCTGTGTGTCTGTATAGTGTAGTAGTCATTTATAGCGTTAAAAGTCGCATTACAATTTTGTGTTAAAATGACGCATGATGAGAAAAAGATGTATTTGTCCAACAGTGGAGAAACTGCAATTTCTAATGTTAATAATGATGGAGTTATTTGACATGTTCCATGGTATTTCCTACATGTTTCATAATACTGCGTCTTACTTCAGGTTAAACCTTCTGCCAGTGGAGTAAGAACATAGCGAAAACAAACCATTTAAAGAATTTAGGTCTTATTAGTGAATCATACAAACGTGTCCTTTGCCCACACCAGTCCTGTCCCTTCTTTTCGCACTGTTTCATTAAATGAAGAGGAGGAAATGCTTTTGGCTCTCTGGGTTGATGTACATGCAGAGGTTCAGACAGCAGGAAGTCCAAAAGAACTTCCAGAAACCACCTGTAACATCAGAGACAGCCCAGCACATGTGTGTTTAAAGGCGGCCTCTCCTGGTGACTGAACCTCATCTCCACTTCCTCTGCTCCCATATCAGAGGTGCTCCTGCAAAGCACAATATTATTCAATTCAATTATTCAAGAATAATAATAATACTAGCACTAATATGATTTACAGCTCTAGAACTTCATTGACATTTTTTTCAAAAGGGCCTGTACTAGAGTTCCTCGTGTATTTGAGCAAAGCTTGCCTTGCTTGCCTGAAGTTCTAAACTGTTATTTATCCTTTATAAATATGTATTATATAAACCTTAAACCATCAAATGATACTTTAACCCATTTCTAAGTTCCCAAATTATATTTTATCCCCACATTTAGAAGCTACAGGTGGATTTGTCAACTTCGTCAGCCACTAATTAGATGTAGACAGCACGGTCTGGAAAATTGTTTTTTTTTATCACATATTTGAATCATCATCTGCTTAAATGTGCTTAAATTCAATGCGGAAAGCACAATAGAAATGGAATGGTTTTGTCGGTGCACTAATACAACATGTTGACTGTGAAACCCCATGATATAAGGTCCTGTTTAGCATGAACAGTACTCACATTGTTTGTGTTTGGCTCACAGTGGATTCCATTTGCTGAATGAGCTTCATGTACCTGTAGAAACACAAGTGTCAGGGACATCCACAGACATGCAGCCTCACTGTACCCTACAGTGTGCACAACATTCTCCACACCATCTACCATTTACTCACGCAGTTAAATACTGCTGATAAAATAGATTGTGGAATCTAACCTGAGGTGGGTAGAGGAGCCAAAAATGATTCTCAAGTAAGAGTAATGTTACTTTAAAATAATATTACTCAAGTAGAAATACAAAGTATTAGTCAAAGGATTACTCTAGTAAGAGTAAAAAAAATATTTGGGAAAACTGCTACTCAAGAAAGAGTAACTTAAAGAGTAACTGTCGAGACATAACATCTGATTTATAAATTAATGTCATTTGGAGGACAAAACATTAAATAATTTGGTTCTGTTCATTGTATTTTTTGAATTGATTTGAATTTCTAGGTGCAACCAGGGGCTTTAATAACAGGACGTTCAAGTTCTCAATTTAAACACATCCAGAAGGATTGGACAAAAAGGCTGAAATATGAACTGACAAAATAATAAAGAATCACATGTCAGAACATGTTGAATTAATTATTTTTTGTTTTGTTTTTGAGGAAATTCTGGTACTACAGATATGGCAGCTTTTGTGATTTGTGTCCATTCAAATGGCAGCTTTAGTAGTTTGTGCATTTCTATTGCAGCCAGAGGCTCGTACATGAGCAGCCGTGTCGTGCTTTGGCCCACTCCCTCCAACCGTTGCTCACACTGGACAAACGTCCCACGCTTTAGGGGCGGTTCTAATGTCCTAGTGTGAGTGCACCTTTAGTTTGTCTCACCTTTGTGTCTGAAAATACCAGATTTTGTGCATTATTTAATGTTTTGTCCTTCAAATGATAAAACTGATGTTACTTAGTCGTACTTGAATAGTAGTTTCCTCAGTAGTAGTTTTTTTTCTTACTTTTATTTCAGTAATTTGTCTAGGACCACTTCTTTGGACTTCAAGTTAAGTAATGTAGTGTGCCTGCTGTAGATGTGAGTTCTTACTTGAGTCTTGTCTGGTTTCCTGCACATGGCTTGCACGAGCAGATCCACGTTGTGGTTGTGTTCCAGGGCGTTCCTCAGGGTGTCCTCTGTACTGAGCAGCCTCTGTCTGAGGCGGCTCACCTCCGAGTCCAGGGCTGAAGGCTCCAACATGGAATAGCGCCGATGATCCGGTGAGGAGCGCTGCTGACCCTAACACAATAACAGCAATGTTCACATTTAAAGACAGGCTAGTATGCAAAATCTGCATCACAAACATGCCTGAAGAGGTTTTAGATGTCATTCATCCATGATCCATGAAAATCAATCTAGTTTATAACTTTTTTGGCAGTGGTTCTAGAAATCAGTGTGATTCCAGAGTAGTGCCAACACAACAGAAATGTGGTTAGACCCTAAACACACTGCGCTACAGCGTTCACAAGGAGATTCTGGTGAAACCAGAGCAGTGCGTCACTGTGAGGACGGTCACATGGCAGCTCCAGCAGGATGAGGGCACACGGCCCTGGCTCTGTGTTTATCAATGGGAAAGACGAACAAACTTTTAGCCACTTGTAACAGGTCAACAGTGAAACGAATTTCACCATCTGTGAAGGCTGACCATGGAGAACACGAGTAAAGTACATTTAAAACACAAATTGAGTATTTCTAACCACACAGAACTGCCCCAGGAACATGTACTTTTGTGAAAATGCACACAAACAGATGAATGCTTTCTGTGTGTTTTGAGTGCAGGTGCTCTACACTCATGTGTGTAGGACGAAATCAAAGTTAAATCTGAATTTTTATATCAGCACCTCATTTCATGTTGTTTTAGCCTGAACTCCTGTGCAGTTGTGACTGCTGTTTGGGTACACAGACACACCAAACACCATTCCGATACTAAGGAAAAGGCTCAATACCAATGTCGATACCACATGACGAAAAGAAAAAACACTTAGACAACAGAATGTCATTTTCAGCACAAAATGATAGCGCTTTTTTCACCATGCTGGTGATGATAAAGTTCAAGATTATTCACTGTACAAGAAAGGTCCAATTTTCTCTCGCTCTGGCTCCTAGCTCTCCAGGCCCCTGTGCTCTGGCCCCCAGCTCTCCAGGCCCCTGTGCTCTGGCCCCCAGCTCTCCAGGCCCCTGTGCTCTGGCCGCCAGCTCTTCAGGCCCCAGCTCTCTGTACTCTGGAGCAGCCCAGGCTCTCACCAGCAGCAGCAGCTTCTCTCTCAAACTCTTGATGTCGTCTTGTAGTTTCTGCTCTTTGACCCTCCACTCGGCTTTGCACACATCACGTTCCTCCCGGGGCGGTCGGTGGGTCTCCAGCAAAAGCACTCGCAGCTCGTTTAGACTTCTACAAAGACAAAGAAGGACAAACAAACACAGTTAAAGGGCCCATAGTACATGCTTTTCTCATCTGTTCTAATGTTGTTTTCTCATCACAAACATACCTGGAGATGTGCTGTGTTTCTTCATGTTTAAGTTTAGTTTAGTTTATTATTTATTTGTTAGGGGATAATGTACAAAAACATTCATCTCACAAAGAGAAGAGATGCTTTGGACCAGATTTAGCTAAAGCTACTTTCCACCTGCAGTCCAGTTGTTTAACACACAAATCCTGCATATTTAGGCTGAATTCTTCTATCAAAGAGAAAACACCCTAGTAATGTCATGTGGGAATACAAGAAGAGTGTTTTTATACTCCATACACCTTCATACTATAGAGGAGATACGGTTTAGCTCACTCACATGAGGACAGACTAGAACCAATGGGCCTCAATCATGAATCTTTTCTTTAACCAAACTCCAGATACAAACACCACAACACTCATTTACCTTTGATTCAAAATGAATATGCATTTAGAAAGAAACGCCTTCTGAACTTTATTTTAAAATGAGATTTAAATGTCCAAACTCACACGAACACACTCACTGAGGGACTAATTAAGTCATAAACTTAAGTGGGCGCTTTTATCATATTTATTGCTCTTTCCATGCTCACAGACCAGTGGTAAATGACGAGGGAGGGGGGCTGGGGTAGGGGTGCATAAGACTTGGCTCTGGTCATGGGCGGTCAGGGGGGTGATGTTGAGTCCAGCACAGTGACTAGGCTCAGGGCTGTGACAGAGGCCCATATGGAGAGCACTGGAGCTGGGACAGACTGAGAAAGTCTGTTAGAGCCAATAGACCGCAGCTCTAGAAAACAACTCATAAATGTTATTGGATCACAGGATACTGTATGTTTATAGGAAATCATTTAGGAAAAAAATATACTGTTATATTTTTTGTTGCATTATTAGAAATATAATATTTTAAAACCGTAGAATTTATGTTCTTAACAGTGCTCCTGAGTGTTTGTAGGATTTATTCTTCCAGATTTTCAGTTAAGAAAAATTTCTGTTATTAAATAAATGTTTGTAAGAAGGCCTTAAATACAAATTTGTCCATAAGAACACTTCACGAATGAGGCCCAATGATTCCCTATAAATATCTTTACAGACGAGCTTCAAACAGTGTCCAGTGAGTCCAGTGTTTTGTGCACTCTGAACAGGGGTGTGGGAGATCACAGTGTTCACTGTGACAGTGGACAGTCTCAGATCCTGAACAGTACCTCTCTTTCTTGAGCAGTTCTTGGCTGATGCTGACCAGCTGCCCAGATGCATCATGGGATTTTCTGCTCATGGAGTCCAGCTCCGCCTCCATGCGCATCTTTTCTTTCAGCAGCAGTTCTGTCTTCCTCTCCCCCGCACTCACCTTCCCCTCCAGCACTGTCAAAACAGGCAAAACAGCATGATCCAACCACAAACAAACAACTTGATTCAAAAAGGGCCTTTCAGTTTTCTGATCTCTGCTCATGTCAGAATATCATCATCAAAATCATTATATTTTCCTCATGAGACAATAGTTTCTCTGGTAGAAGAAGGATTTTTTTTTATAATGCTAAATTTAGGAATTCACAGGGTCACTCACAATTCGACATGGTTTACTATGAGACATGGCTCATGACACAATATCAGTATTATACAATACAAGCAATAATCAATGTATTCCACATGATACACTACTATTGTTAAGACTCAAATACAGTTTAACAACAGCTTTTTGTGTGAGCAAGATCAGGAGGGTATACATGTTTATGGACACATTATAGACATGTATGCCCTCCCATACATGTTTATGGACACATTATAGATGCGTTTGCCCTCCCATACATGTCTATAATGGACACATGAATTAAACCATGGTAAAATTATAGAATCTTAACAGCTTCACCCCACTGCACCCACTGCAGATTTAATATACATCAAAATAAGTCAGAGTTTCCTGTACATATGGATCATGGTAAATGTGGAATAGAATCGTGTTTAGGTCCGAAGCTTTAAATGCACAATCACAATGACAAACTACAGTATAGAGATGGGAGTGTAAAATACAGGAGTGTTACCGGTGATTTGAGACTTGAGGGCTTCCACCTGTGAGATGAGCGCAGAAACCTCCTTCTCTCGTTTCATCAGTTTCTCTGTGGTGTCTATAACACACAAACAGTGTGTGTGAATGCAAAGGGCATTCAGACAGGCTGAGAGGATGACAATGCAAGTTTTTTTTTTTTTGCAATTCAAAACAATAACACAATGAAGAAACTCACTTTGATCAAACTGTGAAGTCCTTTTTGAGACAAAGTTTTGAGAAATTTGTAAGACACTACCTTGTGAGGCATAAGCGCACAGTTCAGCAGAGTGTAACAGTCACTTTCTTTACCTTGAATATTGTGTTTGGGGTTCATCTGTTCCTCTGACGTCTCATGGTCTTCTATCACCTGCAGCAAACACCCAGCACAACAGGATATTATGTATAAATGTGACAATATGTGTTACAAAATCAAAAGAGAAGAATTAGGGCTGAACTATTATGTCAAAATATCTCATTTGACTTGACAGTCATTGTTGTAAAAACTGCAGTCTTTGTGATTTGTTATTTGTGACCATTCAAATGATTTCGATTCAACTGTGATTAACTGTCTGTAAGATTTTAAATGTCATAAACATGACCTCTCTGTGTCCCTAGATGTGAGGTAAGTGAGTAAGTGTGAGGTATGTTCAAATCAAATACAGCTTTTACTGAAGACAGCTGTACTGCTCATTTATTCTTCATTACAAAAACAATGGACATGATGAACAAGTGGTTTATGTTATTATTAGGGCAGAATTTGAATGAATGGAAACACAGCACTTGGCGCCAATCTGTGCTAGTGCAGCCTCTGCAGCTCAGGGACAGAATTCTGGAGGAAACATGTATGCGTCCTCTGCAGTTTAAGTCACTGACAACCCAGGTCCAGTTGTGATTGTATTTGTTGAAAACAGTAAGAGCTCAGGCTCCATACAGTTCTTTTAATGATAAGAACACTAGGGCTGCAACTAACGATTATTTTCATAATCGATTAATCTGGCGATTATTTTTTCAACTAATCGATTATTAATCGGATAAAAAGAAGGAAAGTGCTCCAAAACTGTGCTAAAAGTAAGTTAGCCGTGTGTCCTGGGTTTACGCACGGAAGCTGTGCTCGCTCTGCCAACCCCTCTCTCTATTACGCACGCGGTCAGATCAACAAAGCTTTGACCAATCACGGTGTTCGTGGGCTTGTACCGCACACTCTGTGATGGACAGGAGCACCAGCGAATCACAGCTCGGAGAAGCGAGGTCCCTACTTTTTACGCACGCGCACACTGACCCAAACAAGTGCTAAACCAACCCGCGGGGGAGTCCTATCGAGCTAAATCGCATTCTTTCCCGATGGAGAGTGTTGGATTACTCACAGAAAGGACTTTTATGCAGATGGGATTTATTTCAGATGGGAAGAAGGCAAAGGTAAGACTTGATTTATTTGATTTGGCTTGATTGACAGCTACTTTTTTCTGTGTTTCTTGGCTGCTAGCTTGGTGAAGGTTTGAGCTACAGAGGCTGATACCGCGGAAGCAGCTTTCAGGCGATATATAACTTATGGGGGAAGGGTGAAGGGTCGTGTTTGCTTTGAGGTAGAAGTTGTAAGAGTGTCAGACAGTTGTATTTTTATATGTGTGGATATAGAGGGCTTCAGTTTGAGATGTGAAGTGTGGCGAAAATGAAGTGGATACATTGTTAGCCGTGTTTCTGCTGATTCCAACGGTGTATAACATGACAGTGTAGCACTCAGTATGTTGTAAATAGAGATGTATGAATTTACAAAAGAGGCGCTAGCCCCCAAATTTGGTGGCTGTGGGGTTTAAGAGGTTAACTGGACTAGTTAATGGCTTAGAAACACATTGTTCCAATGCAATCGCGGCTAATATGTGCTAACTAGCTAACACCAAGCAACTTCGGTTTAACTTGTATAGTGTCAAACAATACGTTGTGATTAAAACGTTCCTATTAACTTGTACCAGTAATGCAACCCAACTACTTTTCATGTCAAAAAAAGGTTGCCAATATGTTTGTGAAATCTCACCAGAGTCCTACTGATTTTAAAGGGGAGACGCCATTTCTCAAGTGTCCTCTTTTTTTTCCCGATTCTCCCGCTTGGACTTTGTCACGTGAACTAGTCAACTAATCGATTACTAAATTAGTTGCCAACTATTTTAATAGTCGATTTTAATCCATTTAATCGATTAGTTGTTGCAGCCCTAAAGAACACATTCTCACGTTTGCTTCCTGGGATGTGCGGTGTTGGGCTTGCAGGGCCTGGAGCTGATTGGTGGTCACTCTCAGTTCCTCCTCTAGTCTGTGGATTGTGTCTCTGCTGTGGTTGTAGTCCTCAGGAAGGACCTGACTCTCCAGCCGCTCCCTTAGCTCCTGCTCCAGGCGGTGCACAGTGTCCAGGCTGAGGGTGTGTGCCTGCTGCAGGGCCTCCAGCTCGGAGCTTCTCTGGTCCAGACTCCTCCTGAGCATGGCCTCGCTCCTGTCTCTCTCCTCCTGTAGTCTGTCTCTGTCCTGGAGCTGCTGCTCGGCTTTCTGCAGCCGCTCACGAGTGTCAATCAGGACCTGCTTCAAGGCTTCACAACCACAGGACACATTAGACCTACAGACCTATTCTACAGAAGGGACTTTTCAGAGCTGTTGACCATGTTATAGTTATTTTCCTTTAACACTGACTCTCTGAAGTTCTATTTGGAGTGATTCCTGCATGTTTGAGTGTTCTGTAATCACTTATTTTCAAGACACCATTTTGCAGAACAACTCCTGTTTTCACTTGCACCAGTACACTGCGCTGGACTTATTTGTTATCCAGTTTTATTTTTGTAATCATCATTTTGGTACAAATGAGAAAAGGCTCTGTTCTAATGTGATGTGCAGCAATCCACAGGAGGGGCCCACAGGATGGTGCCACAGGAGGAACCCACAGGAGGTGCACTTTGTTGTGATGACATTTATGGTTATGGTTTATGGTCCCATTGACTCAGATGACTTGTTTCTTTTATGCAGTTGTTTTAGATTAATTTGTAATGTACTAATGTAATTAATGCAATAATGTAATAACATTCCAATAATGTAATAACTATGATGAGCCAATAATGTATGTCTTTAACATCTATATTATCAGAGGAAATGTTCTTTGTTCGGCCAAAGATATAAAGCACCCAATAATGTTACATCAAATGTTAAAAATATACTGACACTGATACTGGGACTGAAAATGATTGCACTCAAAAGAAACATGGATACAGGGAAATATATCCACGAAATGTTAGGTATAACAAACTTGGGTCCTTGCAAGGCATGCCTACATCGCCACATGTCATATCGCCACCAACAGATCCATAACACCCGCAAATCTTATGCATATCTGCACATCATTCTAACGAGCAGCAGATTTTTTTTTTCATTTGTACCAAAATGACTATGTTACGCTGCCGAATGCCACACGTATCACTGATTGAGAAAATAAACAAAATTGGTACAGAGCAGTGGGCGTATGTTGGTGGCGGTGAATATAGGGCATGATCAGCATATGATATGGCATCTTGAAAATAAGTGATTAAAGATGACTCAAACAAGCATGAATCTAAGCTATAACATGGTTAAAATCTCTCTCATGGTTAAAAAGTCAATTTTGCATAATAGGTTTCCTTTCATGAGAGAACAATATTCTAACATGGTTCAAGTTCAAAAAAGTCTATTTTGTATAATATGCATCTTTAAAGTAAATATTACTCTCGAGTTTTCTGAATTTTGAAATAACTGTTGATGTTTAGTCCACCCACTGTGTTGTCCTGTGAGCTCCTCCTCTGTTCCCTCTGTGGCCCTGTTCTCCAGCTGCTTCCGGGCCTCCTGCAGTCGAAGGCACAAGTCGTCGCGTTCCTTGCTCAGAATGGCAGCTTCGATCTTGTGTTTGGCCTTGAGGTTTTCCATCTCCAGCTGGTGCTCCATCTTCATGCTCTCCACACACACCAGCAGCTCCTGGGCATCTGGCTCCTGCCCTGATGGAGCACTGGGAGAACTTCTCAGAGAGGCTTTCAGCTCCTCCAAAGACTTCTCATGGTCAATGGCCAACGCATTAAACTTGGCCTGAAATCAAAGGACACAGAGGATTACTTAACATTTCCTTTGAAATGCCATTTCTGAAGTAACCAAGATAGTTCATCTGATCTGGTTAGATTCAACACTAGAATTCCACGCTAATGGTCATTTTGTCTGGCTGTGTCCATCCAACATTCAGAGCTCGGATTTCCATGGCAACACTTGAAGGTAAAAGCTCACCATCTTCCCCAAGCTAGACTTCAGTCTGGGCTTTGTTTTAACACAGCCTAACCCTGAACAACTGACCGAGCATTTAAATGAGTGAGCTGATGCCCTTGAACAAGTGGCAGTCACACTTCACAGCAATAAGGCGGTGGGTCCCAAAGTATACCACAACCTTAACCTCTAAATCCTTTTGAAACGGTTAAATCTGTAGATTAGGGCAAAGTTCAGTCACTGATGAAAGAAAGAACTACTCTGAGGGAAGATTTTTTATCAAGCAAAGGAGAAACTATAAGTTCAATTATGGAACAGCGAGCTAAAACAAGCCACTTCTACAAGATACTTTTGAAGAAAATAGTAATGGCAAAGTGTCTGAAAGAATACAAAATAACAAGGATGGTTAATAAAATAAGATAAGATAAGATGTGTTCATTTTGTACATGAATCTGCATCAATGTGCTGTCACTGAGATTAGGATAGGCACAATATACTTTATCTTCTGCCTACACTTGAATCACCACAAGATGTCACAAGGTTTGTGTTTGAGAGAAGAACTCAGCCTAAATGTGCAGGGTTTGTGTGTTAAACATGTGTCTGTTTTTAATGAGGAAACAACATTATAACATAGATCAGAAAAAGAATATGGGCTCTTTGACTAATAAATGAAAATGACATCCATCTTCAGTGAGTCATTCACTTTAAAGGTGCAAAACCAGGACTATCTTTTCACTCATGTTATGGTTGGGACTGCAGACATAAACACACATTTTTCCAATACCAGAACCAACTGGACCTTTTGAACAGTGCTCATGACCTGAGCCCGCCCACCAGACCTAAAGAGAGAGAGTGGCACTCTGTACCTTCCAGGTGTCCATCATGTCTATGTTCTCTTTGTTGACCTGCTGGATCTTCTGCTTCAGATCACTAAGTTCCTGGTTCTGTCTGGCCACCAGCCCATGCAGGTCGGCCAGCTCCTCTGCATCTGTCCTGGGGCTGCTGGCTCTCTGGTTCTCCTGCTCACTCTGCTCCTCCTGCTCACTGGGCTCCTGGTTGGTTACTCTGAGTTGAGCCTGGAGACGCTCCAGCTCGGCCTTCTTCAGACCCAGCTCCTTCTCAAGCTGCATGATGCGACTCTGCTCCTCCACTGTGGTTTGCTGATGAGAGAACCACAATCCATGACTGCTAAAAATAAGAACATTTAACTCTGCCACAGTCTGTCTGATGTGTGGATCTAACAACACTGAAGAAGACACACTTTTTTTTTTACAGTAAAGAGGCTCTGTAATTAGTCCCTGAGACATATTTTACAGGATTGTTCAAGAACCCAATGGGTGGTCTAACTTTTATTAGCATACGGGCTCACACTATTGTCTTTGGTCTGAGGATGGAATCTGAGGATGGAGTCTGAGGATGGAGTCTGAGGATGGAGTCTGAGGATGGAGTCTGTGGATGGAGTCTGTGGATGGAGTCTGAGGATGGAGTCTGTGGATGGAGTTTGGAGGATGGAGTCTGAGGATGGGCAACCTCTTTTTCTGTTCAGATGGATTGTTTTTCCTTTTTGACAATCCATTACTGTTTTAGCAAGTTGTTCTGTGCACAATGACACCCGGCTAGCCCCAGTTCCTTAAACAGTATTCATGAGCACTTCTGCTCCAATCATATTTCTATGAGGTTTTTGCAGAGATGCACTAAAATCAAGTAGTGACAGATCGGGCAGTGGACAGGGAGCTGCGGTCACTGACAATTAATTATGATTTTTTTATATTAATCATTGCATTTACATAGCACCTTTCATGATACCCAAAGCGCTTTACAGTTCATTATTTATTCACTCCACACTCGGTGGTGGAAAGATACTATTGTAGCCACAGCTGCCCTGGGGCAGACTGACGGAAGTGACGCTGCTAATCTGCGCCATCGGCCCCTCCGACCACCATCAACACTCACGCACACACCACTTTCATACTAGACAATGAGTGAAGTGTCTTGCCTAAGGACACAACAGTTTTTGAGACTGGCGCCCCCCTGTGGCACCTGGAATTCCCAGTGGTCTCTCAACCAAGTACTAACCGCGCCCGGCCCTGCTGACAACAAGTGAAACACTTCACTGGAGGACAACTGTAATTAGAAAGGTAGGACTGTGTATAGATACTAATCAATGCTAATCAAGTAGCTTAAATGCTGATGTAGAAGCTCAGCATCCATCAGGAAAACAGAATCACTGATGTTCCACATGTCTTCATTAAGCCTGCTAACTGTGACTGACCGCACTGACGTACAACACAGAGACCCTGCCTCATCCTGCCTCACTGCTTCACACTGTCTCACGCTGCCTCACACTGCCTCACCCTGTCTCACACTGTTTCATACTGCCTCACACGGCCTCACACTGTCTCACACTGCCTCACACTGTCTCACACTGCCTCACCCTGTCTCATACTGCCTCACACTGCCTCACACTGTCTCACACTGTTTCATACTGCCTCACACGGCCTCACACTGTCTCACACTGCCTCACACTGTCTCACACTGCCTCACCCTGTCTCACACTGCCTCACACTGTTTCATACTGCCTCACACGGCCTCACACGGCCTCACACTGTCTCACACTGCCTCACACTGCCTCACACTGTCTCATACTGCCTCACACTGCCTCACACTGTCTCACACTGCCTCACACTGTCTCACACTGTCTCACACTGCCTCACACTGCCTCACACTGCCTCACACTGCCTCACCCTGTCTCAAACTGCCTCATCCTGTCTCAAACTGCCTCATCCTGTCTCACACTGCCTCACCATGTCTCACACTGCCTCACCCTGCCTCACACTGTTTCACACTGCCTCACACTACCTCACACTGCCTCACACTGCCTCACATGGCCTCACACTGTATCACCCTGTCTCACACTACCTCACACTGTTTCACACTGCCTCACACTGTCTCACACTGCCTCACCCTCTCACACTGCCTCACACTGTCTCACACTGCCTCACACTGCCTCACCCTGTCTCAAACTGCCTCATCCTGTCTCAAACTGCCTCATCCTGTCTCACACTGCCTCACCATGTCTCACACTGCCTCACCCTGCCTCACACTGTTTCACACTGCCTCACACTGCCTCACACTGCCTCACACTGCCTCACACTGCCTCACACTGTCTCACACTACCTCACACTGTTTCATACTGTCTCACACTGTCTCACACTGCCTCACCTTGTCTCACACTGCCTCACGCTGACTCACACTGTTTTACACTGCCTCACATTGCCTCACCCTGTCTCACAGTGTCTCACACTGTCTCACCCTGTCTCACACTGTCACACACTGCCTCTAGAGGTAAGATCTTAAGCCCGAGCCCGAGCCCGACCCGACCCGAATTGCCTAAAATGTCAATCATTGCTTCGGGTCGGGTCGGGCCGGGCTTCTCTCTCGCTGACTTTTTTTAAATAAATAAACAGTTAAATTTGTGCGCAGACCATGAGCCAGAGCCAGAGCAGAGCATGCTCTGCGCACATGAACGACGCCCTCTTAATAATCTTTCCCTCCGCAGGTCTGCATGAAATTTCGGGTTTGCTTCGGGCTCGGGCCTGCAAATCAAGTTAATTGGTCGGGCTCGGGTCGGGTCGGGCTTTAATACCCGCGGGTCGGGTCGGGCTGGATGTTTTAGGCCCGATCTTACCTCTAACTGCCTCACACTGCCTCACACTGTCTCACACTGCCTCACACTGCCTCACCCTCTCACACTGCCTCACACTGTCTCACACTGCCTCACACTGCCTCACCCTGTCTCACCCTGTCTCAAACTGCCTCACCCTGTCTCACACTGTCTCAAACTGCCTCACCCTGTCTCACACTGCCTCACCCTGCCTCACACTGTTTCATACTGTCTCACACTGCCTCACACTGTTTCACACTGCCTCACACTGCCTCACACTGTCTCACACTACCTCACACTGTTTCATACTGTCTCACACTGCCTCACCTTGTCTCACACTGTCTCACACTGTCTCTCACTCCCTCACAGTGCCTCACACGGTCTCACACTACCTCACACTGTTTCATACTGTCTCACCCTGTCTCACACTGTCTCACACTGTCTCACACTGTCTCACACTGTTTCATACTGTCTCACCCTGTCTCACACTGTCTCACACTGTCTCACACTGATTCACACTGCCTCACACTGTCTCACACTGTCTCACACTGCCTCACACTGATTCATACTGTCTCACACTGTCTCACCCTGTCTCACACTGTCTCACACTGATTCACACTGCCTCACACTGTTTCATACTGTCTCACAGTACCTCACACTGTTTCATACTGCCTCACACTGTCTCACACTGCCTCACACGGCCTCACATTGTCTCACACTACCTCACGCTGCCTCACACTGTCTCATACTGCCTCACACTGCTTCACACTGTCTCACACTGCCTCACACTGTTTCACACTGCCTCACATGACCTCACACTGTCTCACCCTGTCTCACACTACCTGACACTGTTTCACACTGCCTCACACTGTCTCAAACTGCCTCACACTCTCTCACACTGCCTCACACTGTCTCACACTGCCTCACACTGCCTCACCCTGTCTCACCCTGTCTCACACTGTCTCAAACTGCCTCACACTCTCTCACACTGCCTCACACTGTCTCACCCTGTCTCACACGGTCTCAAACTGCCTCACCCTGTCTCACACCGTCTCAAACTGCCTCACCCTGTCTCACACTGCCTCACACTGTCTCACCCTGTCTCACACTGTCTCAAACTGCCTCACCCTGTCTCACACTGTCTCAAACTGCCTCACACTGACTGACACTGTTTTACACTTCCTCACACTGTCTCACACTGCCTCACACGGCCTCACACTGTTTCATACTGCCTCACACGGCCTCACACTGTCTCACACTGCCTCACACTGTCTCACAATGTCTCACACGGTCTCAAACTGCCTCACCCTGTCTCACACTGCCTCACACTGTCTCACACTGTCTCAAACTGCCTCACCCTGTCTCACACTGCCTCACACTGACTCACACTGTTTTACACTGCCTCACACTGTCTCACACTGTCTCACACTGCCTCACACTGCCTCACACTGCCTCACACTGCCTCACACTGTCTCACACTACCTCACACTGTTTCATACTGTCTCACACTGCCTCACCTTGTCTCCCACTGCCTCACGCTGACTCACACTGTTTTACACTGCCTCACATTGCCTCACCCTGTCTCACAGTGTCTCACACTGTCTCACCCTGTCTCACACTGTCATACACTGCCTCTAGAGGTAAGATCTTAAGCCCGAGCCCGACCCGACCCGAATTGCCTAAAATGTCAATCATTGCTTCGGGTCGGGCCGGGCTTCTCTCTCGCTGACTTTTTTTAAATAAATAAACAGTTAAATTTGTGCGCAGACCATGAGCCAGAGCCAGAGCAGAGCATGCTCTGCGCACGTGAACGACGCCCTCTTAATAATCTTTCCCTCCGCAGGTCCGCATGAAATTTCGGGTTTGCTTCGGGCTCGGGCCTGCAAATCAAGTTAATTGGTCGGGCTCGGGTTGGGTCGGGCTTTAATACCCGCGGGTCGGGTCGGGCTGGATGTTTTAGGCCCGATCTTACCTCTAACTGCCTCACACTGCCTCACACTGTCTCACACTGTTTCATACTGCCTCACATGGCCTCACACTGTCTCACACTGCCTCACACTGCCTCACCCTCTCACACTGCCTCACACTGTCTCACACTGCCTCACCCTGTCTCAAACTGCCTCACCCTGTCTCACACTGTCTCAAACTGCCTCACCCTGTCTCACACTGCCTCACCCTGCCTCACACTGTTTCATACTGTCTCACACTGCCTCACACTGTTTCACACTGCCTCACACTGCCTCACACTGTCTCACACTACCTCACACTGTTTCATACTGTCTCACACTGTCTCACACTGCCTCACCTTGTCTCACACTGTCTCACACTGTCTCTCACTCCCTCACACTGCCTCACACTGTCTCACACTACCTCACACTGTTTCATACTGTCTCACCCTGTCTCACACTGTCTCACACTGTCTCACACTGTCTCACACTGTTTCATACTGTCTCACCCTGTCTCACACTGTCTCACACTGTCTCACACTGTCTCACACTGTTTCATACTGTCTCACACTGTCTCACACTGTCTCACACTACCTCACACTGATTCATACTGTCTCACACTGTCTCACACTGCCTCACACTACCTCACACTGTTTCATACTGTCTCACAGTACCTCACACTGTTTCATACTGTCTCACAGTACCTCACACTGTTTCATACTGCCTCACACTGTCTCACACTGCCTCACACTGCCTCACACGGCCTCACACTGTCTCACACTGCCTCACGCTGCCTCACACTGTCTCATACTGCCTCACACTGCTTCACACTGTCTCACACTGCCTCACACTGTTTCACACTGCCTCACATGACCTCACACTGTCTCACCCTGTCTCACACTACCTGACACTGTTTCACACTGCCTCACACTGTCTCAAACTGCCTCGCACTCTCTCACACTGCCTCACACTGTCTCACACTGCCTCACCCTGTCTCACCCTGTCTCACACTGTCTCAAACTGCCTCACCCTGTCTCACACTGCCTCACCCTGTCTCACCCTGTCTCACACTGTCTCAAACTGCCTCACACTGTCTCACACTGTCTCAAACTGCCTCACCCTGTCTCACACTGCCTCACCCTGTCTCACACTGTCTCAAACTGCCTCACCCTGTCTCACACTGTCTCAAACTGCCTCACACTGACTGACACTGTTTTACACTGCCTCACACTGTCTCACACTGCCTCACACGGCCTCACACTGTTTCATACTGCCTCACACGGCCTCACACTGTCTCACACTGCCTCACACTGTCTCACACTGTCTCACACTGTCTCACACTGTCTCAAACTGCCTCACCCTGTCTCACACTGCCTCACACTGTCTCACACTGTCTCAAACTGCCTCACCCTGTCTCACACTGCCTCACACTGACTCACACTGTTTTACACTGCCTCACACTGTCTCACACTGCCTCACACTGTTTCATACTGTCTCACACTGTCTCACCCTGTCTCACACTGCCTCACACTGTTTCATACTGCCTCACACGGCCTCACACTGTCTCACACTGCCTCACATTGTCTCATACTGCCTCACACTGCTTCACACTGTTTTACACTGCCTCACACTGTCTCACACTGCTTCACACTGTCTCACACTGCCTCACACTACCTCATACTGCCTCACACTGTCTCACACTGCCTCACACTGCCTCACCCTGTCTCACACTGCCTCACCCTGCCTCACACTGTTTCATACTGTCTCACACTGCCTCACACTGCCTCACACTGTTTCACACTGCCTCACACTGTCTCACACTGTCTCACACTACCTCACACTGTTTCATACTGTCTCACACTGTATCACCCTGTCTCACCCTGTCTCACACTGTCTCAAACTGCCTCACCCTGTCTCACACTGCCTCACACTGTTTCACACTGCCTCACACTGCCTCACACTGTTTCACACTGCCTCACATTGTCTCACACTACCTCACACTGTTTCATACTGTCTCACACTGTCTCACCCTGTCTCACACTGCCTCACATTGTCTCATACTGCCTCACACTGCTTCACACTGTCTCACACTGCCTCACACTACCTCACACTGTTTCACACTGCCTCACACTGTCTCATACTGCCTCACACTGTCTCACACTGCCTCACCCTGTCTCACACTGCCTCACCCTGCCTCACACTGTTTCATACTGTCTCACACTGCCTCACACTGTTTCACACTGCCTCACACTGTCTCACACTGTCTCACACTGTTTCATACTGTCTCACACTGTATCACCCTGTCTCACACTGTCTCAAACTGCCTCACCCTGTCTCACCCTGTCTCACACTGCCTCACACTGCCTCACACTGCCTCACCCTGCCTCACACTGCCTCACACTGTCTCACCCTGTCTCACACTGCCTCACACTGCCTCACACTGCCTCACACTGTCTCACACTGCCTCACACTGCCTCACACTGTCTCACACTGCCTCACACTGCCTCACACTGTCTCACACTGCCTCACCCTGTCTCACACTGCCTCACACTGTCTCACACTGCCTCACACTGCCTCACACTGTCTCACACTGCCTCACACTGCCTCACACTGTTTCACACTGCCTCACACTGCCTCACATTGTCTCACACTGCTTCACACTGTCTCACACTGCCTCACACTGTCTCACACTGTCTCACACTGCCTCACACTGCCTCACACTGTTTCATACTGTTTCATACTGCCTCACACGGCCTCACACTGTCTCACACTGCCTCACACTGCCTCACACTGTTTCACACTGCCTCACACTGTCTCACACTACCTCACACTGTTTCATACTGTCTCACACTGTATCACCCTGTCTCACCCTGTCTCACACTGTCTCAAACTGCCTCACCCTGTCTCACACTGCCTTACACTGTTTCACACTGCCTCACACTGCCTCACACTGTTTCACACTGCCTCACATTGTCTCACACTACCTCACACTGTTTCATACTGTCTCACACTGTCTCACCCTGTCTCACACTGCCTCACATTGTCTCATACTGCCTCACACTGCTTCACACTGTCTCACACTGCCTCACACTACCTCACACTGTTTCACACTGCCTCACACTGTCTCACACTGTCTCACACTGTTTCATACTGTCTCACACTGTATCACCCTGTCTCACCCTGTCTCACACTGTCTCAAACTGCCTCACCCTGTCTCACACTGCCTCACCCTGTCTCACCCTGTCTCACACTGCCTCACACTGCCTCACACTGCCTCACCCTGCCTCACACTGCCTCACACTGTCTCACCCTGTCTCACACTGCCTCACACTGCCTCACACTGCCTCACACTGCCTCACACTGCCTCACACTGCCTCACACTGCCTCACACTGTCTCACACTGCCTCACACTGCCTCACACTGTCTCACACTGCCTCACACTGCCTCACACTGTCTCACCCTGTCTCACACTGCCTCACACTGCCTCACACTGCCTCACACTGTCTCACACTGCCTCACACTGCCTCACACTGTCTCACACTGCCTCACACTGCCTCACACTGTTTCACACTGCCTCACACTGCCTCACATTGTCTCACACTGCTTCACACTGTCTCACACTGCCTCACACTGTCTCACACTGTTTCATACTGTTTCATACTGCCTCACACGGCCTCACACTGTCTCACACTGCCTCATGCTGTCTCACACTGCCTCACACTGTTTCACACTGCCTCACAGGACCTCACACTGTCTCACCCTGTCTCACACTACCTCACACTGTTTCACACTGCCTCACACTGTCTCACACTGCCTCACACTGCCTCACCCTCTCTCACATTGTCTCAAACTGCCTCACCCTGTCTCACACTGCCTCACCCTGTCTCACCCTGTCTCACACTGCCTCACACTGCCTCACACTGCCTCACCCTGCCTCACACTGCCTCACACTGTCTCACCCTGTCTCACACTGCCTCACACTGCCTCACACTGCCTCACACTGTCTCACACTGCCTCACACTGCCTCACACTGTCTCACACTGCCTCACACTGCCTCACACTATCTCACACTGCCTCACCCTGTCTCACACTGCCTCACACTGTCTCACACTGCCTCACACTGCCTCACACTGTCTCACACTGCCTCACACTGCCTCACACTGTTTCACACTGCCTCACACTGCCTCACATTGTCTCACACTGCTTCACACTGTCTCACACTGCCTCACACTGTCTCACACTGTCTCACACTGCCTCACACTGTTTCATACTGTTTCATACTGCCTCACACGGCCTCACACTGTCTCACACTGCCTCACACTGCCTCACACTGTTTCACACTGCCTCACACTGTCTCACACTGTCTCACACTACCTCACACTGTTTCATACTGTCTCACACTGTATCACCCTGTCTCACACTGTCTCACACTGTCTCAAACTGCCTCACCCTGTCTCACACTGCCTCACACTGTTTCACACTGCCTCACACTGCCTCTCTGTTTCACACTGCCTCACATTGTCTCACCCTGTCTCACACTGTCTCACCCTGTCTCACACTGTCTCACACTGTCTCACCCTGTCTCACACTGCCTCACATTGTCTCATACTGCCTCACACTGCTTCACACTGTCTCACACTGCCTCACACTGTTTCATACTGTCTCACACTGCCTCACACTGCCTCACACTGTTTCACACTGCCTCACACTGTCTCACACTGTCTCACACTGCCTCACACTGTCTCACACTGTCTCACACTGTCTCACACTGCCTCACCCTGTCTCACACTGTCTCACACTGTCTCACACTGTCTCACACTGTCTCACACTGCCTCACACTGTCTCACACTGTCTCACACTGTTTCATACTGTCTCACACTGTCTCACCCTGTCTCACCCTGTCTCACACTGTCTCACACTGCCTCACACTGCCTCACACTGTCTCACACTGCCTCACACTGCCTCACCCTGTCTCACACTGCCTCACACTGCCTCACACTGCCTCACACTGTCTCACACTGCCTCACACTGCCTCACACTGTCTCACACTGCCTCACACTGCCTCACACTGTCTCACACTGCCTCACACTGCCTCACACTGTCTCACACTGTCTCACACTGCCTCACACTGCCTCACACTGCCTCACACTGTCTCACACTGCCTCACACTGCCTCACACTGTCTCACACTGCCTCACACTGCCTCACACTGTTTCACACTGCCTCACACTGCCTCACATTGTCTCACACTGCTTCACACTGTCTCACACTGCCTCACACTGTCTCACACTGTTTCATACTGTTTCATACTGCCTCACACGGCCTCACACTGTCTCACACTGCCTCATGCTGTCTCACACTGCCTCACACTGTTTCACACTGCCTCACAGGACCTCACACTGTCTCACCCTGTCTCACACTACCTCACACTGTTTCACACTGCCTCACACTGTCTCACACTGCCTCACACTGCCTCACCCTCTCTCACATTGTCTCAAACTGCCTCACCCTGTCTCACACTGCCTCACATTGTCTCACACTACCTCACACTGTTTCATACTGTCTCACACTGCCTCACCTTGTCTCACACTGCCTCACACTGACTCACACTGTTTTACACTGCCTCACACTATCTCACACTCCCTCACACTGTCTCACACTACCTCACACTGTTTCATACTGTCTCACACGGCCTCACACTGTCCCACACTATCTCACACTACCTCACATTGTTTCATACTGTCTCACACTGTCTCACCCTGTCTCACACTGTCCCACACTATCTCACACTACCTCACATTGTTTCATACTGTCTCACACTGTCTCACCCTGTCTCACACTGTCTCACACTGTCTCACACTGCCTCACACTGCCTCACACTGTTTCACACTGCCTCACACTGTCTCATACTGCCTCACACTGTCTCACACTGCCTCACCCTGTCTCACACTGTCTCACACTGTCTCACACTGCCTCACACTGCCTCACACTGCCTCACGATGCCTCACGATGCCTCACGCTGCTGATGCTTTATGGTTGGCTCTGCAGGGCATGGACACAAAACTGTGCCAGTATAGTAGAAGCTCAGAAACAGTTGAGCTAAAATGCAAGATTACTCAAATGTGCAGAGGAAAAACAGAACACAACTTAAAGCATTATGTTTTAAGTTATTATATTAAAACGTCTCAGTGTTACATACTATGAAGGTGACAAGAAAATGAGGTATAGGTCCTTCAGGATCACTTTACTTTTCTCAGTTCAGAATAGTTACCTCCAGGTCTCCTTTGAAGATGCACTCTTCTTCCACTCTGAACTGCAGGTCCTCCACCTTCCTAACAGGAGCACAAAACAGAAGTATGGTCACGTTGGTACATTGTACCAAGTTTTCTTCCTCTAACTCTAAAGTAAAAGGTGCGATAAATGAACACTTTTAAAACTCAGGGGTCTGTGGCAGCGTTGCACTCCGCTGCCAGAGGTTGACCAAAACAAATGATCACCAGGCCACAGAAACTGCCACATCTTAAATTTCTGATTATGATTATGATGATTTTCAACTCATTCTAAAAGAACTATAGAGATCATTTGTGCTTAAATTCAAGACATAATTTATCTTAAGGGTAAAACGCACACAGAACTATAACAGTAACAGAACATTCTATATGACTCAGTGGGTCTATGGTGTGTGTGTGTGTGGGTGTGGGTTGGGCACATGTGCATGACATTCAAAAGAGGTCCATTTCTTCATCATATGAACAGTGCACTCACACAGAGATCCTTTAATTTCTAAGTCTAATGGTACCTTTTCTCCTCTTCGAGCTGATTGATGAGTTCCTGTTTGTCCTTCTGTGTGCTGGCCAGAAGAGTTTGGACCTGCAGCAGGCTCCTTTCATTGTCTGAGACATACTGGAAAACACACAGATACAGCAGACAGGCTTTTGATATGCCCAGTTGTACTCTCTCAGGTTAATATGAATCCAGGTCAATACCACCTTGACAACGCATCATCTCGTCTGCTCTCAGAAGCTAAGAAGGCTGGGCCAGACCGCTGGGAAGACCAGGCGCCACAGTGGACAGCAGAATATTTCTGCCGTTATGTCCTTGTGCAAGACACATCACGTACTTTGTCTCCAGTGTACATATGTGTGTGAATGAGAGTGTGTTTATAGCGTGTATATCATGTATGTTCATTAACATTAACTCATAATAATATTCCTTTTGCACACGAGAGTGATAGGCAGAGTGACAGAAGGACACATCCAGGGGAGTATGACTCTTTTCTGAGTGACACCCACAGGTGACCTCCCCTTGTCTCTCTCTCATATGGCTATGGGGACATGTTGGTGTGACGTTCACTACCGTTTGTTGATGTATGAGTGTGAGTGCCTGACACTTGTGCTGGGTGCTTAGTTTGGGACAGTATGGTGCAGGTGTAGTACCTGCATGTGTGAGGCTTTGAGCACACTCATTTCTTTCTCCACTTCACAAATGTGACTGGTTGCCTTGGCGACCTCGGCCCTCTCCAAGTCCCTCTCTGCCAGCAGCTGCTCGATGTGCTGCTGCTTCTCCTTCAGAGCCTCCTGGAGCGCTGTGGTGCCGGAGATCTTCCGAGCGTACCGGGACGAGGTCTCTGTGAGCTGAGGCACAGACAGGCAGACATGTTGAGCTCAGTACCACTGCTCACCTCTTATCCTCCTCTCCATGATTCTCCTAATCATTTTATTTAGATTATATGGATTTAGATAAGACAACAGCAGGAAGGAGAAGTGAGTGAGTTAGCTGAAGGTTTGGTATTTTTGGTATATATGTGTAAACACATTGTTTTTCTTGTCAGTGCAGTTTGGGTCAGATACACAGAGATACATAATAGTTTTGAGAGCTTTAGTCTTATGTCTTTAGTCAGTTAATTTCTTTCTTTACTCCAAGAATATCTTTAGTCTTTAGCCCTATACAAACCTTGCCTACAGGGATCATATATGGCCCATACATGATCCCTGCGTTTACCTCGTGAAGTGTAATAGAATATGATGTGTAGTCATACCAGGCCTGCTCGGCTGGGTCTCCCCCCCACAGACGAGGCCACAGAGCTGACGGAGCTGATGGAGGAGCTGCTGGGGCTGTGGGCCAGAGAGGACACGCCCATGGCCATGCGCTTGCTTTTCTTCACCTTGGCCGGGCTGGTGGACGGGAAGCCAATACGGATCACTTTGTGGATCGGAGCGAACAGGCCAAACTTCTGGAGACACTGGAAATACCTGGAAAAAGCAAAGGAAGTACTATTAAGGACTATGTGTGTGGAGAGAGGACGGAGGGAGACAGGTGAGGAGGGAGGAGACAGAGGGAGGCAGGTGAGGAAGGACGAGACAGAGGGAGGCAGGTGAGGAGGGAGGTCAGAGGGAGGCAGGTGAGGAGGGACGAGACAGAGGGAGGCAGGTGAGGAGGGAGGACAGAGGGAGGCAGTTGAGGAGGGAGGACAGAGGGAGACAGGTGAGGGAGGAGACAGAGGGAGGCAGGTGAAGAGGGAGGACAGAGGGAGGCAGGTGAGGAGGGAGGAGACAGAGGGAGGCAGGTGAGGAGGGAGGACAGAGGGAGGCAGGTGAGGAGGGAGGACAGAGGGAGACAGGTGAGGGAGGAGACAGAGGGAGGCAGGTGAGGAGGGAGGACAGAGGGAGGCAGGTGAGGAGGGAGGACAAAGGAAAGACAGTGAGAGAAAAGGACTGAAGGAGATGTTCCTTTTCATTTCAATAATTTAAGATTTTACAGTCACACTTCAGCCCACTCCTTTTCAAACTTTTATTTGTAGAGACCCAAGGTTGAAATACCCAACTAAACCAAAATGGCTCCTACCACATTTGTTCTACCTGTGCTCACCTGGTCCCTGTCACATGTGTTCTACCTGTGCTCACCTGGTCGCTGTCACATGTGTTCTACCTTTGCTCATTTGGTCCCTGTCACATGTGTTCTACCTGTGCTCATTTGGTCCCTGTCACATGTGTTCTACCTTTGCTCATTTGGTCCCTGTCACATGTGTTCTACCTGTGCTCACCTGGTCCCTGTCACATGTGTTATACCTGTGTTCACCTGGTTCCTGTCACATGTGTTCTACCTTTGCTCACCTGGTCCCTGTCACATGTGTTCTACCTTTGCTCATTTGGTCCCTGTCATATGTGCTCTACCTCTGCTCACCTGGTCCCTGTCACATGTGTTCTACCTGTGCTCATTTGGTCCCTGTCACATGTGTTCTACCTTTGCTCATTTGGTCCCTGTCACATGTGTTCTACCTGTGCTTACCTGGTCCCTGTCACATGTGTTCTACCTGTGCTCACCTGGTCCCTGTCACATGTGTTCTACCTGTGCTCACCTGGTCCCTGTAACATGTGTTCTACCTTTGCTCATTTGGTCCTGGTCACATGTGTTCTAGCTGTGCTCACCTGGTCCCTGTCACATGTGTTCTACCTGTGCTCACCTGGTCCCAGCCACAGCTCCATCGTTCTTGCCCAGAGGCTCATCCAGCTCCACTCCACACCACTCTCCTTTGGCGAAGTCTGTCTCACCCATGTATCTGATGACTCCCATTTTCGAGCCGCCCACCTGACACACAAGAGCCTGGATATGAACACAACCTTATACTGAGAGCAACTTATGTGCTACATCCAAAATGTAGGATTACTGGTCAAAAGAGAAGAGTTGCAGCTGCCAGTAAATTTAGCTGTGAAGTATGCTATATACATACTTTAAATACTAAATACTATCTATTTTCAAAGGTTAAATATTACTACTGTTACTAATATACAATATCAAGCATGAGGTAGTCAGGGTGTAAAGAAAAAATCACTTCAGGGTTATATCTCAATACTTCACATATACTTTACACACAATTCATATTATCAATTTAAAAATGTGTCAAAATCTTTTTTTTTTTAAGTCATGTTTTTTCATGAAAAATGTACAAATTAGCATGCTAACAACAACTAGTATGTTAACTGCGGACTTCTGATTATCAGACAATAAAATGTGTTATAATTAGATGCAGACAAAGTGCAGCAGACTTATTCTGACCTCAAGAGCTGCTACAACAGCTCTGTGCTGAAGTAAATACATGGGACAAATGGGTACAGTCCTTTAATCCTGCACTGACTGCATAATAAGCTGAGTGAGGGAGTAAAAACCGAGGAGAACTAAAGCTGTACCAGAACACGGTCTCCCACGCGCAGGTCCTTCTCTCCTCCTCTCTTGGCGGAGCCGCTGTCGGACATATTGGAGCCCGATTCATTTCCCGTCTTGACCGCGCTGTTGAGGAGGCCCTCTCGGAGCGGCACAACCACGCGCTGGCCTGAGGGGGCGCTGCTGGTGTCGTGCTGGGGCTGGGTGGGGTCGGGACAGTGAGCGTCCGACCCGTCGGCCGCAGGCTGGCGGGTCAGCTTGGAGGGCCGGGTGAAGATGCCCTGGAGAGCAGGGCACTCAAAGTAGCGCACGCCGCCTACAGAGCCATCATTTTTGCCCACAGGGTCACTGAGGATGACCCCTGCCCACTGCCCCGGAGCAAACTGGGTCTCTCCAAGGTAGGCAATGGTGCCAGCTTTGACTCCATTCACCCACACTGACTCACCCACTGTGTAATCCCCCAGAACATCATCTCCCTCCTCTGAGAACTTAGGAGGTGTGAGAGGCTTCAGAGGAACACCTGTGGCAGAGGCAGATATGCACATTCAGTTAGCAAAAGTGTACAAATGACACAGTTTGGCTTTTTTTTTTTTTTTGGTTTAAAATTTTGACAAATAAAAATATAAGAAAATGCCTTTATCTTGTTTAAATAATCATTCAAGTATGTGGGAAAAAAGTGTTGTGTCGTGTGTAAATGGTGCCGAACTTGTCATCATCGAAATGTCATCAATACCTCTACCCACTGTTTCTGGATTGGTGAGAATCATAAAAACCTGTTGCATGTACTTTAAAATATAATCAAATATAAAGAAAGTAATTAACTAAACTGCCCACACGCCTTCCACTGCACAGGAGTTCATGCACCAAGAATATGTCATGTTTTACATTAGAGTTATATGTTAAAACAGTACATTCCCATGGGCCTTATACTAATATAAATCTAAAGAAATATCTGATGTAAAGTTGATTTAAAACTCTAATTCTTTCTTACTTGTGTGGACAGCCTTTGGGGGTCCCCATGGACCCCACCGCTGTAAGGAAATGACGCAATAAAGAGCTAGGCCCCTGTCACTAAACTTGTCTTATTTAATCCAAACTATTGGATTAGTTTGTGTTTAGAAGAGAAATACCAAAGTAATCACCATGGTGATCACACACACAGCCTTCCTACATATTGTCAACAACAACAACAGTCTAATATATAAGAATAGAAGGATGTAGAAAATTAGTCTCATAAGAAAGTCTCAGACAGATGTCCGAGCTGTAGTTTGTCTGTAGTAACTTCACGGACAAATAACAGATACATAACACATTTGGTTCCATTTTGCCTTATTTTATTTTAGGTTTAAAGAAATAAATGGAATCGTTATCAAAACTGAATCGTTATCAAAACTGAAACTGCTGGATCGGCACATCCTTACTGGACGCTATCTTCCACTGCTAACAGTGGATTAAAAACAATGCTTTAATTTTCTACCATTTGTGATGCATTCATAACTACCAGTACAAACAGTGTTTTTCAGATTCTGTAATGCAGTGATGTCCCTCTCATATGACCCCATCTGAGACAGTTCTATTGATCACATTGTACTTTACCATAAAATCTCCAAAAGGTCAATTCACAAATGTTGACCCTGACCACTTCTATTAGTCACTAAAGCCAAGAACTCACTGTATTACAACAAAATCTGCTTTTTAACAATATTCATTTAAGATGCCCACATGTGTATTACACATGATCGGCCAATAGAATTATGTCATCTATAAACCAGCAATCTATAAATGTACTACAAATGTACTATAAATGTACTATGAATGTACTATAAATGTACTACAAATGTACTATAAATGTACTATAAATGTACTACAAATGTACTATAAATGTACTATAAATGTACTATAAATGTAGTATAAATGTACTACAAATGTACTATAAATGTACTATGAATGTACTATAAATGTAGTATAAATGTACTACAAATGTACTATAAATGTACTATAAATGTACTACAAATGTACTATTAATGTACTATAAATGTACTACAAATGTACTATAAATGTACTATGAATGTACTATAAATGTACTACAAATGTACTATAAATGTACTACAAATGTACTATAAATGTACTATAAATGTACTACAAATGTACTATAAATGTACTATAAATGTACTACAAATGTACTATAAATGTACTATAAATGTACTACAAATGTACTACAAATGTACTAAAAATGTACTATAAATGTAGTATAAATGTACTACAAATATACTACAAATGTACTATAAATGTACTACAAATGTAGTATAAATATACTACAAATGTACTACAAATGTACTATAAATGTACTATAAATGTACTACAAATGTACTATAAATGTACTATGAATGTACTATAAATGTACTACAAATGTACTATAAATGTACTACAAATGTACTATAAATGTACTATAAATGTACTACAAATGTACTATAAATGTACTATAAATGTACTACAAATGTACTACAAATGTACTAAAAATGTACTATAAATGTAGTATAAATGTACTACAAATATACTACAAATGTACTATAAATGTAGTATAAAATACACTACAAATGTACTATAAATGTACTACAAATGTACTACAAATGTAGTATAAATATACTACAAATGTACTACAAATGTACTATAAATGTACTATAAATGTACTATAAATGTACTACAAATGTACTACAAATGTACTACAAATGTAGTCTTTCTCTGGGTGCATGTGCAGTTTAGCTGAAGATACACAGAGGGCAATGGCTACAAAACAGCCAGTGACAGCATCATCGTGTTGTGACAGCATTCACTCAATTTTGTCTTTTTTTTTATGTTTGTAAAACTAAAACTTGATGAACATGGTATAAACTATTCTCTGTTTTCTACTTTACTTTGTGGCCACACCAGCTTGTCAAAGGCTGATCTCGTCAGATCTCAGAAGCTCAGCAGGGTCAGGTCTGGGAGACCACTGGGAATTCCAGGTGCCATTGGAAAAAACTGTTGCTGTGTCCTTAGGCAAGACACTTCACCTACATTGCCTAGTATGAAACAGGAGTGTGCATGAGTGTTGATGGTGGTCAGAGGGGCCGATGGTGCAGATTTGCAGTCGTGCATCAGTCAGTCTGTCCCAGGGCAGCTGTGGCTACTGTATTAGCTCACCACCACCAAGTGTAGAGTGAATGAACAATGAACTGTAAAGTGCTTTGAGTTAGGCGCTATATAAATGCAATGATTAATTAACACTACAATCTCACTAAATAAACTACCAGTACAAATTTAGCATTATTATTGACAGAGAAATCAGAGGTGGATAGTACTCAGCTACATTCACTTTTAAAAGAAGTTGCACTTTTCAAGGTACTTTTCTACCAGCATACTTTCATTCCTATTTGAGTAATATTTTTATCAAAATAACACTGCTCTTACTTGAGTAAAAGTTATGTTTACTCTTCCCAAAAGTGACAAAAGATTTATGTGACAATATGAAATGATTTGAACATTTGTGTTTCTTGCAGCTCCTTCAGATCTGATTTAGTTTGTCTCATTCTTGTGTCTATCCTTTAAAAATACCAGATTTTGTACAATATTTATACTTTGTCCTTCAAATAACAAAAAATATTTAATTTTAAATCAGACAGTTACTACTCAGTTACACTTGAGAAGAAGTTTTTTTACTCTTACTTGAATAATTTCTTGGACTTTCTCTGTACTTCTAGTTAATTAATATTATTTGTATATTATTTGTCATCTTAGTCTTCCTGTCTGTACCTGTGCAGAGAATAACTTGGAATTAACAGTTAACAGAACACACTTACTGTCCTTGGGGAGCACAGGACTGGATGAGCCCCCTGTGGCGCTGCGTCCCACTGAAGCCGAGTGTTTGGATGCTCGGCCGGGCATTCTCAGACCACTGGACTTCACCGTGTTCATCATCATAGGTCAGAGGTCAGAGGTCAGGGGAAGGACTGAAGGCTCACTGACCAAGGCACTAGATTAAACCGTGACAGAAGCAGTCCATGTCCATCTGCAAGACAGAGGAGTTCATGGACAATAATTATAAGAAACAGGAAAGAAAACACAACTGGCATAAACACACAAGGGCTGCCAAAATCGAAAATCTGATGCTAATCAATAAAACTAGTATTAACACTCAATACTCATTTGAGCAGGTAGACAGGGCAGAAATGGACCTTTTCTGAATGTCTTTAGAATGATCTAGAGCTGTATCAGAACAAGTATAAGAGCACATAAACTAGTGTACACCCATGGAGCCCTGTGGAACCTACCTGCACCACTGGGGTGGTGTTACACATATAAGAGCACATGGGGATAGAAAAGAAAGTACGACCATTTAATGCTGAAGAGTGTTTTTTATTATCATTGTGGTATCAGAATCAGTATCGAGCCTATTCCTTAGTATCAAAATAGAGTTTGTATCACAACTTTATTACGCACACATCACATTCTTACATAGGCCAGGTGGATGAGGTGTCTTGTCAAAAGACATAATGGCAGTATGCACTAGATGCACTGACACGCAGGGCACTCCTGAAGGTCCCACATTCCACAAACAGGACTGAACGATTTGGGAAAAATAGTAACTTTAGACTTTTTTAGCACTGAGATGGTGGTGGATTCTGTTCACATGTTTCAGAACTACACATGTGTATTATTCATGCAGGAGAAAACAAGAGGTTTTATTATTTATGTTAATTGTGTCCATTCAAATTGTGATTTTGATTTAAGAATCTATGGTCTTTCGACGCCAATGAGTATTACAGAATAATATTTGGTATAGGCAATAACACAAAACATAATTTAAAGGGTGATAGATGTTTTGAGGAAGAAGCCTGGGTGTAATTTTTATGCTGAAAATGAGCTGATTGAAAATAAAAATATAAGAAAGTATTTGTCTTTCAAACATCTGATATCTGCACTAGTCCAGCACATTTAAGGTTAAAGATCTTATATTACGCTAAACTGTTAAGTGAGTGAGTGTTAAGACATGTTATAATGCTGTTACATCCTGAATACATTCATGGAGGTGTGTTTGTTTCATTCACACATGTTTGAGTAACTCTTTATTATTAGTCTATCTTCATCTCCAAAGCTCCAGATGCTCTGTTCAGTTTTCATTTAACAGCTCCTTTTACCTTTTGTTCAGTAGAAATGGGCAATTCCAGGGCTGAAAATATCCAAATTATTTTAGTGAAGGTGTGTGTAACACAATGGAGCACTTGCTGTGTTACCACATGACATCACAAGGTGGAACAGAGTTGTCTATTGGAGAGAACACAGCCTAAATATCCAGGGTTTGTTCACACGTGTGAATGAAACAGAACACAACATTATAAGGCTCAGGTGCGCTCCCTCCAGGAGAGCAGTGGTATGGAGGTGCACTACACTGAGATCATGTCTCCACAAAAGAATCCTCCTTAATGCAGCAGAGCTCACTTCTATAAGATAAAATATGAAGGGCCCTTACAGGCATCATGACGCTCCACATCTGCTCTGACTGCATCTGCCCTCAGGAGCGCCGATAGCGGCCTTAAGACTAGAAATGTCTAAACTATAAAAAAAATCTGATGCTAATCAATCCCAAAAAATCAAACTAGTGTCGAAACTAGATACTCAGCTTAGCAGTTATTGATAGTAAAAAGTCACACTCAGGACAGAAATTAGCCTTTCCTGAATAGTTTTAGAAGGATCTTGAGCTGTATCCGAAGTAGGGAGAGACAGATACTTTATTGATCTCGACTAAGCCTGGTCTAAATCTGGTCTAAGCCTGGTCTGAGCCTGGTCTAAGTCTGGTCTAAGCCTGGTCTGAGCCTGGTCTAAAGCCCGGCCTGAGCCTGGTCTGAGCCTGGTCTGAGCCTGGTCTGAGCCTGGTCTGAGCCTGGTCTGAGCCTGGTCTGAGCCTGGTCTAAGTCTGGTCTAAAGCCTGAGTTTGGCTCAGTCAAGCCCATAGACCGTATAGACAGTATAAAATAGGTGGACTAAGTGAGTGTGATGTCACCCATAGCATTTAGCACAGCTCAAATGAGGCTCACGATGCTCACGGTTACAGGAGGAAATCTGGAGCCAGGCTCCATGTTATGAATAGGATTTTTTTGATGGACAAAATGGCAAAAAAAAAATTCAGGATCATGTAGAGCAGGTTTATACGAACATTTTAAGAACAAAATGACGAGGAGAGAGGAGCGATAAGATCTCAATGTAAGAAAAAGGGAGGGAAGGAGCCGGAAGAGCCTCCTGGAGCACTTCCTGTTTGGCATGAGGCGGCTAACGGGTTAGCTTAGTCCACTCATATATACGGTCTATGGTCAAGCCTGACTTTTGTGAGCTGCTTTTCTGACAGCCTGGCCCTGTGTTGTGCAGCCTCATCAACAGGAACAGGATCCCAGTCAGAGCTGGGACTGGTGCTTTTCTGCCAGTAGAATGTGATGATGTCATACTCCCAGAGGGAAAGAGACAGCTCCCCCTATAGGTGATGCTGTACGTTGTCATGCAATATCTATAGCCAATTAATACAGAAATGTTGAGCCCAGCAATTGTTATTAGTGACTAGACCCTAAAATAAATACATAAATCTGTATGTCACAGTATTTGTTTTAGCTGGACCCCCAATAAATACTGGCTTAAAGCTCCTGGTAGTGGTAGATTTCAAGTGAATAACTACCATTCACACAACTCCAGGTCTGTCTGTGATGAGGAAACAACATTATAATAATAATATAGATCAGAAAACAGCATCATATGGGCCCTTTAAAGAATGTCATGATGTCATCTGAAGACCACAAATATGCCAAAGAAGGACACTATGTACAGACTCATCTCTGCATTTCAAACCGTTTCTGTGTGGTAGTGAGCAGAGTAGTGCTGGTTGTAAGACATGCAGAATTTGAATATTGCTAGGCCCATACTTAATTTGAACAAAGGTGCCAAAAGAGCTCATTCAAATGCCTCATACTTTAAAGTCATATACCTGGACCTTTGTGCTTCATTTACTTCAATACGTAAAAATACGCCTGTGTCCATTTCTACCTATAGTTTACTGTCATTTGGAATAGTGCTGTCACAATACTACAATTTCAAACTTGAGGTTGATACTAAGGAATAGGCTCAGTACTCAATAGTGATCTCATGCCACGATGATAATGAAAAACCATTCTTCATACAGACAATAGAATATGATTTTTAACGTAAAAATGTATACCATTAATAATAATATTCCCACATGGTCTTATATGTGTGTAATCCCTGTATGTATAGTAGTCAATGTGCTCTTATACTCATATCAATATCTGCTCAAATGAGTATCTAGTTTCGATACTAGTTTTAGCACTGATTAGTGATTTTCTATACTTTACCTCCTCAAAAACAGACCTGGAGTTGTGTTTTGTTTCATTCACACACATTTGAGTAACTAGATTATTAATCTGTCTACATCTCCAAAGATCAAAATGCTCTATTCCACCTTGTGATGTCATGAAGTGTAGTTTTCAGGTTAACAGAGTCTTACCTTTTACATTTTGCTCAGTAGAGATGGAAAATTGCAGGGCTGAAAGTATCTAGATGATTCTAGTGAAGGTGTTTGGAGTGTAAAATACAAAAATACACAGTGGCGCACTTTACCATGTGACATCACATGGTGGAACAGCCTAAATATGCAGGATTTGTGTGAATGAAACAAAACACAACTCCAGGTATGTTTGTGATGACAGAACAACATAATAACATATATCAGAAGTGTAATAGGCCTTTAATTATTATTTAGAAGAATCTTATCCATGGTTTAGTTATCTTATTCTGGATTAGAGGTGTAGAGAGGAAAATAAAGAATGGATATGGCTATGGATCTCTTCATTTTGGTGCCAGCTCAGCCTAATTTTAGATCTATTTTAAAATGGTTCACTGGGATTCTCCTCCTTTGTGACAGTGGCATTAAGTATTTTCAGTATTACTGTTTATCTCAGTACATCTCTGTAGCAATACATTGCAATTCAAAGTGTATTACTGTGACAGGCCAAGCTATTGCTGTTTCAGATGACACCACAATCTACTCATTCAACAACATACATACAACATTCTATAAACCAGGCATGTTTTTAATATAGATGGGGGTCGCTCAAATGAATATTGTTCAAATGCAGATTTATGTTGAAATACAGTGAGTTCTCGTGTGAAGAGAAATTATCACGTTCAACATTTGTCAGTTTTGGATATGTCATGTTTAAGTAAAATGTGATCAAAAAGGGAAAACTGTCTCCTGCCCCCATCCTAGAGTATGACATCATCACATTCTAGACTCTGAAAACCACCCACAATATTCATTCATGTTCTAGAATTTGATGAGATCATAGTTTCAGATGGAGTGCGGGGTCTAAATAACTCTATTACTGGGTTTCAGATGACATCACAGCATTCTATAGACCAATGTTATTTCATACAGATGGGGGCCAGTAAAATGAATATTGTTGAAATGCAGAATTTTGTTGCCATACAATGAGTTCTTGTGTCTAGACACTGATAGAAATTTTCAGGTTCAACATTTGTGAATTTACATTTTGGATATTCCATGGTAAAGTACAATGTAATTAAAAGGGAAAACTGGCTCTTGCCCCCATCACATCATCACATTCTAGAATCTGAAAACTACCAAAAGGCCAATCATATGCATACAGATGGAGGCAGCTCAAATGTAAAATGGAATCAATGGGAAAACCGTCTCTGACCCCATCTGAGACTATGACATGATCACATTCTAGACTCTGAAAATCACCAATGGGAGATTCACTGCTTTTGAAAGAAATCCTCAAACTTCTGAGGCACAAATGTTGAACCTTTGCTTTATTTTGGGGGGATCACAATTGAAGAGATTGTGAATAAATCGTTTCATTTTTGTTTATACTGACAGAGGTGCATTTTGTGTCAGTTTTTGTTTCATGTGGATAGGCCCAGTAATTACAGAGATATGAACCATAAACCAGGTCAACAAATCTGCAATCTGGCAGTTACACAGCAAACTGACCTTAAACGGGCCTGTCTCCAGCTCAGTTTAAACTACAGGGAGTAAACATGTTGTGATGTCACCAGCAGTGACGTCTTGAATACAGGGGAACAGAAATTGTCAAACATGCATGAATCACTCCAAATACAACTTCAGAGGGTCAACGAGAAGAAACTACTATAACATGTTAAAAACTGTAAAGTCATTTTGTAGCATAGGTCCTCCTTAATACACCTAAACCTTAATACCTAAACACACATGGGCTGTTTACAGACAAAACGCGAACACACACTTGTGCTGTGTGTGACTCCTGTGTGATGACAGTGGCTCTCAGCACATGTCAGGTCTGTGCAGTCCTCTCCACATCTACTACCATTATTGATTAGGCCTAAATAAGGCGTCCTTCAATATCTCCACACCAAATACAACAAACAAGAAAAAGATGTGTCCAGCAGAGCCTGCACGGGTCAGGTGACTAACCAGAGGCAAAAGAAGTGATGTTTCTTTAAACAATAGTAATGCCCAAAGCCCAGTGCCACACTCGCCCTGCAGCAGCACCACACCAGACTGTTCCTACGACATAAGGCACAACCTGACCCAATACAAAGGAATCTCAGCTCACTCACCAAACCTCAGAGCCGTTCTTCCTCCACAAGAATCCCACACATATACAGGCTATGTATTGTATATGTATATAGGTTCTATATATGTGAGCCACACTTGTGTGGGTACTGCGGCAGCGGGCTGCAGACACCAGTCTGCCCTTCACGCAAACACAAAGTTGCACATTCAGAGCACGGTCTGGGATTTAGCTCCAAACGCGTCGCCTTTGGTGCTTTTCCGCTTTACGCAGATCTGGTCAAGCGAAGGGCGCAACTTTCTCTTTCTTTGGCACTTCGGACAGACGCGGATGCCACACCCTGAGATGCAAATATGGACACTTAAAACTAAGAAGGATAACCAGCGCAGAGTGCCGACATCGGCCAGTGTCGGAGCAGAGGCGGATGCGCACGATACTCCAGGATACCGGTTCACGGGGATGCGCTAAAACTTAAAGGCGTGGCATTTAAAATCCATTATTCTAGAGCACACACAAACATGTATTTACCTTGTAATGATGAAACGTGATTCATCGGAACATGGACATGCTAGTGTGGTTAGCTTTGTCCTCCTGCTCTATGGATGAGTGGGGTTAGCCTTGAACAAAGGGAGAGAGCAGAGCACAGGAAGAAGCAGCAGCGCAGCGCATGCGGTTTAACAGACCCAGGCCCCAAACACTCCTCCTCCCTGTGCCTCCCTCTGCTTCCCACGGACACTACATCCTCTCTGTCAGCCTCTTTATAGTGCAATATAGACATAGTCACAAAGGTTCATTAGTCCACATTATAGCAGATTGGTACAATATCATTGCTACAGGCAGTCCAAACTTGCCTGTAGTAATGACATCATTTAAAGTCCTCCACCCAGCCTGTGGTGAATATGTGATTGGGAACAGGATAGGCCTATCATAATGAGTCTGGCTTTTTGACTGTTTTCTGGCAATTTCATTGTTTGAAAATGTAGGCTCGAGGAAAAGGATTTATTTTTGCATTGAAATATTAAACATTAAACTGTAATTCCAGTGTAGTATCTTTGGTTGTTTGAAAAACCCTAACCTTATAACCGGAGATGGGACAGTCAAATATCCTCTTTCCTTTAAACGGTCTGGAATTGAGTGGTGTCATCGTTACAGAAGATATTTGACTGTCCCATCTCCGGTTATAAGGTTAGGGTTTTTCAAACAACCAAAGACACTACACTGGAATTACAGTGTAGTAGCCTACAGTGTGTTTCAATGTCATGTTTGATGTCATCATTATGTTCTATTTATTATTATTAAAGTGCCCATATTACACTGTTTTATGCTCTATAATGTGCTTTCCTCATCACAAACCGGGTGCTGTGTTTGTTTCATTCACAAGTTTAACACACAAACCCTGTTCTTCTCTAGATGGAACAGAAAACACCATTCCACCTAGAGATGTCATGTGGTAATACAGGAAGTGCTCCAATGTGTTTTTAAGCGCCATACACCTTTAAGATCACACTGGTTTATTTGTATGGCACAAGACATTCAAGGTCCATTCTTCCATCCATTTTCTTCCTCTTTATGCAGGTCTGGGTCGTGGAGTCAGCAGTTTGAGCGGAGAGGCCCAGCCTTCCCTCTCCACCCACACTTCCTCCAGCTCTTCCGGGGGAATCCCGAGGTGTTCCCAGGCCAGCCCAGCACCATAGTCCCTCCAACGTGTCCTGGATCTTCCCCAAGTCTTTCCCAATGGGACCTGAACACCAGGAGGACGCATCTGGAACAGACCCCTCCCCCTCAGCTGCTCCGCTCCATGTGGAGGAGCAGCAAATCTACTCCTAGCTCCTGCCTGAGCTCCTCACCCTATCTCTAAGGGAGCGCCCAGTCACTCTGCGGAGGAAACTCATTTAACCACTTGTATCCCCAATCTTCTCAATCCACAGGAATGTCAGCTTCAACTCCAAACAGCACTTGGACCGTCAGAGAAGATGCTCTATGGAAACAACTGCTTCGCTGAGCCTCACAGCCAAGAACAAAGAGGCCAGTGAAAAAGACAAAAATGCCCCAAAACACTGTGAGTGTTTAATTGCAGGGAAAAGTAAAAGAAAAAGAAAAGAAAATCTTAAAGTGCAACAAGAGTAACTTAAAAAGATGTATGTTTCAGGGAATTTCAGGAGTTACTATGACCTGGTGTCATCCTCTCAGGTGCTTAGGTCAGAATTGACCTGGTAGGTAGCTTGAAACTTGAAAACTATCATTTTGAGCATTGGAGATGTAAACAGACTAATAATAAAGGGTTATATATATGTGTGAATGATGTAAAGGAAACCAGGTTTTCCCTTGCGTGTTCTTTAGTTTCTGCTAGACAAAAATACACTTGAAACAGAAATAAAGTCCAGATAATTTACTTATTCAAATATTAGAAAGCCATACTTGTACAAGGAGTCTGTGCTGACATTCCCATGCAGAGACTGAATATTTACGCCTATACAATGATTTTTATATGCAAACTATTGTGGGAGGCCACCGTGGTTTAGACTTAGCGCCTCTTGGTTGGTGTACAGACCAGCCAGGCGTCTTGGCACGTCACACAGTCCAATCAGACTCCATCCGGGGTGTTATCTGGCAACAAGTCATGACATCATCCCTATCAGTAGTTCTTGTTCTATTTAATTAGTTTGCTATTAGATAGTTTGGAATATCATACATTTGTCTTGACATACAGTATGTCTATGAGTCTCACAGCTGTGATCAGAGCCCTTATCTTCACATGACCTTGGTACAATAATGAAATATAGCAGCAGTTATACAGAATAGCTAAGCCTAGTTATTTATCCTAACAATGAAACAAAACACAACTCCAGAGATTTGGGATGTGGTCACTCGAGGGAGTCCTCTATTGTACCTATGATATATGCATACATACACACGTAGTGTGCATGTTAGTGGGAGGGAAAACCAGAGGAACCTGGGAGTCAAACCCAGGACCTTCTTGCTGTGAGGTGACAGCACTAACTGCTGAGCCACCATCAATGTAAAATTCTAGAATGCTTAAAAAATAAACTGGAAGACACATCAGAATTCTGTACATGTGCCTTTGAACTGAGCAACTGTGGATGTTTTAACCTTGTTTATGTTTAAAGGGAAGATATTGTGTCTCTTGTTTCTCTAAGTTGTATTTTGATTCATGCTTGTTGACTAATCCTGTATTGTCCTGCATTTGAGGCTTGAGTGCTCAGAAAATGTTTGTTACACATACCCCTTATCTCCTCCTTCTTTTCTGTGCTTAGTTACTTCAGACTCTGCATTATACACGTAAGGTGCCAACATGTCACATAGCCTTTTTTCAGCAATAAAAGCCGCAACAAATAAAACTAAGACCTAATCATGTGAACTTTTACTGTTCTGAAAATGCTATATTCAAAAAACAACATATTAAACTGTTTTAAAAGTTTCACTTTTGTATTTGACACTCAAAAACAAAACAGCACTATCTATAACAGGACTATCACAACACAAGCAGCGTGTGTTCTAATCAATGAAACTACTGCACATTGCATCAGGTTTGTGAAGCTGTAGTGTACTGTTTTGTAGCATGTTTTTATTATATATTTTAATTATGGAGAATAGAGAATTGTGTGGGAGTATGGGTGACAGGCTTGTGGGCGGAGTCTTGTACAGAATCTTAGAGCTAAATGTAAAGAGGGTTTGAATATGGCCCGGGAAAGATCACTAAATTACTCAGACATGTATGGATGACATCTAAAACCTCTTCATGTTTTTGATGAGGGAACAATGTTATAACATGGTAGAAAGCTGCAAAAATAGATTTTGCTTTATACCCTGTCTTTAAACCTTTTTGGATTTTCAGTTCCAAAACCTTGACCCAGAGTGAATGAGGTCCTTCCAATGGACATGTCACAGTGTCACCAGAGTGCAAAGCTTTCTCTGTGTCAGCAGTAAGAAAAACAAAAGTGAAATACTTTTACAACAGCAGCTTCTGAAAGTGGTGCCATTATTCCACCCCAAAGACGTGACTGTTGTCAGGTGAAAGGACTTTAAGCCATAAGAATAATATGACAAGTTTGTAGAGCAAATAATAAACAAACAATGAAAACGTTCAACCTTTATGGATCAGAAGTTTGGAGATTTCCTTCAAAAACAAAGACTCTTCCGAAGAGTTCCAGAGGCCCCTGCCCTCCTCATCATATTCTAACACAACACAACATCTACACAGGAAACCAAATCAGGAACCAAATCATGGAAATGACTGATAATGTTGGTGATCTCATTATACCACACAAAAATCATATTTAGTAATTTATATACTTTCATTTTACAACATTTTGCTCATGGTTTTATCTATCTATCTATCTATCTATATATATCTATATCTATATCTATATCTATATATATATATATATATATATATATATATATATATATATATATATATCTATACATATATATAACTTTATTTAACCAGGGAAATCCCATTGAGATTAAAAACCTCTTTTTCAAGGGAGCCCTGGCCAAAAGGCAGCAAAAAGACAATTACAACACAATTAAAATTACATACAAATTAGTTAAAAACAGGCAGTAAAAAGACAATTACAACACAATTAAAATGACATACAGATTAGTTAAAACAGGTACAATCTATGGAGGCTGTCTCAAGTGCTCTCAGTCTGGATTTAAAGCCATTCAATGAAATAAGTTCTGTTAATTTCCAGTCCTTTTGCAGCTTGTTCCATGTTGAGGGGGCAGAGAAGACAAAAGCCCTTTTTCCCCAACTCTGTGCAAACAAACGGAACAGAGAGCAACAACTGATCATTCGAACGCAAACCATAAGAATCAACACTTCTCTGTGTGATTAAGTTACAGATGTAGGAGGGCAGTAGTCCAAGCATGGCCTTGTAGATAAAAGTGTAAAAGTGAGTCAATCTCCTAGGGGATAAAGACGGCCATCCTACTCGGGAATACAGTTCACAGTGGTGGGTCAAGGCCCTGCAATTAGTAACAAACCTCAAAGCAGCATGATACACAGAGTCAATCTTACTCAGACATTGAGCTGAAGCATTCATATACAGCAAGTCTCCATAGTCTAAAATGGATAAAAAAGTTGCAGTAACAAGGCGCTTTTTAACCTTAAAAGAAAAACAAAATTTATTTCTGAATAAAAAACCCAATTTCAATTTGAGTTTCTTCACAAGATTCTCAATGTGGGGTTTAAAAGTCAGGGCGTCATCAAGCAAGATACCAAGATATTTGTACAAATGAACCACTTCAATTTCATTTCCCTCAAGAGTGGACACTGTGGGGACATCTTGCAGATTCTTCCTAGAGTTTGAGAACAACATTAGTTTAGTTTTGTCGGCATTAAGCACTAGTTTTAGCTGCAGAAGTGTGTGCTGCACCACATTAAAAGCTTTCTGCAGAGATTCAACAGCATTAACCTCCTGAGACCCGAGCTTTTGTCTGGTGTGCATTTTTCATTTCTTCTTGCTATTTGGGATAAGTAGGACCTACTAAGTAAGTCTTCTGTATGACACCATTGGTTAAAAAATGTAAAAACATTAAAATGTATAAATAAATTACAAAAAACAAACAAACAGCAATTAGCTGTTCATTTCAAGCCCTAAACCTGCCAAATGTGACGTAGGTCGACCGTGAGCGGGTTGGGGTTCAGTGAGTGAGGTTAAAAACACACAAAAAGGCCTGAAAATGTGGTCCACAGTTTTAATTTTTTCTGGTTTTCAATCGTTACAAAAAAAAAGTAGAGGTGCAAAAAGTGGAGACAGGCAGCAGTTTCCCTATAGCAGCAGAAACGTCCAGCAATTTATAACTGTAAACTCATCTAAATATTCCCAAGTTTACCTAACAACATGTACAATCAATAATATAACACAGTCCCAATGTCTTCAAACGAGGACATTTACTGAGGCTCTCGTCTGCTGTGGGCAATAAAATGGGTCAAATTTTAATGCCAAATGAAGATACATGAAGAGACATTATTGTACATAAATACATTGGTTTTATTCATACATTTTGCATCTAAACTTTACCATGCAGTTTTTTTTTTTTTTACTTTCGGGAGCTGCTGTAGAGGTTTTTAGTTGATTACAGGTGAAAGTTTAAAATAATTGAAAATCATGGTGCTAAGAGGCAAAAATGTAATGTCCTCGTGTGGGGCCACAGGGTCTCAAGAGGTTAAAAGGAGATGAGCCGAAGCAGTAAATGATTGTGTCATCGGCATAAAAGTGCATGTTAGCACTGGACACATTTTGTCCCAAATCATTAATATACATAATGAATAGGAGAGGTCCTAATATAGAACCCTGTGGCACCCCCTTGTGGAGACTCACAAATTCAGAGCACAGACCATCATATTTCAGAATCAGAGAATTACTTTTATTCATCCCCAAGGGGAAATTTTCTTTGTTACAGATGCAACCGACCAAGAGCATGTACATCGAACAAGTTACAAAATAAGCTGAATACAATAGATAAAAGATAAAATAGCTCTCTCTGGGAAACTATTTACATCAGTGACATATTTATGACTATATACATGTGTGAGCAGGGAATAGGATGAAAAGGATTGAGTAGTTTGTGAGTTAAAGTGCAGCGTTCAACAGTTTGATGGCGACAGGCAGGAAAGATTTCCTGTGTCTCTCAGTGGAGCAGCGCGGCAGCCGCAGTCTATGGCTGAAAGAGCTCCTCTGATTGGCCAGCACCTTGTGGAGGGGGTGGGAGGGAGAGTCCAGAATAGTCCAGATTTTGTCCAGCATTCTCCTGTCCAACACCACCGCCAGAGAGTCCAGCTCCTCCCCCACAACATGTCCAGCCTTCCTAATGATCTTCTCGAGTCTATTAGTGTCCTCACGCGCAGTCTGCTGCCCCAGCAGACTACAGCGTACATGATGGCCCTGGCCACCATAGACTCGTAGAACATCCTGAGCATTGTCCTGCAGATGTCAAAGGACCTCAGCCTCCTCAGGAAATAGAGGCGGCTCTGGCCCTTCTTGTAAAACCGCGTCACGTTCCTGCTCCAGTCCAGTTTATTGTCCAAGTACACCCCAGGTACTTGTACCTCCTCCACCACGTCCACACTGACCCCTGGATGGAGATGGGGGTCACAGCAGCTTTGGTCCTCCTAAGGTCCACCACCAGTTCCTTTGTCTTCATCACATTGAGCTGGAGGTGGTTCTCCTCACTCCAAGTGACAAAGTTGTCCACTCATAGTCCTGTACTCCTCCTCGTCACCACCGCTGATGCATCCCACCACTGCAGAGTCGTCAGAAAACTTCTGAAGGTGGCAAGACTGGCTGCAGTAGTTGAAGTCTGTGGTGTAGAGGGTGAAGAGGAAGGGAGACAGGACTGTCCCCTGTGGAGCCCCGGTGTTGCTGACCACTCTGTCCGACACACAGCTCTGCAAACGCACATACTGTGGTCTTCCAGTGAGGTAATCCACAATCCAGGACACCAAGGAGGCATCCATCTGCATCACTGCCAGCTTCTCAGCCAGCAGAGCCGGCCTGATGGTGTTGAACGCACTGGAGAAGTCAAAAAACATGATCCTCACAGTGGCAGCCGGCTTGTCCAGGTGGGAGTAGACTCTGTGGAGTAGGGTCAGGATGGCGTCATCTACTCCAAGGTGGGGCTGGTATGCAAACTGGAGAGGGTCTTGCAAATGTTGGACCATGGGTCTCAGCTGCTGCAGGACGAGTCGTTCCAGAGTCTTCATGATGTGGGAGGTCAGTGCCACGGGCCTGTAGTCCTTAGGGTCGCTGGGGCGCGGCGTCTTCGGGACAGGGACGAGGCACGATGTCTTCCATAGCAGGGGGACTCTCTGAAGACTCAGGCTCAGGCTGAAGATCTGGTGCAGGACACCACTGAGCTGGGGAGCACAGCCCTTCAAGACTCTGGGGCTCACTCCATCAGGTCCTGGTGCTTTCCCGGCCTTCAGTCTCTGCAGTTGACACCTCACCTGCTCCTCAGTGACAGTCAGTGTGGAGGTGTCAGGAGGGGGAGGGGTGGTGTCGTCTGAGGTGTGAACTGGGTCTTCCACAGGAGACGGGGAGGGAGGGGTAGGGGGTGACTGCTGCTGGCTGGAGGTGGACAGTTCCTGCAGTGTCAAGCGATTGAAGAAGATGTTGAACTCATTAGCTGTGTTCACGCCTCCCTCAACACTTCCCTGGTCGCTCTTGTGTCCCGTGGATGGTCCTCATGCCGCTCCACACTTCCTCGCAAGTTGTTCTGCTGAAGTTTCACTCCAGCTTCCTCCCATGTCTCTGTTTGGCCTGGCTCAGCTGCACCTTCAGTTTCTTCTGAGCAGCCCGGGCCTCCTCCTTGTTTCGAGCTGCAGGCCTTCCTCTTCCCAATGAGTGTGGCTTTAATGTCCTTGGTTATCCATGGCTTGTTGTTTGGATAACAGCTCACAGTCTTTGTTGGGACAACTGAGTCCACACAGAAGTTTATGTAGCTGGTGATGCAGTCAGTCAGCCCGTCGAGGTCTTCTCCATGGGGCTCAGTGAGTGCAGCCCAGTCTGTCACCTCAAAGCAGCTCTGTAACACCTCCAGAGACTCGTCTGTCCACCTCCTCAAAGACCGGGGAGGGGGAGGGGGAAGCGCTCACCAGAGGTGTGTAAGATGTCCTGAGGAGCACCAGGATGTGGTCTGAACGGCCAAGTGGGGGCAGGGGGCCGCCAGGTATGCCACTAACATTAGCATAGAGGTGGTCTAATGTTTTTCCCTCCTGGTGGAGCAGTTCACAAACTGGGAGAAAGTGGGGAGAGTTTGGCCAAACTGACATGATTGAAGTCCCCGGAGATGGCGATGAAGGCTGTAGGGTGAGCGTTTGAACTGGCTACAGCAGAGTGGATAGAGTCACAGGCGCTGTGGGCGTTGGCTGACGGAGGCACGTGACAGCAACAAACACAACATGCGAGAACTCCTCGGTAGATAATAAGGCCGTAGTCCGACAGTACATAGTTCCACATCATGGCTGCAGATCCGTTCCTTGACGGTGATGTGCGATGGATGGCACCAGCGTGGTGGTTGACGCACAGCTTACCCCGCCGCCTGCTCTTCCCAGCTGGCGCGCTCTCTGTTGGGTCTGCGTACAGTGGAGAAGCCCGCGATAGAAACGTAGTCATCAGGCACATCTTCATGCAGCCATGTCTCGGAGAAACACATTAAACTGCACTCCCAATATTCCTTCTGACTCTGGGCTAGCGCTGTCAGTTCGTCCATCTTATTTACGAGGGATCTCACGTTACCCATCACAATAGAGGGGAGACACGGCTTGAACTTAAGTCTCTGTTGTTTTGCTGCTATCCTCTTCCGTCGCAGTTTTTTATTTCCTCTGCAGCCCCTGTGTGTCCTTCTCCTGCAGTCCGCGGGGATGTCAGGTGAGCTCCCGGTGGTTCCTATAGAAGCTGCTCCAGCGTCTCTCAGCGCCATCAGCTGTTCCCGAGTGTAACGAAGCTGCATTGTAACCCCGTGTCAGTCAGAAACAGTCTTAAGGGTCACTCAAAGTCGCCAAAAAAAACTCCCTCGGCTGACTCTAGTGTTGTTAAAAACTATTTCAAAAAGTGTGCTCAAATAGAAAGGTAAAAAGTGCAAAAAAGCAAGAAAAGCGAAGAAAGGATCGGAGCTCTGTAACAGGCTCGCGCATGCGCACATGAACTCGCGCATGCGCACATATTTGATCCATTGGGTCCTGTCACTCAAATAATTAGTGAACCAGGAAACTACATGATCTGACAGACCAAAACTGATAAGCATTTGCTTTATGACTGTGTGGTCCACAGTGCCAAACGCCTTTGACAGATCAATAAAGAGTGCAGTGCAGTATTGCTTTTTATCAAGAGCAACAAGTATATCATTGATCACTTTTGTAGCAGCAGTGATGGTACTGTGCTTTTTCCTAAAGCCTGACTGCAGTTTTGAAAGAAGATCATTAGACTCTTTAAGTTGATCACAAACAAGGGATTCAAGAATTTTTGACAAAACGCACAGATTTGATATTGGCCTGTAGTTAGTTAAAACTGAAGGATCACCTCCTTTTAGGAGAGGAACAACAAATGCTGACTTCCAGACTGGAGGAATTTCTTTGTTTTCAATTGATAGATTAAAAAGTATTGTAAGAGGCTGTGCAATAAAATCAGCAGCCATTTTCAAAAAGTAAGGCTCTATCAAATATGGCCCAGGAGGTTTTCTGTGATTCAGTGTTTTGAGAGCCTTATGAACTTCCTGCACAGTAAAAGGTACAAATGTAAAAGGTTCTCCTGAAAACATTTGAGAGTTTGTACAATAAGGCACAGAGGCAAGTCCTGTAGAGTCAAACAAAGACCCAGATGCCACAAAATGCTTATTAAAGCTATTTAAGACCTCAGTTCTGTCATAAACTGGGACTGAGTCTTTTAAAACAAAAGTGGGAAGAACCTGGGGGCTTTTGTTCACAGATAAAGACTTAATAACTTTCCAAAATTTCAATGGGTTATTTAGGTTCTCAGTTGTGACCGATCAGTAATATTCTGATTTGGCCTTTTTAATAAGAGATGTGCATTTATTTCTTAGTTGTCTGAAAATAGACCAATCACTGGCAGAATCACTTTTTCTAGCTTTGGCCCATGCCACATTACGCTGATAGATGACATCAGACAATTCTGGGGAGAACCAGGGGTTTTCTCGCCCCTTCACTCTGACTTTCCTTAAAGGAGCATGTTTGTTTACAATTTTCTCAAAGTTTTCCTTAAAGAAGGTCCAAGCAAGTTCAACATCTGGCAACAGGCCTATATATTCCCATTTAACCAAGGACAAGTCATGATGATAGGCTTGTTCATTAAATTTCTTCAAATTCCTCTTAAAAATAATACGAGGTTTACATTTAGGGATTTTTGTGTCTCTGCAGGCTGCGACTACACAATGGTCACTCAAGTCATTGCAGAAAACACCCAAGGAAAGAACTTGTGTGGGGCATTTGTTAGAATTAAATCAATCAAAGTGGACTTTTTAGGGCATTTAATGTTTGGCCTAGTTGGTTGATTGATCAACTGGCTAAAATTTACATAGTCACAGAAGGATTTAAACTCTTCAGAAGCTGTGTTTAGCCAATCCCAATTAAGGTCTCCTGCCATTATAAGTTCATTGTAGTTTAATTTGGACAGAAGATGCCTTAAGGATGACAATACCTCCTTGGTGGCAGACAGAGGTCTATAACAACCAACAGCAGTTATGGAGAGGGATTTGGCCATTTCCACATTTAAGGCTAAAAACTCCATCTGCTTACAAATAGACTCAGACAAGACGATTGAAGCATCAAATCTTGATTTAGATGGCTACACCACCCACAGGGGGGTCAGGTGCTATGAGAATTGGGCAGCAAGCTGCCCCCGCGACCCAGCTGGATTAAGTGGGAGAAGATGGATGGCTACACCACCACCTTTTTTAGGCCTGTCAGTACGATAGACATTGTAGCCATTTATATTAATATCATCACTTGTAATATATTTTGTCAGCCATGTTTCAGAGATAAACACAATGTCCGCATCTGTTGAACTAACCCAAATTTTGACTGCGTCCATTTTAGATAGTAAACTGCGTACATTAAGATGAATAATTTTGAGGCCAGACATTGATTTAAAATCAGCAGGGGTCTGGGTACATTGCAGTTCAGGTCCAGGGTTCGGTTGCACATTTCCAGATAAAAGTAAAAGGAGAACAATCATCAATCTTTGCTTCACTTTACATTTTGAAGCAGTATTTCTGAAAGTTGAAGCCAGGCAAATCTTTTTACTGTGCAAAAGCGTAAGGTCATATAGAATAAACACATTTTGAAGTTTAAGTAATTCCCAACATCTGTCCAGGAGCATAAGACCCAGACCAAATGAATCTGTGGTTTCTTAAAAACAGCATTAAAATCAGTGCCACTATAATAAGTGTCCCAGAAACACAACACACTCTCATGGGTACTCACCCGAGGAGCATTGTTTGGTTTCATGTCCCAGGCTGCTAACCACCATATAAAAATAATGAAAAATGCCATTGTCCTCCGCTTTCTGCACACTTCTGGAGGATGCAACAGGCCTAAGCTAGTTAGCTCGGCTCCAGGCAGATGTAGCAGGGGCAGGCCTCCCAGCCCAGTCTCCAGGTGGATGTAGCAGGCTCAAGCTAGTTAGCTCGGCTCCAATAGGCAGTTAACACTGCCTGTTGTGGTGAGAGGAGGATGTAGCCTTCAAAGAACATTCACAGTCCATATCTCCCTATATTTGAGACATACTCCATTAAAAGTACTAACTGTCATATGCCAAGAGATAAAAATGATATAAAATGACTTAAAAATTATGTTAAAAAGAGCAAAACACAGATAACTGCTTAACAGACAAAGCACATGCTGCCATCTTGGTTTAGAGGCGGGGACATCTAATCAAGCTTTGGATAGTTAAAGGCTCTGTGCTCAATTAGTGAATCATAAAAGACTCTCTTCTGTTCTGAACCATGACCGAGGACATCCATGATCGTCACAGCTGCTTCCACATGGTTCTCTTACAGTGCATAGATGACATCATTTTGTCTCATGGAAATAAAGAAATATAAAAAGATCAGCAAAGTTAGGACTGGGTTAGGACCTAGTTAGGACCTGAGGGTGGTCGAGGTCCAACACATGAACCACTTCCTCCTTTTCTTGGTATTCTTCCTCTCCAGCTCAGCTTGCAGCTCCTCCTTTTGGACTTTCACCTGCTGCAGCTGATCTTCAGACTCTTTGAGAGAAGCCCCCAGATCATGCTCCATGCTCTGTAAGGCTGTGCTTAGCTTCTTGATGTCCTCTTTATGGTTGGTGTTGACCTCGATCTGGGCAGTAGAACATATCTCCACCGCTGTCTGAAAGCTGTCCTTTTTGGCCAGGTGTTCTTTGAGAGCTTGGATGTTACCTCGTTGGGCATTCAAGCAGTTCCTCTTTGACCTTCTCCTGCTGCTGGTCATCCTGAGAGGTTTGCAGTGAAGCCTCCAGATCTCTAAATCTGAGGAGGATCGACTTTTTCGCCTCCTCACTGCTCTGTAAGGCAGCAGTCAGATTCTTGATCTTCTCCTGATGGCCCTCCTTCATGAGTTTGTCATAGGCAGCAGTCCACTGCCTGTGTTCTGAATTTATTTGTGCCTAGTCCTTTGAGATCGTGGACTTTAGGAAGCACACAGCCCCACTCCCCTCCATCATCCTGACCGACACCCCCATCACCACTCTGGACTCATTCCGCTTCCTGGGGATCACCATCACCCAGGACCTCAAATGGGAGCCCACCATCACCTCCATCATAAAGAAGGCCCAGCAGAGGATGTACTTCCTGAGGCAGCTGAAGAAATTCAACCTGCCAGCACGGACAATGGTGCAGTTCTACACTGCCATCATCGAGTCCATCCTCACCTCCTCCATCACCGTGTGGTATGCTGGAGCCACCACCAGGGACAAACAGAGACTGCAACGTGTTGTGCGCTCTGCTGAGAAGGTGATTGGTTGCAGCCTTCCATCTCTTCAGGACCTGTACACTTCCAGGACTCGGACACGTGCAGGTCGAATTGCAGCTGATCCTTCTCACCCTGGACATGGACTTTTTGACCTGCTCCCCTCAGGCAGGAGGCTACGGTCCATTCGGACCAGAACCTCTCGCCACAAAAACAGTTTCTTCCCCTCTGCTGTTGGACTCATAAATAATAACACTCGGACTGGTCCCACCCCCCACTCTGCTTCTGCCACATGACCCTGTGTTCTCGCACCTGCCTGCACCTGCCTGTTTTGCACTGATCACTGATACTCTCATACTCTATATTATTATACTCCTGTAAATTTGTAAATCTTGTTATATTATACTATAGCTTTATTTTATTCTATTATTTGTTGCATGTCAGTGTTTGTCTACATCCTGCTCCAAGTACCGCAGCAATTTCCTAATGTTGTGAACCTGTTCACTCATATGGCAATAAAACACATTCTGATTCTGATTCTGATTCTGATTCTGATTGGCTTGCTGTGTGCTCAGGTTCCTCTTTAGTTCCTGTGCTCTGCTTTAATCCTCTGTAGCAGTGGTGGCTGGTGAGTAGAGGGCGCAAGTATGCCGCACTCCCTAACTTAACCTTGATTAAAATAAATAAATAAGTAAATAAATTATAAAGTTATTTTATATTAGGCTATATCTTTAATGTTTCGTTTAAAATTGAACGTGTATGTGCATAGACATGTTTTTATCATGTTAAATGTGCTCATATCACTGTATTTGAGTCACATGTTTTATTTGAGTCTCTGCACCCCAATGGAGGTCTATGGAGGGGCTGGAGGTCTATGGAGGGGCCTGAAACATTCAGAAAATTTGACGCCATTATGTTGCTTTTGCCCATTAGTTTGTATTGCAGCCCCTGAAAAACGTCGTAGTGCGCAGGGTGGGGGCGCACTCAAGTCAAGTGATTGGTCTTTAGAAATTATCACAATTCTGACCTATGAGGATTCAGCAGCTCTGTCCCGCCTCACCCCAACAGGCTAATGCTACAAGCTAATGCAGAACTACAGAGCTGTGTGCTGTAGCCGCTAGCTACTTTCGCCTAAACTGAAACAGGAGAGCGGGAGGAGAGACCTAAAGCATGGGATACAGCTCAGCATAGGTGGTTCTTTCTACTGGAGTATTGGAGTTCCTGGTTCCATGGCAATGTCTCTGTTGATTCTGTTCTTGGCCTGCTGCTGCTGTATGTCCTTCCGCTCTAACTGCTCAAAGGCCTCATCCAGCTGCAGCCCCAGGGCCATTATCTTCTGCTCCAGATCTTAGATCTTGTCTTCTGATGAAGGGCATTGTGAACTTCCCCTGTATATGGAGAAACTCTATGGCATTCTTCTTCTGCTGCAGCTGAGCCTGAAGTTTAAGACTATGTCATGCTCCTGTCTGCTGGCACAGATCTCCCACATGCTCACTCACCATGTCTTTTACCTATGTTAGTCAGGCCTGTATCTGCTGCTTTTGGTCTTTTTGGAGCTTATTAGAAAACTCCACATAGGTCTACCAATTGTAACCATGGTGATAGAGCATCTGCCAAGTAGATGTAGTTGCTATGGTTACATTTTAAATACTTCTGTCCAATATTTATTTAAACGTTTCTGGTGCTAAATATTCTTATATTAAACATTATCCACACCACCAAAACAGAGCTCCCCTGTTTTGTTGTTGTTGTTTTTTTGTTTTGTTTTGTTTTGTTTTTAAAATATGTTCTTTGAGTGAGTGAATGGTGAAGGAGCAGTTAGTAAGCTACAGGTTAGCAGCCACATTTCTGTCAGTCTGCCTCGGGGCAGCAGTGCCTAAAAGGTACCGACATGAAGCATTGTGAAGCATTACACATAAAGTCACATGAGCCTGTGATAAAATCAAATGTGAATGTTGTAAAAGTTGGTGCCATTGTGGACCTGCTCCTCCAGACTCTCCTGCTCCTCCAGACTCTCCTGCTCCTCCAGACTCACCTGCTCCTCCAGGCTGCTGCCCTCAGTCTGGAGCATCTGCTGCAGTCTGCTGCCTGTGATGCCCCCAGTGGTGTCAATGAAGATCATAGCGTGTTTCAGATATAGGACTACGTGCACAGCCACCCCGAAGCACACCTACAACACAGAGAACACCACTGAGCCCGGCAAACACCTCACTTTTCACAAATACAAAAGGCACAAATATTAGATATTTTAGTCAATACTAAAACTGATATAGAAAGATTCCCATTTGAACAAATCAGATAATAAAGACCAAATTGGAGTATATCAAAACTATGTTTGGACTATATCAAAACTATGTAAAGCACACAGAAATAAATAAAATTAAAAAAGAAACTTTGATGAGCATTTAATCCTGTAATAACACTATCTGCATTAACAAAGTTGTATTTCATTGGTTAAAAATACAAATTTTGAATTATAAAAAAAAAATTGAATTATAAAAAAAACAAAAAAAACATGTAAACTAAAATCTGCACCTTGATACAGTGAAATGGACTTTGAGGAGGCAGGGCCTATCAGCTCTGCAGTCTTGAACATCTTTTATAGATGTACTAAATATCCCCAAAGCACAATAGGATTCGACTGTAGTTAATTCTGTTGTGATTACCCAGTTGTCCAGCAGAGGGTGCTCTCACAGGGCTCTCCGCTGAGGGGCATCTGACAGGACAAGTGACTGATTTGTGAAGGAAGAGGAGTAGCAGGAGTAGGAGGCAGGAAGTAGGAGGAGCAGGGAGAGGAGGAGCTGTAAACACATAAGCCTGGTGGAGTACAGAGACACACATCACTTTGTGACCACTGACTGAAGTGCAACCACGGTGAGTTCAGTTCTCCACCTTTTTAGTCAGAACTTTCTTTAAACATGCTAATAGCTGCTACATTTGGATATTTACAATTGTGCGGAAGAGATCTGTGAAAAGGGTGTCTAATAATAATAATCTAGTTTGAAAATACTGATTTGTTTAATTTCGTAAAGAGGCAGATATGGATATGGACTTTAACGCTACACACACAAACACACTGTATATGTTTTATGTAAAGATAAATGGAATCAATTATTTGTTTTTTACTTCTGTATTTGCATTTCATGATTTGTCTATTTAGTGTATTTTTTTTAAGTTTCTATACATATAGTTTCCATTTGTATGTCTTCTGTCTACTGTAATTTCTTTGATAGATGCATTTGAGTGTATTGCACTTTGGGCTTGTGGTTCAGAGAGTGATTCACAGAGGCTCTGTGAACTAAGTGACAATCTCACAGCAGATGGAGCACTTAGCAAGACACATTTGAGCTCTCAAAATGCATCTGAAGAACCAGTTTAGTTTTGGCTCCATGATTTCAAAGAGACTCATTTCTCGATTGGAAAGGAGTTTTTGGAAATGAGAGGGGAGGAGAGGAGGGGGGAGTGAACAGGAGAGGAGAGGGGAGTGAACAGGAGAGGAGAGGGGAGTGAACAGAATAGGAGGAGTGAACAGAAGAGGAGGACCCTCTGTGGTAAAAATATGTAAGGATTATATTTTTGATGGATGTCGCACTGGTATGAAAAGGGAAGTAATAAAAAACTAAAACCAGACAAAAGATAAACACGACAGTTTGATTCGTGTGTATGTTCAGGTTTGATTCGCGTGTATGTTCAGGAGTTATTATGTAAATGGCATGTGGGATGCATCCAACACAACATTTTACTTCCACTTCCTGGCATAACTGTAGATGCACTTACCAGGGCAAATCTATAAAGCATGTTGGTTTTATAAATTTACAGAATACAGACATAAGAAGACGGATTGCATATACTTATATGCAATATAAGTGTCATTGCCTGATTGTGATTTAAAAAATAAATCTTTTTCTATGAATTCCCTGACAGCTCCCGTACTTACTCAATGTAAATGTGTGAAATGACTAAATGGCACACGTGTGTCTGATGGGACCACTCAGTGTGAATGAGGCACAAACATATGAGGTCTATGGGCGCAAATCTTTTCACAATGTTGTTTGTTATGTACTATAAGAAAATGATTGTTCCTCATGTTATTTGAATTTTGAATTTAGAATCAGCACAACCTTGTGAGACTGACTTTTCGGATGTTATTTTCAGTCTTTTCACAGATCCCATTCTGGACGTGGACTGGCTCTATGTTCAGTGCGAGCTTCTTCAGCGTGTGATCTCTGGTGTAATCACAGGCCTATCTCACTGTAGTCCTGTGCCCTCAGTATGAAGCTGCTGTCGGGCTGTACTCTAAACGTGGGCGGGAGGCGCTTCCCCTTCACCTCAGACTTAGTGACCCACCTGCCTCTGAGCCGCCTGAGCCGCTTAAACCGCTGTGTGTCAGAGAGTGAACTCTTACAGTTCTGTGATGACTACGACCGAGAAACCAACGAGCTGTTTTTTGACCGACATTCGGATGCCTTTAGTTTCATTGTGGCGTACGCCCAACACGGGGCCCTGCGGCTGGCCCCCAGCATGTGTGAACTGTCCTTTCTGAACGAGCTGCTGTACTGGGGTCTGGACTCTGCAGAGCTGCAGACGTGCTGCCAGAGACGCCTGGACCAGCGCATGAGTGACTGCTATGTGCACTTCTTCCCCGAGTGTCGCTTCAGTGACTATGGACTCTTTTACCAGAGTGACAGTCACAGTGGGCGGGGCTTTGGCAGCAGGTGGCAAGGCTGGATGGAGGCTGTCCGCAGAACATTTGAAGAACCCACATCCTCAGTGGCTGCCCAGATCCTGGCCTCCTTATCAGTATTGTTCGTACTCATCTCCATGGTGATGCTGTGTGCCAGCACTCTGCCCGACTGGTCCAGGGATGAGACCATGGAAACACACAGGTCATTCTTTTTTACAAACACAGCTTCCACATATAGTTTAACACAAATCAGTATTTTGACAGAATATGTCTACCAAGTTATAACAATAAACTAAAAAAGCGCCACTGATACATTTCCAAAAGATTATGTAAATACTGTAAATAACCTGTGTCTGCTCTTTGTTCAGACTGGTGGAGTCCATCTGTATCGGCTGGTTCACGGCTGAGTGCACTCTTCGTTTTTTGGTCTCTCAGGACAAGTGTGAGTTTGTGCGTCGGCCGCTGAATGTCATTGACATCCTGGCCATTGCGCCGTACTACGGCTCAGTGCTTGTGTCCTTCCTGACCGGGGAGGACTCAGAGCTGCAGAGGGCTGGGGTCATGCTGCGTGTCTTACGGATGATGCGGATCTTTTGGCTCATCAAACTGGCTCGGCATTTCCTGGGCCTGCAGACTCTGGGGCTGACCTTGCGGCGCTGTTACAGGGAGATGCTAACGTTGCTGGTCTTTGTGGGTGTGGCCATGGCCATCTTCAGCGCCTGGGCTCAACTGCTGGAGTACGGCCTGGACCCCACCCCAGAGCACAGGCTGAACCGAGGCTCCAATAAGGTCTACAGCCTACCACACCAGGACTACATCCCCCAGAACCTCAACAAAGATTTACTCCAAGCACGAAACCAAGACTATGCCAGCATCCCAGCGGCCTGCTGGTGGGTGATCATCTCCATGACGACGGTTGGGTATGGGGACATGTACCCGGTTACAGTGGCTGGACGAGTGCTAGGGGGCGTGTGTGTGGTGAGCGGCATTGTGCTGCTAGCTCTGCCAATCACTTTCATTTATCACAGCTTTGTACAGTGCTACCATGAGCTCAAAATCCAGTCAAGTCGAGACCAGTACGTTCTGGAATCTGTCCGAGATGCTTAACACAGCCCAGAGTGTGAACGTCTATCAATTTGTTTCTGAACGAAAACGTGCCTGACAGGAGTTCATTGCTCATGTGCAACAGTAGTGTTTAGTGTTTTGGCAATGGTACATAAAAGTGGTCCCAGGTAAGATCTCATTTCAGTCTGGTCCCATGCCCTCTGTCACGTCTTGAGCCATCCAATCAGATTTGTTTGTGTCAGTGATGTGTGTGAAATGAAGGAGCACATGGGTCACCCATTGTTTCCAAACAAAATGACATTTCTCTCCCCTCAGATGAGTTTAGTGCTTCACTCATTCTGCAGAAATTTCTATATTATTTTATTATATTTCTTTCCTCATCTGCAGCCATATTTGGTTTGATACAGATGGACCATGCATGTCTCTGACTGGCAAATCCCACTATCAGCCACACCTATCTGAACTGCGTATTCTGGATCCTAATCACTATCTTTACAAAGTAAATCATATTTCTTTTTCAGCCATCCGGTTTGAATGCACATAATAGGCTATACTAGTATTCATCCCTCTGTCAGTATTGTAAATAAATGTCATGTCTATAAATCTACTGGCTTTTTAAAGTGGCTACTTTAGACAACTTAGTCTTGGTATTGCATGTAGTATTATGATTATGAATTTGTTCAAGTACTTCAAGGCCTTAGTTAAATGTAATAGGGGACATATTATGTAAAATACTATTTATTTATTTATTTATTTATTTTTTACAATTGATGTATATATGTTTGAGTCATCTCCACATAGGACACATCAACATTTTCAATAAAGAAACAATAAAATAAAACTCTGCCGCTGCTACAATGAAATTCCACTATGAAGAGACAGGGCTTATGGGATGTGCTGTTCTGAACAGCAGTTTGGTGTCAGCATGAGCTCACAGATCAGTATTGGGCTTTACATTCATATGTGCTTTACACCTGTAGCACTGCACTTGTCATCAGATAAAGAGGCTTCAGAGACTTTATATTCTGTTCCATTTATCACCTTATGTTCTGAAATACAAGACACATCTATGAGCACAACTATTAGCATGACTATGAGCACAACTATGAGTGTGACTATGAGCACATCTATGAGCACAACTATGAGCACATCTATGAGCACATCTAAGAGTGTGACTACGAGCATGACTATGAGTACAACTATGAGCACATCTAAGAGCACATCTATGAGCATGACTATGAGCACAACTATGAGCACATCTAAGAGCACATCTAGGAGCATGACTATGAGCATGACTATGAGCACAACTATGAGTGTGACTATGAGCACATCTATGAGCACATCTATGAGCACGACTATGAGTGTGACTATGAGCATGACTATAAGCACGTCTATGAGCACATCTGTGAGCATGACTATGAACACATCTATGAGCACATCTATGAGCACAACTATGAGTGTGACTACGAGCATGACTATGAGCACAACTATGAGCACATCTAAGAGCACATCTATGAGCATGACTATAAGCACAACTATGAGTGTGACTATGAGCACAACTATGAGTGTGACTATGAGCACAACTATGAGTGTGACTATGAGCACAATTATGAGTGTGACGAGGAGCACAACTATGAGCACAACTATGAGCATGACTATGAGTACATCTATCATTTAGCCGGCAGAGGAGTATTAGAGTTTAATAATAAAAATCTGTGTTACGAACTGTAAGATTTAAGTCCCATAGATTGTACATCACACATTTACACATCTACACATCTATATGTGTAAGTGTGCTAAAGGAGGACTTGGGTTAGGTTAGCCTTTAGTGTCCCTGTAGGTAGATTTATCCTCTGCATTTGACCCATCCTTGGAGAATTCTATAGAAGAGACATGAACCCTGAGGATACTGTGATAGTGTCTGTTTAGTCTAGTGCAGTCCAGTCTGGATATGCTTCTGTTGTAGCAGTTATACCTCTGATGACATAAGATAACAGGGACTGAGCTGGCAGTGTGCCCTCAGTACAGCACAGAAATGTAATTACTCCAAAATAATGTACTCAACGTAGCCCAGTTGCTTTAGAGGGGTATTGTTCTTCATGGGTTGCTTTTTATTATTTTCTTCAAACAAATTATTGCATTTTTGAACCCCTGAACATCAATGAAAAATCCCCAAACTGGATATCAGATTGACTGGTCTGGTGAAAAATGGATAAAATGGGCATTGTGACAATGCCTGACGCGACACGACTCAACAGGCAAACACAATTTGGGACAGTGATAGAAAACAATGCGACAAGCCAAAAGTTGAATTGGAGCACGTCTCTATGACGAACAGGAAAAGAGCGTGTTGGCAAAACACATCTACACACTGACCATGACTCTTTGGAGAGAAGGAAACAAGGAGACAGGAGAGAAAGACATGAGTGAGAGGACAAGGATACAATTAGGCAAAAAGTTAGGAACCAAGGAAACGGGTGGGACAAAGGTCAAATCAGATTTGGTGTTACAATTAGAAGCGCAGTTCACAATAATTGCTACATACCAGGTTGGGAACCAATTAATGCAGGATCAGGTTTCTGTTCCCTGATATCTGTTAAGCCGGTATAATGGTTAGGCTTTTAACTGGATTGAAGAGAGGAGCAGAGGAGAAGAGAAGAGAGGAGAAGAGGAGCAGATGAGAGAGGAGAAGAGGAGAGAGGAGCAGAGGAGAGAGGAGAAGAGGAGAGAGGAGCAGAGGAAAGAAGAGCAGAGATAAGAGGAGCAGAGGAGCAGTAGAGGAAACATGATCTGAGGGGCTAGGAAAAGTCAAATGAAGTGATGAGAGCAGGTGGAGCTCCACAGACCCATCAGGGCCTGTCTACAGTCCTGTCTCCTGTTACATGTTCTGTGTCTGAAGAGACTGTTCTGTACCTGTCTCATAAGGCACACACACACACACACGATGATTACTGCAGTGTACAGGATGATACAGTGTACAAGAGGTTACAGTGTACAGGGGGTTACAGTGTACTGAGGGCTACAGTGTACAGGGAGTTACAGTGTACAGGGGGTTACAGTGCACAGAGGAGAGAGAAGAGAGAAGAAGTGGAGAGAAGAGAGAAGAAGAGAAGAAAGGAGCAGAAAAGAGAGAAGAGAGGAGAGAGAAAAGAGGAGAGGAGCAGTGAAGAGAGGAGCAGAGGAGAGGGGAGAGAGGAGCAGTGAAGAAAGAAGAGAGAAGCAGAGGAGAGAGAAGAGAGGAGCAGAGGAGAGAGAAGAGAGGAGCAGAGGAGAGAGAAGAGGAGCAGAGGAGAGAGAAGAGAGGAGCAGAGGAGAGAGAAGAGGAGCAGAGGAGAGAGAAGAGATGAGCAGAGGAGAGAGAAGAGATGAACAGGGGAGAGAGGGTGAGAGGAGAAGAGGAGAAAGGAGAAGAAGGGAAGAGGAGGAGAGGAGAGACTCCACACAGTGACATTCAGAACATGTAAACTCCACACAGACACAGAAAAAACATGTAAACTCCACACAGACACCAGGAGAACATGTAAACTCCACAAGACACCAGGAGAACATGTAAACTCCACACAAACACCAGGAGAGCATGTAAACTCCACAAGACACCAGGAGAACATGTAAACTCCACACAGACGCACAGAGAACAGGCAAACTCCACACAGACGCAAGGAGAACATGTAAACTCCACACAAACACCAGGAAAACATGTAAACTCCACACAAATACCAGGAGAACATGTAAACTCCACACAGGCACAGGGAGAACATGTAAATTCCACACAGACTCCAGGAGAACATGTAAACTCCACACAGACACAGAGTGGACATGTAAACTTCACACAAACACCAGGAGAACATGTAAACTCCACACAGACACAGGAAGAACATGTAACCTCCAATTGCACATTAGGCAGAAATAAATGCACCACAGAGTGCACTAAAAACCAAACTGTTTGAAATTATATGTTATGATTTTACACTAATACAACTCATATAAAAGTAATACAGTACTTGTTAATGCAGGTGTTCAGTATTCTAAATACACTGTCAAAGTATTCTTATCACTAGCAATGTCACTCTGAAGGGGGAGTGACTTAGTACGGGAGCAGGGGGAAGGGAGACTCAGCGTTAGAAATGAAAAAGAAAGTTATTACACGACAAATATAGCACTTTTAAAACAATAAAAGGTACCATGGTGATGTAAATATGTTTTGTGTTAGCAGTTAATATTCCATAAAAGCATAAGACCCCCTCTTTGAACTGTCCCTCTGAGAATTCAGCAAAGTTCTTATGATTGACAGACTCTGCTACCAGCACAGAGTTTCTCCCTTTGAACACAGACACATCCAATGTGCTTGTGCATGATTCTACATTAGTGCTAAACCTCATGTCAGACCTGTCCTAAGGGAGAAGGGAACACAGTGTGGGCACCACATGTGCCACAGGTCCCTGGGGAAATTCACTTATGAATGCTTAATAAATGTGAGTCTATTTTTAGCATTGGGGTTTATGATCAGGGTAATCCAGCTAAGTACTATTGTACTTGATAATAATAGCAATAATCATACATTTTCTATAGTGCTTTTCAGTAACCCCACAGAAACTTTACAGAGAAACAAAACTGACAACAGCATATTTGAAATGCCCTTTATACACTTCATAATATTTATTCCCTATTTTAACTCAGCGTATGTTTGTAGAACCCAAAATCACAGCAGCATTCGGTTCGTAGGGCTTAACAAGATCACTGATTTAACCAACAGAAAGTTTGAAAATTCAACAATGAAACAGGCATTGGTTAATAACAGACACAGGAACCAACAAGCACATGGAGAAAGTGTCCCAGAGCTTCCCTGTCCTTAGACCCTCCTCCTGCAGGAAGAGCAAAAACCCAGGGGAAAAAGAGAATCCACAGACCACAACAAGAAGAACCACAGTGAAGGAGACATCCACAGAGTGTGCTGTGGAACCAGAGCCTATTATTGAACATAATATTGAGTAAACCAGGGGTACAGCTTTCTGTGGGTCACTACATTGATCATATTTAGATTTCCACCCTTTCCCTGCTCTTATAACAATTTAAAGGCCTAGGTACTAACAATATCAGACCTAAAGCAGTCTCCCTCTGAAAGCCTCGCCCACCACAGGCAGTGGTCCCTCCCTACATACTCTTATTCAGAAGGCTGTGAAAGACTACCAAGCTAAAAGTTTTTTTTTGTTTTGTTTTTTATCAGTCTAACTATTGTTTACGCTAAGTTCATTTAAATACATGTGTGCTGTGTGCTTCTGATCTCCTCTACATGATCTGATCTCTACCTGATCTGATGATGATGAGCTCAAACAGAAGCATACCTCTGCAGCAGGTAACAGTGCACTGAGCACGAGTCTGAGAGTGACTGTCATAACATGGACTTCAAACACGAGAGCACAGCAAGTGTAGCCACTAGAGGGGCACGTCCACAAGCTTCCGTGTCACAGGCCTATATCCACATATCCACAAGGATCTCAGTCATGCTCACAGGGTTGGATGGTTTTCAGAGACTCAAACATATTAGCAGTGGCCGCACCGGCTTGTCAAAGCCTGATCTCATCAGATCTCAGAAGCTCAGCAGGGCCGGGCCTGGTCAGTACTTGGATGGGAGACCACTGGGAAAATCAGGTGCCACAGGGGGCGCCAGTCACAAAAAACTGAAAACTGTTGTTGTGTCCTTGGGCAAGACACCTCCCGCACATTGTCTAGTATGAAAGTGGTGTGTGCACAAGAGTTGGTGGTGGTTGGAGGGACCGATGCAGATTGGAGCCTCGCTTCTGTCAGTCTGCCCCAGGACAGCTGTGGCTACAATAGTAGTTTACACCACTGGGTATGGAGTGAATGAATAATGAACTGTAAAGCTGGGTGTCTTGAAAGATGCTATATAAATGCATTAATTAATTAATTAATTAAGTAATTAATTAATATTAAGTAGCTTATGAAGTTTTGTTACATCTTCCCCAATGACACTGAAAAAAGTGTGATTCTGGAGTGTGCCACAAAGTAAAGTAATGCAAAGAGGCTCTCTGCCGCCTCCTGCTGTTGAGTGGACACATGTGCACCTGCTTCAGGAGCTGTGTGCAGGACACTGGGGAGCAGAATGTCACCCACTGAAGAGGTTCACCCATCTCCCAGAATGTGCCAGTTTATATATATATATATATATATATATATATATATATATATATATATATATATATATATATACATATGTATATATATATATATATATATATATATATATATATATATATATATATATATATATACCAAAAACAGACCTGGAGTTGTGTTTTACTTCATTCACACATGTTTGAGTAAATCTTTATCTGACTACCTGCTATCTGTCTACATCTCCAAAAGTCAAAATGCTCAGTTTTACCTTGTGGTGTCATGTAGTGGTAGTTTTTAATGTTAACAACCTTTAGTTCAGTAGAGATGGTCAATGCCAGGGATGAAATTATCCAAATAATTCTAGTGAAGGTGTAAAGGATTTAAAAAGACAGTGGAGCCCTTCCTGTATTATATCCCATGACATCACAAGGTGTGTTTTCTGTTTGAGGGAATAATAATATATAGGTGACCCCTCCATTCATTTTCTTCTGCTTTATCAGGGCTCGGGTCATGGAGTCAGCAGTCTAAATGGGGAGGCTCAGACTTCCCTCTCTACACACACTTCCTCCAGCTCTTCCAAGGGAATCCTGAGGTGTTCCCAGGCCAACTAAGAGACATAGTCCCTCCAGCATGTCCTGGTCTTCCCCAAGGCCTCCTCCTGGTGGGACATGAACACTTCCCCAGGGAGGCATCCAGAAGGCATCTGGAACAGCTGCTCTTCTCCAGATGGAGGAGCAGTGGCTTTACTCAAAGCTGTGGCTGAACTAACCCTAACCCTAAGAAAGCGCCCAGCCACCCAGTAGAGGAAACTTATTTAACCACTTTTATCCATGATCTTGTCCTTTCAGTCCTTATTCAAAGCTCATGACCATAGGTGAGGGTAGGAACATAGATTGAGCAGTAAATAAATAAATGAGGGGTTAGGGACTCGGGTGGACATTTGGACACAGCCCGAGTTTTGAATTTTTATAATCTAGTCACCAGAGTTCCAAAAATACAGTGGAAATAGCAATTTATCTATAGACAAAACAGTAAAATAAAACACCAGGATCATGAAGTAGAAAAAGTTAATTTAAACATTTCAAGAGCAAAAGGCTCATTGTACTTACAGAGAGAGGGAGACCATTTTTCAATGCAAAGGCTATAAGAATGAGTGTCAATGGAGCCGGAAGCGCCTCCATGCTCTCTTCCCATCCGCAGGCCGCCGCGTTGTAATGTACAGTATAATCATTAGTCTAATCATTAGTCTAATCATTAGTCTAATACAGTGGGCTGCTAAAGCAGCCTGGAGTTGTGTGCTCTTATTGTGACGGCGCGGCCCGGGCGGAGGGAGGATGTCCGGTGTATGTGGAGCCTCCTCCCGTCGTTAGCGCGGCTGTTGCTCTGTGCTCTGCTGCTCTGTGCTCTGTCCATGGAGACAGCGCTGCCAGAGGCTGCCTGGCCCCGGGATTAGCCTGGTTGTTGCGGGCTGTTGTGCGGGCACTGCAGCCCCCGTCGTGGAACGCGAAGGTCGGAGCCGGGACAGAAGCAGCAGAGCTCCGCATCGCTCCGCCGAGCCGCCTCCTCTGTAACCGTAGCCTGTTAGCTTGCGGGCTGAGCTCGGGCTGGGAGAGTGTGTTGTTGATGTACGTGACGAGACTCGGATCTGCTTTTACACAGCCGCTGTTTGTCACACTCGGTGTAAAACCAGTGTGTGGTGGTCTGAGGTGAGCTCCGAGGCTTCTCTCGGTGTTAGACGTCTGCAATGGCCGGAAACCCGCGGAGGGGCGCTGGGCTGATCGGGCTGATGAAGGACGCCTTTCAGCCACAGCAGCAGCCGCAGCAGCCGCACCAGCCCGCCGCGGTTGACAAGAAAATGGTGGAGAAATGCTGGAAGCTCATGGACAAGGTGGGCTCTGTCTGTACTGATGCGTGTAGTGACAGTGTGACATGTCCTGTCAGGGCGTCTGTTTGGTCTACTTACTATTATTCCGTCTGCCTCGCCCCTCTGTGTGTCCGGTCTCACGCCTCTGTGTGTGTGTCCGGTCTCACACCTCTGTGTGTGTGTCCGGTCTCACACCTCTGTGTGTGTGTCCGGTCTCACACCTCTGTGTGTGTGTCCGGTCTCACACCTCTGTGTGTGTGTCCGGTCTCACACCTCTGTGTGTGTGTCCGGTCTCACACCTCTGTGTGTGTGTCCGGTCTCACACCTCTGTGTGTCCGGTCTCACACCTCTGTGTGTCCGGTCTCACACCTCTGTGTGTCCTGTCTCACACCTCTATGTGTCCTCTCTCACCCCTCTGTGTGTGTCCTCTCTCACCCATCTGTGTGTGTCCTCTCTCACCCCTCTGTATGTGTCCGGTCTCACACCTCTGTGTGTGTCCTGTCTCACACCTCTGTGTGTGTCCTGTCTCACACCTCTGTGTGTGTCCTCTCTCACACCTCTGTGTGTGTGTGTCCTCTCTCACACCTCTGTGTGTGTGTGTCCTCTCTCACACCTCTGTGTGTGTGTGTCCTGTCTCACACCTCTGTGTGTGTGTGTCCTGTCTCACACCTCTATGTGTCCTCTCTCACCCCTCTGTGTGTGTCCTCTCTCACCCCTCTGTGTGTGTCCTCTCTCACCCCTCTGTGTGTGTCCTCTCTCACCCCTCTGTGTGTGTCCTGTCTCACACCTCTGTGTGTGTCCTGTCTCACACCTCTGTGTGTGTCCTGTCTCACACCTCTGTGTGTGTCCTGTCTCACACCTCTGTGTGTGTCCTGTCTCACACCTCTGTGTGTGTGTGTACTGTCTCACACCTCTCTCATTGTCTATGTCCTGCCTCAGTGACCTGTTACAGACTGTATGTGTCATGCTAGAGCTGGGCGGTATGACCAAAAATTGATATCACGGTATTTTTTTAAATTATCACGGTATTTAACGGTATTTTTGTCTTTGGCTAAGTGGAGTGTGATAGAGTTGGTAATATCATTCCAACGTTTGCTTTTCTTGTCATAGATGGTCCCTTTAGACGAAGAAAATGACACAGACACAGAACTCATTCCGAAAAAGGGAGCCGTGTCTGTTGTTTGGAAATACTTCGGTTTTAAAAAATCTGACGCGGATCAAACACGCATCATCTGTAAGTGTTGTCGAGCTAATGTTTTAGCTGCAGGAGGCAACACAAGCAACTTGCTTCACCACCTCCGCCACAATCATATCCTGGAATACGAAGAGTGCATGAAAGTAAAATCTGCATCTTCTCCCCAATCTCTGCGTAACGTTGGCACTGCAGCACAAAACACTACACAGACGTCCCTGGTAGGCGCATTTGCTAAAGGGACAGTCTGTGTAGTGTTTTGTGACACGGCTCCCTTTTTCGGAGAGCGGGAGTGCGGAGCGTGCCCGGCGAGCGTAGAGCCGTGAGCGTGCCGTGCCCGGCGAGAGAGCGTAAGCGCTGGTGCGCGGGGCGTGCCCGAGAGCGTAAGCGCGAAAGTCGCGGAGCAGCGCCGAGCCGAGAGAGCGGAGAGCGCGGGTGCACGGAGCCGTGCCCGGGCGAAAAGGTGAAGAGCGGGGCTCCGCGCACCCGCGCTCTCCGAAAAAGGGAGCCGTGTCACAAAACACTACACAGACGGTCCGTTTAGCAAACGCGCCTACCAGGGACGTCTGTGTAGTGTTTTGTGCTGCAGTGCCAACGTTACGCAGAGATTGGGGAGAAGATGCAGATTTTACTTTCATGCAATCTTCGTATTCCAGGATATGATTGTGGCGGAGGTGGTGAAGCAAGTTGCTTGTGTTGCCTCCTGCAGCTAAAACATTAGCTCGACAACACTTACAGATGATGCGTGTTTGATCCGCGTCAGATTTTTTAAAACCGAAGTATTTCCAAACAACAGACACGGCTCCCTTTTTCGGAATGAGTTCTGTGTCTGTGTCATTTTCTTCGTCCATGCTCACCACTCAACTCGCTATCCTTACCTGGCTTGTTGGCTTGTTTGGTGTAACACTGAAAAACAGCCCCCGCTCAATCTACCGCTGTGCGACGTTCCGCCGCTCTGTGTTGCCGACATATGCGCGGACACACGGTATGGCGGTAAATAAAAAATTCATATCATAAAAATAAAAATTACCGGTATACCGCCCAGCCCTATGTCATGCTGCAACAAAAGAAATCCAATTCAAGTCCCTCTGCCAGCTTTGGGTTTGGATTCTCAGTCTGAGACATTTTTGATCAGGTGATTTGGCAACACTAGTGGTCATTTGTAAGAAGGGGAAAACTGCAGTGGAATGGAATGGGAAACTACACATCAAATGCTCCAAACATAGCCACACAAATAGCTCCTAATGGCATACAGCAGTAGATCTGAACATTAGGATGTGCTCCTCTGCTAAAGCTGATGAAATTGGCTGTCATCATACATTTACAGGGATATCTTCAGATGGGGTTACTGCGCCTTTATTAACTCACATTCTTCACAATGGGACAATGGTCTCTGGTAAAAATCGTAGCATTTATTATTGTTTTACACCAGCTAAGTGCCAGTAAATGGCAAAAAATAAGAAAAATCATATGATGCATCCTCTTTGTAATGCCCCCGTGTCTTCCCTGTGTTTCCCAAATGGCCCCTTCCATGTCCTCAGGTGGTGCGTCTCTGTCAGAACCCTAAAGTGGCTCTGAAGAACAGCCCTCCGTACATCCTGGACCTGCTGCCTGACACCTACCAGCACCTGCGCACCGTCCTGTCACGCTACGAGGGCAAGATGGACGCCCTGGGGGACAACGAGTACTTCCGTGTCTTCATGGACAACTTGACCAACAAGACCAAGCAGACGATGGGCCTGTTCAAGGAGGCCAAGGAGCGCATGTATGAGGAGAACTCCCAGCCCAGGCAAGTGGACTCAGGCACGCACCATAGAGAACCTGCAGCCAGCTGACTACCTTTGTTAAAGGGCCCATATTACGCTGTTTTCTGATTTGCTATAATCATCAAAATCCTCATCAAAACATACATAGAGTTGTGTTTTGTTTCATTTCATTTCATTCACAGGGGAGTTTGTGGCAATGAGTCTTTTGAAGTTTCTTTGTCATTAAATGGCAGAGCAGAGAATTTTCATGAATTGATTAACAGTGATTTATGTTAAAGGTTAAACTTTTGTTAGCTGAACAAAAACATGCCCACACATGTTTGAGTAATCCTCTGTTCCACCTTGTGATGTCATGTAGTGTCAAGTAGTTTTTAAGTTAACAGATACCTTCAAGCTTTTGTTCAAAAAGCTTGGCAATGGCAAGGGTTGAAATCATATAATCTAGTGAAGGTGTATGGAGTTTAAAAACACAGTGGAGAACTTCCTCTATTACCACATTACAAGGTGGAATAAAGTGTTTTCAGTTTGAGCGAAAAACACAATCTAAATCTGCAGGATTTGTGTGTTAAACATGTGTGAATGGAACAAAACACAATTCCAGAGGTGTTTGTGATGAGAAAACAACATAATAACAGATTAGGGAATAGCATAATATGGGCCCTTTAAAACTAATCCGATTGTACATTAACTCACACACAACCCTGAAGATGTTTGTGAAAAACAAACTTTATATGAAAGCCCTGTTCCCATAACATTTACTGAGGGAGCACATTGTGTTTTCTCTAACTGATGGAACAGATGTTGTATATTCACACCAGACTAATTCACTCATTTCATTGTAATAAACACTGTCAAATTATTCATTAAACTTAACTTTGTTAAATATGTAAGCAGTGCTTTGCTCAAAGCACTTGAGGTGATTGTTTTGAGAGAAAATCAATATGAAAAAGTTTATTTAACTCATTTGTTCATTATGGCCGACACGGTTAGTTTCTACGGGAAATCTCAGGCACTATCCCTGCCCGTATGGACAGCTGCACATGCAGTGGGCAGGTGTTATTGGGATGGATACCTCAGTCATAGTTCTTGGATTTACATGCATTTTGACAATCCTGTTTCCATGATCTGTATAAATCCTGTTTCCATTGGAGTAGAACGTTCTCCGGTTCTCCTTGCATGTATGTGAAGACAGTGCTAGAACATGTGTGCTAATAGAGAACCACTAAAACCGGGGCCCAGAATGATTTGCTCTACCCCATATTCAGTGTATCATTTTGGAGCACACTGTCCTAGTGTGACTTGCTCTGTCTCTGAGTCCCGGGTCCTGGTTCCCTTCTGGTCCAGTGTGTGGAAATACCAGCTCTGCACAATCACTCTCACTTCCCCTTCTCCAACAGTTCACTCCTGATCTGACTCATGATCAATGTTAGTCATTCTTCAAAAATAATCCAAGTTCTCATCATTTTTTTGCTATTTGCTTCCATATAAACATTTTCTTTTTTCTGTTGCTGTTTTTACACACATTTAAAAATGCCATTAAAACATTACATTTAGCTGATGGCTAAATAAAGCACATATAAATAAGTGAGATTAGTTGTGAAACAATGGGCTGACCATATCTCCATTTCCTTTAGTGTTGACTTTACCGAGGGCCTGGTGCCAAATACTGAACACTTAATGAGGAGAACATGTGATAATAAAATACTAGTTTTATAATGGTTAAGAGGCATTACTGATAAAGGGGTTGAATATGGATAGAGGAAATTGAGCAGTTATGTTTTTTGGGGATGTGCGTAGTAACATGGAGTACTGTCTACAGTAAACGGTCTAATGCAGAACAGAAACTTGAGTATTTCTCCACAGATTACAGTGTCTTCATTTTTGTGGTTTAGGTTGGGTTCACTTTTGTGCCGTCCATGATTCTCAGTTGACATAAACCTTTTGCTTTCCATACAAAAAAAAGAAAATTTAATGTTAATTCAAATGCAGCTTTTAATGACAGTTGTAATGCTGATTTATTCTTAAGTGCAAAAACATTAGCCAAGTTCCATCCATCCATCCATCTTCTCCCGCTTAATCCGGCTGGGTCGCGGCAGCAGCTTGCTGCCCAATCCTCATAGCACCTGACTCCCCCATGAACCCCTCTGTGGGTGGTGAGCCCACAGGAGGAGAAAGCAGAGTGAGCCTCACATATTTAGACGGAGCGATTCTTTTTGTTACACAGTGAGCTTTACATATTAGCACTCTTCTGTTAGATGACATTGTTCTTGGTATTATCCATAAGATGATTAAAGGGCCTGTACCTGATTTCAAACCACGAGGAACATACAGTGTTTTAGTCATGGATCTATCATAAGAACTGGATAAAACACCCTCTGTCCTGTTCGACCAGTGGCCGCTCAAATGATACTTTGCAGCTGATGCCGTTAACTTTCCCCGGGGGTGTGATGCTAACTGTAGGCACTGCTCTGTCAGAAACTAATATACTTTAATCTGATCTTTATTTTAACACAATCTGAATATATATTTCTCCAGCCTCTGACTACTATTAGCTTTTTTGCCACTCTTGAAAAAGAATCAAGTGTCTGGGATAATGCCAGTCGTTCAGTTTTCCATGAAGCTCAGTAAACAAGGTGCCTAATTGGACTAAAGAATATTATTATATATTTTATATTTAGCAGCTTTTACCATATATGCATGATGTAACAAGCAAGAATAAATTCAAGGTACATCACCTGATGTAGTCCTGGTTTAGTCCAGGTACAGGCCGTTTAATTTCTGCATATCTGGTCCAACACCCTAATTGTGATCCCTGACTTTTGTTCCAGGAGGAACTTGACCAAGCTGTCCCTGATCTTTAGCCACATGCTGGCTGAGCTCAAAGCCATCTTCCCCAACGGACTGTTCCAAGGAGACAACTTCAGGATCACCAAAGCTGACGCCGCAGAGTTCTGGAGGCGCTCCTTTGGGGACAAGTGAGTTCAATGTCCCAATGTCCAGCTTTAAGAATACTGTTAACTCCAAGGACAATACTTGAAAATAAAAGTACTAAACATGTTGACATAATATAGACTTAGGCGACTACATTCACAAAACTAAATCTATAAGCTTCACCACGACAATAAATCTTTAGTTCAGTTACTAAATCAGTATGACAACAATTTGAACAATGGTGATTAGTTGTGTATTTATAGAACATGTATTATGCAAAACTGTCTTTGGGGGTTTTAAACAATGTTACACTGTTGTCCCGACATCAAGAACAAGCTGATGCAGGACTACCTTAGCTCGGGGATTTTTATTTCTTAGGAGCTATAGCATTTGAGAAAAGATAATATCTGAACTAGAACACTACTTCCAGACAGGGCTCTACACTAACTTTTTTTTTCAGGAGCACATGTGCCCCTAAGTCAAAAATTTTAGGAGCACAGAAAAACAAATGGGGGCACAAATAGGTTTTAGTTTTGAACGTTTATTACAGTGCAGAACTTGCGCACATCAACTTATTTGAATGAATTTTATACAAAAAACACAAAAGAATTATGACTGTACTTTTCCTGCACAATCACTGTGTTTTTAATCAGTCTATCTCCATTTTATCTGATTCATATTCATTTAGACTTAAAATAAGCCAAACAGACTGTACTGCACTGAAACACTTTTTGGACCTAAGCGAACATACAAGAACATTCACACACACAGTGGGTCCTCTTTTCTGCATCACTCGAGGTGGCGCTGTGGACAAGCCGCGCGCTGGCGGTGCAGTGTCCACGGGCTCCAGCGCACAGGTCCCGCACACTGGTTCAAGTTTATTGACGACAGCAGCGGCAGTAATGAAATATGATGCACTCAGTATTCAGACATCGAGTCCGTGACGTGACCGAGTCCAAATGCGCTCGAGTCCTGTACAAGACCGAGACAAAGCTCTTGCTTTAGAGAGGGAAGTCCAGCGGCACAGGGGAATCTACTGAGTGGTGGGACAGGTGTGGGTCCTGCTGCGGTGCCGCTCCTCGGTTAAGAGGGCGTGGGTGTGTTTTGAAGCAGAGTTTGTTCGTATGAGTGATATCGCCGCACACCCGGAGCTCGTATGTTGGGGTCGTGCGCGGTCGGAGGTGTCGTGCCCGGGCTCGGTTCGGTTGCGCTCGCGCTGGGCGTGTCGCGCTTTAGGGGCTCCAGGCTTGGGCACGATTCTGAAGTCCTAATGTGAGTGCGCCCCTAATGTTTGACACATGTAGAACGTTTAACTCGTCACGTTGCGTCTGTGCGCAGCTCCTTATTGTGCTGCAGAAGCACTCGCACAGGTGCGACTGTTTTATTTTCCTCGTTCGCACGACGAAATATTTGCTCGCAAATGCGAGTGAAATGGGCGCACTGTAGAGCCCTGCTTCCAGAACATGCTAGTACCTGCAGTACAGAAAAAGACCACATGGAGGCACAGGGACTTTAGTTAAAGAGACCTATTATGCAGACTTTGAGAGCTTTTAGCTCTGTTCTAATTAGGGCTGCCCTGGTTTGCTACCGATGATACTGCTGTATTGGCGGCTGATCTATCAGTTTGGATCAGATTTGGTGAATAGATCCACACAGCGTATAGTGTCTTCTGCTCACAGCTGTCACTGCTAACTGAGGAGGCTCTAAAACAGAGAAAACACGAGTCACGACAGAGGTACCTGTGATGTTTTCACAGACCTTTAAAGGAACAGTCCAGAATTTTGGACATAGCGACTAATTTCCTAGTGAGCCAAAGTGTTGGAGATGTGTGGAGACACTCTTTGAAATCTTCCCTCCAGTCCTTGTATTTGGAGAGGTTGCTGGTGCTAGGCTAGTGCATGTCAATGGGCATAGTTGTTCTGCCAGTCTTACCCACTCCACAGACTAAAACTATTAGAACTCCAGACTGTCCATGTGAACGTCTGTGTCCAGAGAATCATTTCAGAAGTAAAACCAATGTTGCATTTGAAGGATTTCTGTCTGAGCAGCAGCAGTGAGTTGTACTTCCTGATAGAAAGCTCGGCAGCGGTGGACTGATATATGAGAAAATAGTCCCTCAACATGCAACGATTCATGTGATGCAAGGTTAGTTTTATTTCAAACATTATTCTGTGGACACAGACGTACACATGGACAGTCTGGAGTTCTAATAGTTTTGCCTCAGTTGCTCTGTGGAGTGGGTAAGACTGTTTTTAGTGCCACTATGCCATAGACATGCACTAGCGTAGCACCAGCAACCTCTCCAAATACAAGGACTGGATGGAAGATTGAAAAAAGTGTCTCCACACGTCTCCAACACTTTGGCTCACGAAGAAATGAGGCTCTATGTCCAAAATTCCGGACTGTTCCTTTAAGAGTGAAATCAGAACTTTGGACAAATTGGGCTGAGGAGCAGATGTGAACATGCTAACTTGTTCACATCTGCTAAGTACCATGTGCTTCAGGCAGGTTTCTGTCTTTAGAAACAGAAGCTAAAACATCACCTAAAGTCTCTGTCACTGTGTTCTGAAGCTGCTGTGCTCTGGAGGACTAAGACATTGTTTCAGTATAAAAAGTCCTACGTATTGGCTCCCAGTTTGAATTTCTTTTGTAATAATAAAGTATTTATATAATAATGATCCACGGGTGTCATAGATTATATAGATTATATATAGATTATATATAGATTAACTATATAACAGACAGAAGATATGTTGTTTTTAAAGAGATGATTTGACTTCTGTGGAGTGTAAAATGCTAACACATAACATATTTAGATCACCATGTTATCTTTTATTGCTTTGAAAATGTTATATTCACCAAAAGCGATATATTAACATGGTTAATAAGTTTCACTTTCATTTCCCCTCCTTTTTATCTCCATGGTAATTACTCCCGCTTCAAAGCTCTATCACAATAACTAAAAGTACTGCACAGTGTATCACGTTTGTCAAGTTGCTGTGTATAGTTTTGTGTCATGTTTTTGTATATTTATGGAGAATTGTCGTGTGTGGGAGCATGGGTACGTTTGGGCGGAGCGGGTTAGTTTAAATTCGATTATTCAGACATGCATGGATGACATGAACCTCTTCAGGCATGTTTTTGATAAGAGAACAACATTATAACATGGTACTATGCTCCAAAAAACAGGACCATCGTTCCGTGGCGCATGTTTCGTCAGGCTCTTCATGAGTTCCACCCCATCAGCTCAGGCCTGGAGGCTATGGCCCTCAAGTCCACCATCGACCTCACCTGTAACGACTACATCTCAGTGTTCGAGTTTGACATCTTCACCAGACTCTTCCAGGTACCAAACACAACACCCCTACTCTTACTAGTGATGACAACGTTCCATTCTGTGATTGGCTACTCAGTCTGTCAATCATCCATCAAAATTCAGTTTTAAAGGGCAAGTGACAATTATATTTACGATTTTACTAACAGCCTTGTCTAGCTTTTTATAGTTTTACTTCCTGGTGGAACTCCAGACAACAGATATGGCATATGTAGAAGCAATTCCTTAACTGTTGGCCAGCAACAATGCCTTCCTTGTGCGTAAATTGCCCCTGCATTTTGGATGGAGTTTTCCATGTTGATGACATAGGCAGAGGGATTGTGTGAAGAGTTTTATAACACAGTGCTACTTCGTGTGTGTCTGTTTGTGTGTAGCCCTGGTCGTCTCTGCTGAGAAACTGGAACAGTCTGGCGGTCACTCACCCAGGGTACATGGCCTTCTTGACCTACGACGAGGTGAAGGCTCGACTGCACAGGTTCATACACAAGCCCGGCAGGTGAGGGCGCTATACCCACAAACTCTAACCCACCTCCCATTCCCTCCTATTTACTCTGGACACAGTTATTCATGTACTGTCAAAGTTTACCTGGAGTGAAAGAAGAAGCAGCCCTCTAGTAGAGATACTTTGCAGTGACATCATGCTGGGGGGCTACTGCATGTACGTCTATGGCCAATCACGGAGCAATGCCTACATTTAATTTTGACTGGAGAACCATCACTGGCTTTGTTCCCCTGTACCAAAATCTGATTATCATCTGATTTCTGGACCTTTTAAGATGATTTAAATGATGTGCAAACTGATATTTGATGTGAGTAATGAGAGGGACTGATCAGAAAATAAGCTGTTCATTTTTTTCTTTTTACATATAATTTTCATCATTTTAAAACTCCAAAAATCTCATAATAATGTCTCATTTTAAGCGTGCATGTAACCGCAGCCACTGACCAAGTTCTGGGTCAGAGTTCCCTATCAGATGGAGCTGTAGAGGCGTCACTACTGGATTCATGCTGCCCTCTTCTGGCCTGAAATCCATTCCAATAAGTGTAAAATGGTGTGGTTGGCTTTTATGAGTGAGACAAGTGTAGACTGCTGTGTAGTTTGAAGCCTGACCCACTGTTCCATTCTCTCAGCTACATCTTCAGGCTGAGCTGCACGCGGCTGGGGCAGTGGGCCATCGGGTACGTGACCGCGGACGGCAACATCCTCCAGACCATCCCCCACAACAAGCCCCTGTTCCAGGCTCTGATCGACGGCTACAGGGAGGGCTTGTGAGTGCACCACACACCACAACATTGTAGCACAGAGGCTATTCTGACCACCAGAACTGATATTAGAATAGGTTAAATTTTAATTATAATATCCTCGGCTGACAGATATTTCTTATTCTGTGTAAAAGCTGCTAAGCCTGTAGTTTAGACCTACATGTTCTGAAATGCATGTGTCTTCTGTCAGATCTTAATGAAATGAACTGATTCTTGATTTGAAAATGGTTTGTTTTTTGCAGTACCCAAATTTCACAGTCTTTTTGGATTTATTTACAGAATGATGCAGCCTAGTTTATTAGAATATTTATGTACTGTGTTCTTTACCAGTCTGGGCGAGGACTAAAGGGAATAGGTTTAGCACTATTTAGTCGAGCAACAGCAGTAGTGGGCCTGTAGCACTGCTGATGTATATCAGATGTTAATCTTTTAATCACAGCTAATCGATGACTAAATTAGTTAACGATTATTTCAATAATCGAAAAATTGTCAACTGGTCTATGCAGAGGCTCCAAACTGTGCCAAGAAGTGAGGGAAGAGGCTCTGGGGCATGGACAAAGCAGTAAATACATACAAATGGGTTTAATTGTGGTGTTTTTGATGAAAACATTAAAGCGGCCTCACTTCAACTGTTTCTGTTCAAATCTCATTCTAAGACCTTTCATGCGCTAAACAACAGATTCATCAAACGGCCAATATTACACTATTTTATTTAGTGCTGCCACTAACGACTAATTTTCTAACGATTAATCTCTCGACTAATTTTTCGATTAGTCGACTAATCTAAACGACTAATTAAAAAAAAAAAAAACAAGCGGTTCTAACACACACAAGTGTGTGTGTTAGATTTTCCCGGGAGGTTACCTTGTGTGTGCGAGTTGCAAAGGTTATTGCTGTTATGTCTGTTGTGTGTGCTCATTCGACAATGTTGAACAACGATATGCACACACAATAGCCAAATAAGTCTTACAGAGTGTACAAACCACTCTATCACCATCTGTCCGAAAGTATTCCCAGACTTTCGAGGCTTTAGGTCTTGGTCTAGAAGTCGCCGCCACTGTTCTTGGATCCGACTCTGACCCACCGGCCGCTGGCATTTTCTCAAATGCTCAAATCGGGGGAAGGGGGAAGAGAGAAAGAGAGAGACCAGCCAGCAGAGTGCGCACGGCAAATACTTCCTCAAGTTTGTTTTCTTTGGCGGTGCCATTATATACCACTGCTGTTAGCCTTTGGTGAAGCCGAGGCGTCAACCCCGGATGTAGCCGCTGTCAGCAGCACCGGTGTCCGCCTCGAGTGTAGTACTACTAGTGGTGTGGAGGGGAAATACCTGTGTTAACTTTTTCCTGTTCTAGCCCCCTAACCGTGGTTGGGGAGCACAGGGGAGATCGTCTTCTCCTAGGGCCGGAGTTAACTCCTTTGAGGACCTCGTGCGCTATGTGTATATAAAAAAATGTAAATAAAGGGAGGCAGTTTCGCTGTCGAGTCGGCTTTATTCGCTCACTACACTGTAGGCATGGCATCCTTACTTTTCCTCTACTCGCCCGGTCGCCGTCTCCCTCTCTCCCAGAGCACATGCGGACACACACCCAGAGCGAGACCCGGCTCCTTTGGTCCACGCAGACATACCACCCGCGCGCCCCCGGCGCGCACACAACCACCTACTCTCTCTCTCTCACTGAGCCACAGACACAACACAGACACATCTCACAACACCTGTCTCTGGACGAGCCGTTTGAGACCAAAAATAAATAAAGGCGAATATTCGACCAAAAAAATTGTAGTCGACTCATTTTCATATTCGATTACGTCGACAACGTCGAATAATCGCGGCAGCACTAATTTTATTTTCATCACATCGTTTCATCACAAACAGACCTGGATTTGTGTTTTGCTTCATTTACACATGTTTAACACAAACTCTGCTTCTCTCAAACAGAAAAGACTTTGTTCCACCTTGTGAAGTGCTCCACTGTGTTTTTAAACTCCTTACACCTTTACTGAATCATTTAGATAATTTAAACCCTGGAATTGCCAAAAAAAGTAGCTGGTAACTTGAAAACTACTACTTCATGACATCACAAGGTGGTGTCTATACAAATGGAAACAGTTAACCTGCCATTGATTCAGCCTCCAACTGATTTTACATTGAAAAATGGTCAACCCTCTCTTTGTAACTGGTGCTGAAAGCCTTCAATCAATCAATCAATCAATCAAACTTTATTTACAGAGTGCTTAAAAGTCTTAAAATATTTGTATTAACCCACTCTACAGGATCCTTGAATTCAGTTTTTTTGTTCTCGCTGTTTTTGTCCATAGATAAACTCCTATTCCTAATAATGAACTAATGTTTTTTTCTGATTGAGAGAAGAACTCGGCCTAAGCCAGGTTTGTGTGTTAAACGTGTGAATGACACAAAACACAACTCCAGGTCTGTTTGTGATGAGGAAACGACATTCTAGCTCACAAGAGTCAATTTTAATATAGGATCTAATAATTGTTAGATTCATTGATTAGAAAAATAATCATTAATTGCAGCCCTAATCAGATGTGTGACTTTGTGTGTGTGTGTGTGTGTGTGTGTGTGTGTGTGTGTGCGTGCGTGTGTGTGCGTGTGTGTGCGTGTGTGCGCGTGTGTGCGCATGTGTGCGCGTGTGTGCGCGCGTGTGTGCGCGTGTGTGCGCAGTTACCTGTTTCCAGATGGCCGTGCCCAGAACCCTGACCTGAGCGGCCTGTGTGAGCCGTCTCCTCAAGACCACATTAAAGTGACTCAGGTAAGACTGTTCTGTCGCTGCAGTCTGGAGGCGTTCTCCACATGGCCAAATACTTAGACTAAACTATATATCACATGCAGAAACTTTTTTATGTTCTGCTGTTTCTTCTTTCATGCACTTGCAGGGATGGTCCAATATGGATATTTTGCACTCATACCAATGCTAATGCTAATACAGACATGAGATCTTCCATGACAAAGTCAAGAAATATTCACAAATGTCCTCCTGTACTGCTTAAAGTACAGTAATTAATAACAAGTTTTATCTTGGTTTTAAATGAACATAAACCGATATATCGGGCCATTATTTATACTTTTTAGTGTATCATCTATCTAAATCTTTGTTGTGATCTCATCCCTAAGAAATACATACAAAGCTTTATATTAACACTTTAATACAAAAAGATCGCTGCAGAAAAGGTGACTGCACAGCTCTCTTATAGGTTTGTGGTTGAAAAGCACCATGAGTGAGTTTGTAGCCAGTTTAAATAACGTAATTTGGGAAAAATAATAAAAATATGTCCAAAACATTGGTCTAAATATATTGACAGAGCTTATCGGCCAATGGTCACTTTAGATTCAAAACTATCTGTATTGGCATCAGCCATGAGAAAACCCATATGGGTTGATCTGTAGAACAGCTGCATTTTAGTCTAATTGCTGTTGTGTTTCCATTAACCGTTCTAGTAACTCATGAGTTCATTCCAAACTACAAATCTGATCCACTGAGGACAAACAAATGACACAGGCAGTTTATTTGGGAACTCTTTAGATGTCAGCAATAGTGGTACCGAAATCTGCCCTCCACGTACACCTGCCTCTGCTCTACACGTACACCTGCCTCTGCCCTACACATACACCTGCCTCTGCCCTACACGTACACCTGCCTCTGCCCTCCACGTACACCTGCCTCTGCCCTCCACGTACACCTGCCTCTGCCCTCCACGTACACCTGCCTCTGCCCTACACGTACACCTGCCTCTGCCCTCCACGTACACCTGCCTCTGCCCTCCACGTACACCTGCCTCTGCCCTACACGTACACCTGCCTCTGCCCTACACGTACACCTGCCTCTGCCCTACACGTACACCTGCCTCTGCTCTACACGTACACCTGCCTCTGCCCTCCACGTACACCTGCCTCTGCCCTCCACGTACACCTGCCTCTGCCCTCCACGTACACCTGCCTCTGCCCTACACGTACACCTGCCTCTGCCCTCCACGTACACCTGCCTCTGCCCTCCACGTACACCTGCCTCTGCTCTACACGTACACCTGCCTCTGCTCTACACATACACCTGGGTAGGGTTAGGGCCCCTGCGCTGACTGTGGGCTCCTGTGTGACGTTTTCTTGTCTTGTGTGTTCAGGAGCAGTATGAGCTGTACTGTGAGATGGGCTCCACGTTCCAGCTGTGTAAGATCTGTGCGGAGAACGACAAGGACGTGAAGATCGAGCCATGCAGACACCTCATGTGCACCTCCTGTCTCACCGCCTGGCAGGTTCGACTCTCCTCAGTGTTCTGTATTGCAGTTTAGTTACAGATATCAAGCTTAAAACTAGTAACCAAACTCGATGCTTATTTGGGCATGTATTGATACTAAAAAGTCCCACTCACAGGACAGAAGCAGCAGAGGAAAAATGAAATAAGAATAGAACTGTGATTGGCCTCTACTTACCCTACATATATTGGTATAAGAAAAAAAAAAGACTGAATAATTTGGTCCAGTCACTGTCCTGTCACAAAGTACAAAAGTGTAAATAGTGCATTAATATTGCAGTGTAAAAGTATTTGTGTAGTTGTTGATGACTGTTTTGCTGCAGGAGTCCGAGGGTCAGGGCTGCCCGTTCTGCCGCTGTGAGATTAAAGGCACAGAGCCCATCGTGGTGGACCCTTTCCACCCTAAGGCCAGCGGGGTTTCCTTTGGAGGGTTCCAGGGGGCAAGCCGAGCGGAGGCAGCGACTAACGATGATGACGATGACGAACGCCTGGAAGAGCAAATCCTGGTGATGAGCAGACTGGCCTGCTCCAAGGTCAGCCCAGGACCACTGTGATCTGATCAGAGCTCTGGGAACTCTTCAAGAACATATACTGTGCTTGTGTCTGCTGTATAGTTATAATCTATGACACTCGTGGATCATTATGTTATCATTTGCATATTTTAATTCCTAATATTGATCTAAAAAGGCTGGCAGCAGTTCCTTTAGAAAGCTGCAGATCAAACAAGTGAGAAACAGATTTTTTTTCCATTTTTACTATAATGACTATGTGATGCTGGCCAAATCCTATATGTATCACAAAATTAAAAAAAAAAAGGTTACCTTTTATTATTTTCAAAAATATATATTTAAGATTTTAAAAATATATTTTCTAAATCCTATATTTGCAGAAAACAACATATTAACATATAAGTTTCACTTTGTTTTTGATGTTGCGTTAAGCGACTCCCTGTTCAGAGCTTACACAGAATCTTACCACTAACTGTAAGGAGGGCTGAGGCCCAGGAGAGATCACTAGATTACTGTCTCATGCATGGATGACATCTAAAACCTCTTCAGGCATGATTTTGATGAGGGAACAATGTTACAACATGATAGAAATCACAAAGAAGTGGCTTTTGCATAGTGGCCCCTCTTTAAATGTGCTTCTCTCACCCCGTCAAAGTAGGTTGGAACTGCTGTTAAAGTCAGTCCGTCTGTCATGGTTTAGTGTCAAAATCTCAGCCTGTTAATAGTACTCGCACTATCCAAGTCCAACATGAATGTCCATCCTTATTCCACTCTTCTGTGTAGCCGTGACTCCAGCTCTCTCTAATGTGTGTGTGTTTCAGGTGTAGCCTTGTCTCCAGCTCTCTCTGGTGTGTGTGTGTATGTTTCAGGTGTAACCTCGTCTCCAGCTCTCTCTGGTGTGTGTGTTTCAGGTGGAAAGGCCCCCCTCCCCTGTGTCCCAGCTGCCCCCTGTCCCGCCCAGACTGGACCTGCTGCAGCAGAGGCCCCCTGCTCAGGCAGCCACAGGGAAGGTACTCCTGCCATACACTGCTGTACATGAAGGGCTGCGAATACTGTTGGACTCTAACCTGGACAGCCTGACCACACACTAACCAGAGAAACCCAGGGTCAGTCAGCTTCATAGTACATGCCTCAGGTGATAAATTCTTTACTAGAAAATTTGCTGAAATAAACAGCTGTAAAACTATGATCATCTGCACATTAGAAGATCTAAACTTCCACCTCTGGCTGTCTGAGCAGCATGTAGAGCAGGGCCTGAGCCGCTGTGTACTCCACACTGTGTCTAACAGTAACTCTTGTGTTTCAGATAGCCGGCAGCCATCGGGACAAGCCCCTGCCTATGCCCCCAGCCCTCAGAGAGCTGCCTCCCCCTCCTCCTCCAGAGCGCCCTGTAGCCGTGGGACAGAGGAGACCCTTACCCCTGACCCCGGACCAGCCCGCCTGGGCCTCCAACTACATGGTCCCCCGGCCTGCCACCAAAGCCCTGAGCTCTGTGCCTCCCCCTCCCCTCAACGGCAACTCCAGCCCCCACTCAGCCACCAACGCAGTCTACTGTCTGTCTGCCAGGTGAGACCCTGCCCCATCTACTGTAGTAATTATGTAATCATGATCAGGACTTTTAGGCCATATTAACTGGTCTATGCATAGGCAAAAATGTGCCAAGAACTGAGGGAAGAGGCTCTGGGACATGGACAGAGCAGTAAATACATACAAATGGGTTTAACTGTAGTGTTTTTGATGAAAACATTAAAGTGGCCTCACTTCAGCTGTTTCTGCTCAAAACTCATTCTCATTCGTGTGCTAAACAACAAATTCATCAAAGGGCCAATATTACACTATTTTATGATCTTTTATCATGTTTCATCACAAACACACCTGGACTTATTTTGTTTCATTTTTACATGTTTAACACACAAACTCTGCTTCTCTCAAACAGAAAAGACTTTGTTCCACCTTGTGATGTCATGTGGTAATACAGAAAGTGCTCCACTGTGTTTTTAAACTCCTTACACCTTTACTGAATCATTTGGATAATTTAAATTGCCAACAAAAAAGTAGCTGGTAACTTGAAAACTACTGCTTCATGTCATCACACGGTGGTATCTATACAAATGGAAACAGCTAAGCTGCCAGCTGCAGTGCATGGGGACGCTTCCAGCTATATTGACTCAGCCTCCAATTGATTTTACTTTGAAAAATAGTCACTCCTCTCTCTGTAACTGCTGCTGAAAGCCTTGTCATTTTGGTCTTAAAATGTTTGTATAAACCCACTCTAAATTCACTATCCAAGTCCTACATGAATGTCCATCCTTGCACCACTCTTCTGTGTAGCCGTGACTCCAGCTCTGTGTGTTTAAAGATATTGCACTTGTGTCTGCTATATATGATATGATATAATGATGCCACCTGTTATTATAATTTGATTTGAACATTTTAATTCCCAATGTTGATCGAAAATGACACTGATTTTCTTGTTAGAAAACTGAGGTGCTCAATGGGAGCTGACGTCGCCGTAAACGTCATAACATCAGTCAGATTTTTTTTTTCATTTGTACCAAAACAACAATGCGATGCTGCCTACATGTTATTGTGTATCACCAATTAAAAAAATATTGGAGAACAAAGTAAATACACCACAGAGGGCATGTACTGGTGGCGGGGAAAATGGGAGTTGATTGGCAAAATGCCGTCTTGAAAGTAACCGATTAAAGATTACTGAAACAACTTTGGGACAACATATAAATACAACTATAACAATATAGCCGCAAGCGGTGATGATCGGCCCTCGTGTGCACGTATGCTGCACCCCACAAACGGCGTGCCTTACAAAACGACGTGCCCTGCACATCGTGCCGTGCTAACACTGCTCCCAGCAAACACCGTGCCCAGCAAACTCCATGCCCCACACTAACCCTAATAACCATAAACCCCAACCACACTTTTCATATGCTTTACAGCAGGGGTGGGCAACCAGTCGATCGCGATCTACCAGTCGATCTTGGGCCAATTTTCAGTCGATCACCAATGCCTGTAAATTTCTGGCACTAAATGCTTTCAGGTTTGTGACCCGTTTCCAAAACCTTTCCCCTTTCAGTTAGACGGTGCTTGCTCCACTAAAGCATTTTCCCTTGACCTCCCTGTGTGTCACACACACAACGCACGCACTCACGCAAGTCAATCTGGGCGCGGCCAACATGAACCTGTCACATCCCTCGCTCTGAGCATGAGTAGCTGTTTACATGTGATGCACAATTACTTCTAGCCAAAACAAGACAAATATGACTCAGGTAAAAAGACAGAAATTCTATCATTTTCACAGTGAATGGGAAGAGGATTACTTTATTGTTTATTCGAACGGCAAGCCATTATGCCTTATCTGCAATGTAACTGTAGCTATCGCAAAAAAGGGCAACGTGGAGCGGCATTTTAAAACAACACACGCTATCAAACCCATTTTCCAGCCAAGTCAGCTTTACGCAGGGCGGAAGTGCGGGAACTCAAGACTCAGCTCGCGGCCCGGCAGGCGGTATTTATAAGACCCCAGAACCAAAGTAAGGCAGCGACAATTGCGTCTTACCGAGTCGCAGAATCAGAATTACTTTTATTCATCCCCAAGGGGAAATTTTCTTTGTTACAGATGCAACCGGCCAAGAGCATGTAGATCGAAACAAGTTACAAAAATAAGATAAGATAAATACAATAAGATAAAAGATAAAATAGCTCTCTCTGGGAAATTATTTACATCAGTGACATATTTACGACTATATACATGTGTGAGCAGGGAATAGGATAAAAAAGGATAGAGTAGTTTGTGATTTAAAGTGCAGCGTTCAACAGTTTGATGGTGACAGGCAGGAAAGATTTCCTGTGTCTCTCAGTGGAGCAGCGCGGCAGCCGCAGTCTATGGTTGAAAGAGCTCCTCTGATTGGCCAGCACACCGTGGAGGGGGTGGGAGGGAGAGTCCAGAATAGTCCAGATTTTGTCCAACATTCTCCTGTCCTGCACCACCGTCAGAGAGTCCAGCTACTCCCCCACAACATGTCCAGCCTTCCTAATGATCTTCTCGAGTCTATTAGTCCCTCACACGCAGACTGCTGCCCCAGCAGACTACAGCGTACATGATGGCAATGGCCACCATAGACCCGTAGAACATCCTGAGCATTGTCCTGCAGATGTCAAAGGACCTCAGCCTCCTCAGGAAATAGAGGCGGCTCTGGCCCTTCTTGTAAACGGCGTCCACGTTCCTGCTCTAGTCCAGTTTATTGTCCAAGTACACCCCCAGGTACTTGTACTCCTCCACCACATCCACACTGACCCCTTGGATGGAGATGGAGGTCACAGCAGCTTTGGTCCTCCTCAGGTCCACCACCAGTTCCTTTGTCTTCATCACGTTGAGCTGGAGGTGGTTCTTCTCGCTCCAGGTGACAAAGTTGTCCACTACAGTCCTGTACTCCTCATCACCACCGCTGATGCATCCCACCACTGCAGAGTCGTCAGAAAACTTCTGAAGGTGGCAAGACTCGCTGCAGTAGTTGAAGTCCGTGGTGTAGAGGGTGAAGAGGAAGGGAGACAGGACTGTCCCCTGTGGAGCCCCGATGTTGCTGACCACTCTGTCCGACACACAGCTCTGCAAGCACACATACTGTGGTCTTCCAGTGAGGTAATCCACAATCCAGGACACCAAGAAGGCATCCACCTGCATCACCGCCAGCTTCTCAGCCAGCAGAGCCGGCCTAATGGTGTCGAACGCACTGGAGAAGTCAAAAAACATGATCCTCACAGTGGCGGCCGGCTTGTCCAGGTGGGAGTAGACTCTGTGGAGGATGGCGTCGTCTACTCCAAGGTGGGGCTGGTATGCAAACTGGAGAGGGTCTTGCAAATGTTGGACCATGGGCCTCAGCTGCTCCAGGATGAGTCGCTCCAGAGTCTTCATGATGTGGGAGGTCAGTGCCACGGGCCTGTAGTCCTTAGGGTCGCTGAGGCGCGGCGTCTTCGGGACAGGGACGAGGCACGATGTCTTCCACAGCAGGGGGACTCTCTGAAGACTCCGGCTCAGGCTGAAGATCTGGTGCAGGACACCACTGAGCTGGGGAGCACAGCTCTTCAAGACTCTGGGGCTCACTCCATCAGGTCCTGGTGCTTTACCAGCCTTCAGTCTCTGCAGTTGACACCTCACCTGCTCCTCAGTGACAGTCAGTGTGGAGGTGTCAGGAAGGGGAGGGGTGGTGTCGTCTGAGGTGTGAGCTGGGTCTTCCACAGGAGACGGGGGAGGGAGGGGTAGGGGGTGACTGCTGCTGGCTGGAGGTGGACAGTTCCTGCAGTGTCAAAGCGATTGAAGAAGATGTTGAACTCATTGGCTGTGTTCACATCTCCCTCAACGCTTCCCCCTCGGGTCGGCTTGTGTCCCGTGATGGTCCTCATGCCGCTCCACACTTCCCGCATGTTGTTCTGCTGAAGTTTCCACTCCAGCTTCCTCCCATGTCTCTGTCTGGCCTGGCTCAGCTGCACCTTCAGTTTCTTCTGAGCAGCCCGGGCCTCCTCCCTGTTTCCCGACCTGCAGGCCTTCCTCTTCCCAATGAGTGTGGCTTTAAGGTCCTTGGTTATCCATGGCTTGTTGTTTGGATAACAGCTCACCGTCTTTGTTGGGACAACTGAGTCCACACAGAAGTTGATGTAGCTGGTGATGCAGTCAGTCAGCCCGTCGAGGTCTTCTCCATGGGGCTCAGTGAGTGCAGCCCAGTCTGTCACCTCAAAGCAGCTCTGTAACACCTCCAGAGACTCGTCTGTCCACCTCCTCACAGACCGGGGGGAGGGGGGAAGGCGCTTCACCAGAGGTGTGTAAGATGTCCTGAGGAGCACCAGGATGTGGTCTGAACGGCCAAGTGGGGGCAGGGGGGCCGCCAGGTATGCGCCACGAACATTAGCATAGAGATGGTCTAATGTTTTTCCCTCCCTGGTGGAGCAGTTCACAAACTGGGAGAAAGTGGGGAGGGTTTTGGCCAAACTGACATGATTGAAGTCCCCGGAGATGGCGATGAAGGCTGTAGGGTGAGCGTTCTGAATCCGGGCTACAGCAGCGTGGATAGAGTCACAGGTGCTGTGGGCGTTGGCCACAGCACGTGGGAGGCACGTAGACAGCAACAAACACAACATGAGAGAACTCCCTCGGTAGATAATAAGGTCGTAGTCTGACAGTACATAGTTCCGCATCTGGGCCGCAGATCCATTCCTTGACGGTGATGTGTGATGGATGGCACCAGCGGTGGTTGACGAGCACAGCGACCCCACCGCCTCTGCTCTTCCCGCAGCTGGTGCGCTCTCTGTCGGCCCGTACTGTGGAGAAGCCTGCGATAGAAACGTTGTCATCAGGCACATCTTCATGCAGCCATGTCTCGGAGAAACACATTAAACTGCACTCCCGATATTCCTTCAGACTCTGGGCTAGCGCTGTCAGTTCGTCCATCTTATTTACGAGGGATCTCACGTTACCCATCACAATAGAGGGGAGACACGGCTTGAACTTAAGTCTCTGTTGTTTTGCTGCTATCCTCTTCCGTCGCAGTTTTTTATTTCCTCTGCAGCCCCTGTGTGTCCTTCTCCTGCAGTCCACGGGGATGTCAGGTGAGCTCCCGGTGGTCACTATGGCACTCCTTGGCAGCGTCTCTCCAGCGTCTCTCAGCACCATCAGCTGTTCCCGAGTGTAACGAAGCTACATTGTAACCTCGTGTCAGTCAGAAACAGTCTCCAATGTTCTCATCAGGCACAAAAAGGCGTTCAGAGACTGTGAAGTGGTGAAAGAAGCCTTTTTCGAGGCTGTGGATAGCCTTTTCAATGACTTCAGAAATAAAACAGAGATAATGAAAATTATTCGAGAAGTGCAGTTGTCCCGGCGAACAACTACGAAGCGCTGCGAGGGAATGGCCTTGGATGTAGAGGAGCAACTTAGACGGGATATTGACAAGTGTGAGAGATTTTCATTCCAGCTTGATGAGTCAACAGACATTAAGGATGTTGCACAGCTGAGCATTTTTATACGCATGGTTTTTGTTGACATGAGTGCCAAGGAGGAGCTCCTTACCATCCTGCCACTGAAAGGTCACACGAGAGGTGAGGACATTTTCAACACGTTCCAGGACTTTGTGAAGCAAGCGCAGATTCCGCTTTTCAAGCTCGTCTCTATTACCACGGATGGCGCACCAGCCATGGTTGGGCGTACGAGTGTCTTCATTGCGCAGTGTAAACAAAGCAAAATGTTTCCAGATTTCATGAGTTATCACTGTATAATTCACCAGCAAGCCTCATGTGGAAAAATTCTAAACATGAAAGACGTTATGGATATTGCGATGAAGATTGTGTGCTCGCTTCGAGCCAGAGGTCTACAGAGAAGGTTGTTCCGGGCGCATTTGGAAGAGGCTGAGGCAGAGCATACGGAGCTTCTTTTGCATACCGATGTACGTTGGCTGAGTCGGAGTAATTTCTTAGCTAGATTTTCTGAACTGCTGCCCGAAATAAAAGACTTTTCAGCAATCAAATGTGGAATACCAGTCAAAGCTAGATGACCCCCAGTGGCTCTTTGATTTGGCTTTTCTTACTGACATCACAGGAGAGCTCAACAAGTTGAATCTAGAACTGCAAGGTAAAGGCAAGAGTGTAGTGAACATGATAATGTCAGTGAAAATCTTCAAAAGCAAGGTGCAGCTCATGTTAAAGCGGCTGCAGCGCCGTGACCTGCAGAACTTTCCTTTTTTGCAGGCTGAACAGCAACGTCAAGGGAATGAGCCTGACACTGCACGCTATGAGAGCCAGATTGAGGACATATCGGCAGAGTTTGAGAAACGTTTTTCTGACTTTGCTCTCATTGAGCCTCTTGCCACTTATATGTGCAATCCCTTTGTAACAAATGTGAATATGGACCACATTACTTCCAAAGTGGTCACATGGTTTAACATGGATAGCTCTACAGTGGAGAATGAGATCCTTTCACTACAAAATGACATTGAAATGAAGGCCAAAGCAGCATCTACTCAGCTAGGTGAGACTCATGCTTTCTGGAATCTACTACTGGAGGAAACATATCCCAGTCTCAGAAGATGTGCTTTAAACTTGACATGTCTTTTTGGATCCACCTATTTGTGTGAGTCTGCTTTTTCTCACATGAAAATAATTAAGTCAAAGTACAGAAACACAATGACACAGGAGCATCTTGAACCCTGTTTGCGCCTTGGAACAACTTCCTACTGCCCTGATTATGAGAAACTTGCTGCCTCCTCTCAGTGCCAGGTATCCCACTAAGGTACAGAAAAACTTCCTTATTCACATTTACATTGCATTAGAGTAGACTACATGCTGAATTTGCCTGACTTGTTTTTGTGTTTTGTTTTGCAGCAATACATTTGTATGGCCCTATACATGGTTCTGTCACTTCAGAATTTGTGATAAGTGGCATTCTTGGAACGCCCTTAGAGGCAACTGTTGTTGCAATTTTGGACGCTACAAAATAAATTGAATTGAATTGAATTGAATTTGTTGTTCAATGCATTTGTATGGCACCGTCCATAGTTCTGGGCTAGTACTTCACTATTTGTGATAAGTGAAATTAACTTTGTGATGTGTATACATTGTGTTGGATCTGCTCATTTGGTTGATGTGTTTTTGTTGCATGTTCAATGGGCATGTGGGGTGTCATTTATGCTCTGCAGATGAAAGATAATGTATTGATATTATTCTATGAAAGACTGATGTGAGATTTTCAGGGTTAGTGTTCGACTCACTTCTGTGTTCAATGCTCAGTAAAATTGTATGTCATCAGATATCATTTTTGCTGCTTCACTAAGGTTGAGACAATTAAAAAGATTTTGGATAGTGATATGTCTTTTTATCTATGATACAACTTATTTAAGTGATATGCTATGTGTCTATAGTTGTAACGCACAGGTAGTTGTAGGTGTGTGACACTTAAAACTGACAAGTAGATCTTGGCTTACTGGTTGCTGGAAAAGTAGCTCTTGGTGAGAAAAAGGTTGCCCACCTCTGCTTTTACAGTGTATGATATTCAGGCAGAGATCACGCATTAGTGATTCAAATTTCCCAGGCCAACACAGAGTGCACCTTTAAATGATTTTTGAGGAGTCTTTGGGCCCCTGGTGGCCAACAGTGAAAAATTCACCATGTCCGTAATGTATTTTTTTGCTCGTAGTCATGCATAGAATTTAAATCAAAAATTTGGTACAAATCCGATAATGTTGACGTTTCATGTCTAGGGGCGCTATAGTGTAATTTTCCATATGCTTTATAGTGTATTATATTCAGCATGAGATCAGCATCAATAATTCAAATTTCAGCACGATCTAACTAAGCCTGTGCCAATGGGAGCAAATCTTCACATTGAATATTGTCTAAAATTTTGATTGAAATTTGTGGCTTCGCCGCACGTAAACCGTGACAGTTATCAAAAATAATTAATCTAACTTTTGAAGCCGCACTTCTCTAGATGATGTACGGTGATTTTCAGCCCTGTGGGTGAAGCGCCTTCAGAGGAGTGCATTCAAACGCAACATGAGCCAAAATGCGGACTCTGCATTTTGAAGATTTCAATCCCAGATGGTGCTGCTTTGTCAGAGGGTGTGGGCATAATAATATTTTTAGTTTGTCTTCACGTGACGAATGACGAATTTCGTGGTTCTACTACAAAGTTGAGCTGGGTCGGCTCCCATAGGAGTGGGTGGAGCCTAATATTCGAGGTGGCGTATTATCTAAATTTTTTGATCCCCACGCATGAAATCTATATTTTCTCGAATGTCTTTTTGAACGTGTTTAGGGGGTCACACTTTATTTCAATCTGTAGGGGGCGCTAATGCACCAAACTAAATTTTTTCACATTCAGTAGCTTTAGGGCAGAGAGTTTAAGAACTGTGTTCCTGTTTCATTGAAATCAGAGTTTATTTGAGCAAATAGGAGCAATTTGTAAATATCCAAAACTTGTGTTCATTTTTTGTCACTTCAATGCTCAGAGACCGTCAGATGGATTTGGGATATGTGGATATTTTTTGATGTTCCACCCCTGGAGATAATGTGGACCAAATTTGAGACCGTTCGGGTGACGCCCGCGGAGGAGTGCGTTTCAGCTTCGCACACTTTAATCCAAGATGGCCGCCTTCTGGTTTGTCAGGGGGCATGGCCATAATATTTTTTACTTGTCTTGTCATGATCGACTTCTGTGTTAAATGTCATGATTCTACGTGCAAATTTTTTTGGGTGTCATTCGTATTCCCTAATGCATTTTTGTCTCGTTAGGGGGCACTGACGAGCCATTTTATTTAATTATTGAAAATGGAAATAGCCAAAAGTTAGAGAGGCAGACTTTTTAACACGTGACCAAATTTTGTGACTTTTCATCATTGTTCACTGGGTGGAAAATGGGTGAGTGCGGAAGAGGAAGAGGAAGTAGAAGTAGAGGAAGAGGAAGAGGAGGAAGAAGGAAGAGGAGGAAGTTGGAAAAGGAGGAAGAGGAGGAAGGAGGAAGAGGAGGAAGAAGGAAGAGGAGGAAGAAGGAAGAGGAGGAAGGAGGAAGAAGGAAGAGGAGGAAGGAGGAAAAGAAGGAAGAGGAGGAAGAAGGAAGAGGAGGAAGAAGGAAGAGGAGGAAGATGGAAGAGGAGGAAGGAGAGGAAGAAGGAAAAGGAGGAAGGAGGAAGAAGGAAGAGGAGGAAGAAGGAAGAGGAGGAAGAAGGAAAAGGAGGAGGAAGAGGAGGAAGAAGGAAGAGGAGGAAGGAGGAAGAAAAGGAAGAAGGAAGAAATGATACGAGAACAATGTTCCACTTTTTTTTGGCCGACATCTATACATTTTCGGAAACCTCTGGCGCATTGCTACGTCATGGCTAGCGACCCTGGTCACTATGGGCGAGTCACGTCGCGTGATTTTAGTTCCCACCCCCTATGAGTATCGCTATGCAATACTAATAGGCCCTTTGCCAGCCTCTGGCGCTCGGGCCTAATGGTTAAAAGCTCTGACAAGTCAAGTTTGTTGCACTGGTCTGATTTATACTATCACAGGAAAATAAAAAGAATCAAATAGACTTTGGATCTATCCTGTGTCAGTGCTGTTTGTGCCACTGTGAATTAGTCCAGTGTCACAAGTACAAGCTCTGCACTATTAGCCTGTGTAACTGATTGGAGCAATAACTGTTAACAGCACGGCCCTTTAATGAAAGTGCCGTCTGCTCACACTTCCTCTCATAGGAACACATGTTGGATTGTGGTGCCAGTATTGTTGTAAGCTAAAGGGAGAACACAGCGGGAGTGTAATAGTCCATCTGGCACTGCCTCTGGTGGCCTGGTGGTGTCTGGGCCAGGGGGAGGCAACACTGAGCAGAACGTAGCGCTCTGATTGGCTGTGCCCCTCCCACAATCTGTCCCATACATCCTAAAGGAACAGTACAGAGGGCACTTGGGCTTCATCATATCTGAGACCAGGGCTGGCATGGTGTCACATGATCGTGTCGGTACATTTAATTCTATATTGTGATTTGAGCTCTTATATTACACAATATGACTCTTGTGAGTTTAAGCCATGTTAGAATGCTCTTACCTCCTCAAAGGCATACCTGGAGTTGTTCAGTTTCATTCATCTATGTTTGAGTAACCTTTATTATTTATTTCAAAGCTTAAAATGCTCTGCTCCACGTTGTGATGTTGTAAAGTGGGTAGTTTTCAAGTTAACAGCTACATTAGGGCCGTGTCAAAAATCAAAAGATCGACAGCTTGTGATCTAAACTTTGGTCAATCTCGATCAAATGATTCTAGTGAAGGTGTATGGAGTTTAAAAACAGAATGGAGCTCTTCCTGTATTACCACATGACATCACAAGGTGGAACAGTGTTTTCTGTTTGAGAGAAGAACTGCAGGATTTGTGTGACTGAATCAAAACACAACTCTTTGTGATGAGGAAACAAGATTGTAACGAGACCAGAAAACAGCGTAAAAAGGGTTCTTTAATTTTGCAAGGTTATAAAATTCCAAAGTGGACTGTTTAGACTGTGACATTGTACTGCAGACGAGCCCCTCAGGTCATGCCCCGGAACAGAGGGGGGCAAAACTCATTACTTTTCTGTTAAATGTGTTAACTATCTACAACAGCAGGGGGTGCTAGTAGCTAAACCTCCAGACTGAGAAGAGGACATGTGTTACTGGTATTGGCCCTGCTCTCTTACAGTAGAACCAAAACAAGGTTATTGCAGTTTTCCACAAAACTACAGACCAAACCATTCTTATTTCTGTATTATCTCCGTTTGCTCTTGTGTGTGCAGCTCTCTGTCCAGTGCTGAGCGAGCAGCCTTTGACTCTGAAGTGAATGAGTACATGAGCCCCAGCTCCCTTCCAGCCCCCGGGGCCCCTGGGGCCCCTTGGTTCCTGGGCTCCATGGTCCCCCCAGCCCCCAGTCAGATCCAGCTAGCGCCTGACACGAGGTACTCTTCTCCTAGTCTGATCAGTGCTGTTTACGTCCTGAAAATGCATAATAAAGGAGTTTTACTTATTTGGAGGAGCTCCCTTCTTGTGGGCCCCTAGCCCTGTACCCTCTCTTCTGTGTCTGTTTCAGTGAGGGCCCCTAACCCTCTCCTCAGTTTGTGCTTTAGGGAGACCCTCTAACTCTCCACTGTCCCCTCTCTGTGTGTTTCAGTGAGGCAGCAGACAGTGACTCGGAGGAGCCTCAGGTCTATGAGTCCATGTCAAACATCCAGGAGCGCTGTGCTGCAGAGGAGCTGGCCCTCGCAGGTACGTGCAGGCCCAGACACAGAGTAGATGTGACAGAAGAGGCCTGTCAGCATTTCTGCTGTATATTTGGAGAAGGCCCTCTCTTCTATCTTCTGTGTTCCAGATGCCCTGTGCTCAGCAGTGCCCCAGGACAGACTGCAGGACTCTGGGCAGGAGGACGTGTACGAGTACGCCATCCCCCGACCTGTGGCCCCTCAGACCCCTCTGGTCCCTCTGACCCCTCCTGTGGCCGCCTCGCGGAGGACTCTGGCAGAACTGGACACGCCTGAACCCCTGCAGACCTGTAAGTGAGAGCTAACTGTATGTTTAGAGGAAGAGCACTATTACCTTTACAATAAACAATGGGCACAGCTGCATGTTCTGCACTTACATATTCATTAGGTAGCCATTACTTTAATCACATTTAACAGTAACTCAGAGGGGAAACATCAGGGACATCTTCCTTTTCACAGAAAAATATTACATTTAATATCATAAATTTTTGTCATTAAGTAAGACTAATGCCCTGTGTACAGAAAATTGTGTGTCTCAATCAGATCTGGTGTTGTTTTGGGGGCTACATGTTCAGAACTGCTCACTCATTTGCTGGGCCTGCAGACGGAAGCAGAGGGCCTTGGCGTGAGCACTGACCAATCAGATGCTCTTCTTGCAGTTGATTGACAGGCACAAAGCAGTGCTAGTGCAGAGACTGGAGCACCAGGATTTGCAAAGGCTTGACAGCGGTCTACTGGCTGTTATTATTTATTAAAGTGGTGTGAACTCTGGTATTTGCTCACTCTACTATATGTCCTCTCCAGCCTTGACAGGAGCAGAGGATCCAGAGCGCCCACCCAGACCCCTCCCCAGACGGGCCAACTCTGAGCGCTGCCCTCCCCGCCCTGGGTCCCCTTCTGGACAGAGCCCCAGTCCCAGTCCAGCCCTCAACGGGGAGATCGAGTGCCTGCTGTCCCAGGGCTACTCCCTCCAGGATGTGCAGAAGGCCCTGCTCATCGCTCACAACAATCTGGAGACAGCCAAGAACATCCTACGCGAGTTTGTGTCCATCCCCAGCAGCGCCCATGTGGCCACGTAACCCCCACATACCCCCTCAGACCTGTGCCCGAGAGCCCCAGACTGTACCCCTCCAGACCTGTACCCCCTCAGACCTGTACCCGAGAGCTCCAGACCTGTGCCCCCCTCAGACCTGTACCTCCTGAGACTTGTGCCTTACCCAGAGTCACTCACCCAAAGCTGCACACGGCCACAGCCTCCAGATTCTCCAACTGCTCTCACCAGGAACTGCTTCAGAAAACAAACACCGGCCTAAACCAGATCCAAACTAAGATTATACCAAGTGGAAAAACAGAAGTATTTCATTTTGAGCATCCTAATTATTAGCTGCGATGAGTTAGAAAGCACTTTTCACAACTCAACTGCAACCAGTGTGAAGTTTTGCTTCGTCAGTCTTGTTAACAACTAATATGCTAACACACACTTACTGATTATGTGACAATGTAAGGCTTTATTATTTTATAAGTGTGTAAGACATTTTTGCTCAAATTTTGCTCAAACACATGAGGAAATTGGGTACATGGCCTTTAAAATATGTCTTTCCTCAAGACTCTAGACCACACCAGTCAGTTTGAATAGGCCAAACCACGACTATGCTCAGTGTAAACAACGACTGCATTAGTTTCAAACCAATTCCAAATCAGGACTGTGCCTTTTATTAACCAGATCAAAACAGGTTCGAAACCAAGTCTAAATCGGGTCTAAACCGGGTCTAAACCAGGTCTAAACAAAGTCCAAGCCAGGTCCAGAGCATTACGTGACTACATCCAGCAGTTGGAGAAGCAGAGGTATTTGTGAATACGCGTTCTAAACAGGTTTGGTGGCCTCCTTCAGGAGGAGAGCAGGCACTGTGTCGTGTAAAACAATGGAGCAGTTTAAAGGTAGTACATGCACCATGTTCTTCTGATCTGAAATGTAGTACAACTGCAGGTTCAATTGAGTTGCCATTAGTCACCACACAATGAAGACACAAGCTCAAGTAGCCAAAGTGAGGAGCTCATTCAGTTTCTGGTCAGAGAAATATCTGTTAGGCTTGACAAAAACGAACATAAGAGTTTTGAAAAGTTTAGTTCATATCTGAGGTTATGAAAGGGTCCTACATGTACTACCTTAAACATATACACCACATGTATCTTATGTGTGAGCTTTAAAGTCTACAGCTCTGGGACAAAACCACACACTCTTCATGTTCTTGTGTGTTCAAGGCCTAACTGAGAAAACACATGGAGGATTTATGTCAGTGTACACTTTTTTATACTAATAATGCACAGTGAGAATGCTGTGTTTAACTCCACACTCCAGGGCCTTCCTGGACTCTGTGGAACTGGACTAAACCACTCCTCCTCCCACTAACACTGTTTCTGTGCACAGTCGGACTGAACCACTCCTCCTCCCCCCACTAACACTGCTTCTGTGCACAGTCGGACTGAACCACTCCTCCCACTAACAGTCACTACAGTTACATTCACACCAGGACAACTGGTCCATTCAACCCATTTATCCAAATGCACTAACCCGGAACTACGAATCGGATCTCAAAGATCCCAATAACACGTGGAGAAGTCCCTCTGTACTTGGATAACTGTGGCATGTAACAGCACAATGCCATTTCCATTAGTTTTAGTGCTAATGCTAAATTACTAAAAGTCCCTGAATGCCTAGTACCTCTCTGTACGCACCTAAACCTGTCACACTCAAGACTGACTTTTGTTTCTCTGTGCGTGTGAGCGTACTGAGTGTAACTGTGCACGTTTGTTTGTGTGAGCGAGGTGAGTGTAACTGTGTACGTTTGTGCGTGTGAGTGTAGTGAGTGTAACTGTGCACGTTTGTGCGTGTGAGTGTAACTGTGCCCGTGTGAGCGTAGTGAGTGTAACTGTGCACGTTTGTGCGTGTGTGTAAGTGTGCACATTTGTGTGTGTGAGCGTAGTGAGTGTAACTGCACGTTTGTGTGTGTGAGTGTCTAACTGCACATTTGTGTGTGTGAGTGTAGTGAGTGTAACTGTGGACGTTTGTGCGTGTGAGTGTGAGTGTAACTGTGGACGTTTGTGCGTGTGAGTGTAGTGAGTGTAACTGTGCACGTTTGTGCGTGTGAGTGTAACTGTGCCCGTGTGAGCGTAGTGAGTGTAACTGTGCACGTTTGTGCGTGTGTGTAAGTGTGCACATTTGTGTGTGTGAGCGTAGTGAGTGTAACTGCACGTTTGTGTGTGTGAGTGTCTAACTGCACATTTGTGTGTGTGAGTGTAGTGAGTGTAACTGTGGACGTTTGTGCGTGTGAGTGTGAGTGTAACTGTGGACGTTTGTGCGTGTGAGTGTAGTGAGTAACTGTGCACATTGGGACTAAGCCACTCCTCCTTTACTAACACTGTTACAGTGCGTTTCTTTGGTTTAACCCATGACTCTTTCACTGTCTCTTCATGTCTGAGGACTGAAGTCGTCCTCGCAGGTAGACTCAGAGCAGGAGTGGGATTCTGGGTCGTTGGAAATGTCCTATAGTATGGCCCTACACTGTGCTTTAAAAAGTCTTAACAGAAATGGGACTGCAGATGTCTGCTTCAGAACTCCACAGCAAACAGCAGTCTTTCATTTGTGTTTTTATTTTTGAGTGGCTTCACTACATTTAAAACATGTATTTTATATATCACCTGGAGTTGGATTTTTCAAATAATCACTACTAAGTACAGAGCAGTGGCCATAGAGACAAGGGGTAGGTGAAAACAAGGATTTTCTGAACACTCAAGCCTCAAATGCAGGACAATACAAGATTAATACATGCATGAATCTATCAAAATGCAACTCTGAGTAAGCCAAGTATGAGGGAAGAGCATTATAACATGGCTGACAGCGTATGTAAGTTGCGGTAGCATAGTGTTATATTTATATATATAGATATAGATATATAGATAGATAGATCTATCTATCTATATCTATAGATATATCTATCTATCTATATATATATATCTATATATATATAGATATATATATATCTCATCTGGGATGTTCTACAAAATGAGTCTCCTCCTCCAAATCCCCAAACACTCAGATGGAAGTTGACATCTCAAAGGAGACTTGTTTTGCAAAATCCTCTTTAAACTCTGCTAATGCTGAGTGGGTAAATGAGAAGGGAAAAAAAGTTGTATTCAGAGTGATTTGTGCATGTTTGAGAAATCTTTGTTCTTCTGTGTGCAAGACGGCATTTCTCTGGTACAGGCCCACTGTGAAGTATTTGGGCTCCAGATTAATTTTCTTTAACAGTGATACACATAGGATTTGTCAGTGTCACATACTCATTCTGGTACAAGTTTTAAAAATGCTCTGCTCTAGTGTGATGTGCAGCTATCCATAGGAGGGGCCCACAGCCTGCGGCGCTTTGTCGTTTACGCCCATGTCAGCTCCCATTGGGCACCACAGATTTACTTCTTGGATTTCAGTACAATTGTTTCTGTTATTAAGTCATTTTAGATTAATATTGCATTTTAAAATGTCCAAATGATAACATAATGATCCACAGAGGTCACAGATTAGAACTATAGAGCCCACATAAGCACAATAGGTCTGCTTTAACTAGCAGCTATTGTTTAGCCTCTTTCAACACCGCACCCCTCCTCAGTTCTGAATGACCCATACTATAGGACCTTTGCACTGTATTTGACCCAGTGTGGCGCCTTGGAATTGCTCTTCCCATATGTCTATTGTTACACTTCTTATTGGAGATTGTCAGTGTAATGTAGCGGCTCTATATCCGGTAAGCCCTTGGTTTGTGGGCCTTGTCTCTGTTAAGACTATTGTGGCCTACTGGAGTTTACAACAGTGCTTTACCAGTGTATGCTACTCGCTCATTGTGCCTTTTGTCACTCACATGGTGCCCTCTGCTGCCCTGGAGGACTCTGTTTCCCTGAGTACGTTCTTTACATATCTATGCCACTGATGGCCAAGAGGCTGCGTTCATGTCACGGCTACAGTGAACATTTGCATTGGAGGGTCCATTTTAAAGAACCATGTGATACTGTTGTTCCTTCATCATAACCATGCCTGGAGTTGCGGTTCGTTTCACTCACATTAATCCAAAAATCATTTTCTCTGAGCCTCAAAAATGCTGTTTTTATTTTGCCAGTTTTGTTGAGTCATAGGTAAAAATCCAGGCTTGTTTTGTGCAGTTTTGAAGCCCATAAAGATTGTCTGGCTCATTCTGCAGTCAAAATAGTGTTCACAGTGAAAACATAGGGATAAGGACTTTGTGATGCTTCATTCCTGTTGTTTATAAAGTGTATCTTCTAAATACAAACATTATTTTAAGTTAGAAAATGTGAAATACTGATCCAGAGGCAACCAAAAACATGTTAAAAGGGAGCTAAAGCCGCAGGTATGTATCATATGTGTAATCTGATGTTAAATCATTCAGTGCAGATGTTGGATTTGGTGTATGGCCCATATATCTGTCTTCATTTAACCAATTCCTAAAACTGGCACAAAGTTCAGTGTAATATTTTGTAAAAGCTCAATGTAGATTTTCAGTTTTAATTATTTCTCTCCGAAATAACATGGACCCTGCCCTTCATTTGAACAGTGTAAAAGTTGGAACGCAGCCTGTTGGCTCATGGGACTGAAGGCCAGAGGTTAACACGCCTACTAAAGCATTACATCATGATATTGTCATGTTACTTTGTGTAAATATACCTTTATTTATTTTTTTCTTAAATGTCCTTTCTATTCATTGTTGCCATGTGTCTATGCTAAAGCCATTAAGATTTGTAATTAGTTATTAAACAATATTTTGCATAACACTGGAGTCTGTCTGTTTCTTGTTCTGTTCACTTTTAGAAAGAAATGTTAACAGTTTAAGAACTTATTATGAACAGTGTTTGGCTTTTTCTAATTTAATTGTTTATTTTTGTGGTGTAGGGTGTAAGCATTTGCCTTTTGTCTCTGAGGTTGCTGGTTCAATTCCTGCAGATGTGTCCTGGTTAAAACATTACACCCACATGGTCGACTCCAGTCCCAGTGATGTGGCAGGGCTGGGACTGTGTACACGTCAAAGTACTTACAAATCTAGAGTAGTAATAGGTCCATAATAACATGAATTACAAATCTAGAGTAGTAATAGGTCCATAATAACATGAATTACAAATCTAGAGTAGTAATAGGTCCATAATAACATGAATAATATATAATTCAATGCTTTACACTGTGCTAAAGTGAGTATAAAGACATTGATTAGTGTATTTAAACATGGACTTGCACATTCAAGCTCAACGCCAGTGTCCCCAGTCCATCTCTCACTGCAGTAATGGAAGGAGCAGATACAACACTAAATTAAAGTGACCAGACGTCCCTGTTTACTCGAAACAGTCCCAGTCCTGAGCCCTGTGTCCCCTGTCCCAGCTGTTTTTTCAGGTGTAATTTTGTGGGTGGTGTTCCAGTGCCATGGAAAACCTTTTAGTCCAAAAAGTGTACTACAACTCACAACAGGTTACACTTTATTGTTCTGCATTTGACCCATCCTTCAGTACCGCTGGGCCAAAGGAGCAAATCTGCAGATCTAGAGCTGGTCTTGGTCAGGACTACCTTAGCTGGAGGATTCGACCTATTACCTACTAATTTTTTTATTATTTTTTTATTTATAAGGGCATCCGGAGGAAAAGTTCTGCAACATCACAGCAGAACTTTTTTTTTTTTTTACTGTTGCAACACAGGATGAAACTATTTTGTATAATTTCTAAAAACATTCACAAAACTACTATAGGCATATAGTCATTGTGCCAAGACAAGACACTTCACTGACCTTGCAGCTGGTGAACAGAAGTAGCATGGAGTGAATTCAAAGTAAAACCTATTGTGTCCAACATAAACCTATGGAGGAGTGATAACTGGTGCAAGAAGTCCAGATACAGGAGTAAAGAAGTAAAAGTATCACATGAACAAATCTGCTTAAATAGAAGTACTGAAGTAGGCCGACCTGTTTAAACATTTTGTGATTGTAATGAAGAATTTTGCTCATTTAATAATAATAATAATACATTTTTTTTTTATTTATTAGGCGTCTTTCTGGAGGGTCTTTCGCTAGCAAGAACCGCACCAACAACACATGTGCGAAGAGAAAAGAGTTTATTATACGGAGACGAGGCAGGTCGACTGGGTTGAGACTCAGGGTGGGGGTTCAGTCTCAATCTTCACATGGCCTAGCAGGACAGGACTTCCCTTGTAGGAGTCTTATGTCTGAAGTGAACAGATCGGTGTTGGAAGTGCTGAATAGGCTTCCGGGAAATTGAGGTGTGATAGAAGTGAGTCTCCTCTTCGCTGGAGAGGAGACGGCGGTTGAGGCATGGTCCTGCTCCTGAAGTTAATAATATTAACTACAGTCATGGCCAAAAGTTTTGAGAATGACACAAAATACAAATTTTCACAAAGTCTGCTGCTCCAGTATTTATTATAGAAATTTGCATATACTCCAGAATGTTATGAGGAGTGACCAGCTCAACTGCAATTAATTGCAAAGTCCCTCTTTGCCTTGAAAATTAACTTTATCCCCAAAAGAACATTTCCACTGCATTTCAGCCCTGTCACAAAAGGACCAGCCAACATCAATTCAAAGATTCCTCCTTTAACACTGGTGTGGGTGTTGATGAGGACAATACTGGAGATCGGTCTGTCATGACTTTAGTTAGAATAACAGACTGGACACTTGGACACTGGAGGATGGTGCTTGACATCATTGTTCCTCTTCTGTTAACCATGGTTATGTGTAAGGAAACATGTGCAGTCATCATTGCATTCTACAAAAAGGGCACAACAGGGAAATTTATAGCAGCTAGTAAGACTGCACCTCAGTCAACAGTCTATCGGATTATCAAGAACTTCAAGGAGAGAGGTTCAATTGTTGCCAAACAGGCTCCAGGGCGCCCAAGAAACTCCAGCAAGCGCCAGGACCATCTCCTAAAGTTGTTTCAGCTGCGGGATCGAGCCACCACCAGTGCAAAGCTTGCTTGGGAATGGCAGCAGCCAGGTATGAGTGCATCTGCATGCACAGTGAGGCAAAGACTTTTGGAGGAAGGCCTGGTGTCAAGAAGGACAGCAGAGAAGCCAATTCTCTCCAGAAAAAAAAACATCAGAGACCGACTGATATTCTGCAAAAGGTACAGGGATTGGACTGCTGAGGACTGAGGTAAAATCATTTTCTCTGATGAATCCCCTTTCCGATTGTCTGGGGCATCTGGAAAAAAGCTTGTTCGGAGAAGACCAGGTGAGCGTTACCATCAGTCCTGTCTCATGCCAACAGTAAAGCATCCTGACACCATTCATGTGTGGGGTTGCTTCTCAGTGAAGGGAGTGGCCTCTCTCACAATCTTGCCTAAAAACAGCCATGAGTAAAGAATGGTACCAGAACGTCCTCCGAGAGCAACTTCTCCCAGCCATCCAAGAGCAGTTTGGTGATGAACAAAGCCCTTTCCAGTATGATGGAGCACCTTTCCATAAAACAAATGTAATAACTAAATGCCTCGGGAAACAAAACAAAGATTTTGGGTCCATGGCCAGGAAACTCCCCAGATCTTAATGTGGTCAATCCTCAAGACGTGGGTGGACAAACAAAAACCCACAAATTCTGACAAACTCAAAGCATTGATTATGCAAGAATGGGCGGCCATCAGTCAGGATTTGGTCCAGAAGTAGATTGACAGCATGCCAGGAAGAATTGCAGAGGTCTTGAAAAAGAAGGGTCAACACTGCAAATATTGACTTGTTGCATGAACTCAGTGTAATTGTCAATAAAAGCTTTTGATACTTATGAAATGCTTGTAATTATATTTCAGTAAACCATAGAAACATCTGATAAAACACCTAAAAACCCTGAAGCAGGAGACCCTGTGAAAATGTGACTGTGACAAAAGTGACTGTTGTGCGCTGTAAGCCAGGTTAGAATGTTGTTACCTCCTGGAGTTGTGTTTTGTTTCATTCACATGTTTGAGTAGTTCTTTATTATTATTAGTCTGTTTATATCTTCAAAGTTCAAAATGCTCTGTTCCACCTTGTGACATCACCAAGCAGCAGTTTTAAAGTTAACCACTACCTTTTTTACGGTGGCACCTGCCGGTGGGTTTTTTGCTCTCTGGCACCAAGGATCGTGTGTTCATTGAGAGATTGAGGATGGGACAATGTGCTTGCTGATGTCTATGTTAGATGATGTTTCCATGTTTTTCACTGTGAAGCCCATTGGGGCAACTCTTGTTGTGATTCTGGGCTATATAAATAAAATTGAGTTGAAAAATTGGCATGGTATCTGAGTGGCTAACGCTCATGCCTCTGGATGGGTTTCCTCCGGGCACTCCAGTTTCCCCCATCAACTCAGCAGTACCCCTATGAACTAACATCAAGGACCATGACGTCCACCCTCCTGTGGGCTCCACTCACAGAGGGGTTCATGGGGGGGGGTCAGGTGCATAGTGGACTGGGCAGCGAACAGCTGCCCCCTCAACCCAGCCGGATTAAGCGGAAGAAGATGGATAGACTACCTTTTACTTTTTGTTCGGCAAGATTGGTAGGAAGATTGAGCTGAAATTACCCAAATAGTGAAGGTGTGTGGAGTTTTAGAGAAAAACCCTACCTAAATCTGCAGTGTTTGTATGACGACATTATAACAGACATCAGAAAACAGTGTAATAGGGCCCTTTGAGTACAGTACAGTACTTTTACCCTCCAGCACTGGCTATGCATTGGTGTTCTTTGGCTCCTCTCACAGACACTCCCGTCTGCAGTGTGTTATTCCAGTTTTGGGTTAAAACAACATTCTTGAGTATTTGAAGTGTCCACAGTGAGTAGTGCACAGTGAGTAGTGCACAGTGAGTAGTGCTGTCTGCAGAGCCGAATGTGTTACAGATGTGAGAAACCTGAGCTACTGTCCAGACCACTTCCTGAGTCCTGTCCAACCATAACCATCACACGCACGCTCAGTCCACACTGCACTTTATTTGGTTCTCTTCAATGCAAAAATATATAAAAAAGAACATCACAGTCAGTTTTAATTTACACACAAACAAAACGATAAAAAAACATCCAGGGTCGAACATGTTTAAATACTTCTCAAATGCCCAGAGATGAGCTGGAGGCTGTACAGAATGAGGAGGCAGGAGGACAGGAGGTCCAGCTGCAATGGCACATGAAGCTGCCTCAGTGAAAGCACAGCATCCAAACACAGGTCAAACACATCACAGTGAAACAGGAAATCTCCAAACACCTGAACACACCACGGACCCACCAGAACCTGAACACATCACACACCCACCAGAGGCCAAACATATTTACATCACCATGTGACCTTTGCTCTCCGGATCAAGTCACTCCCCCTTCAGAGCACTATCACAGTACAATCAGTGTGCATCCCACTAATGAAACTACTGCACATCGCATCAGGTTTGTCAAGTATTTTTTGTAGCATGTTTTCGTATATTTGTGAAAAATGTCCAATTTAGAATCACCATCATTCACTCATATATAAAATTTAACGCTAATATCACAGGCTACAGAATGAATTTCCTATTATAATATAGTGATATTTTATTTATACAGCAGTAAGTTTTCTACACACGGAAATAAAATAAAATTCGGTGTAATGAAAATGATGATAAAATCAAATAATAAATCCAAACTATATCATGTAACGTAGATATTTTGCCATGAATCTAACATGCACATGTCGATTCTTACAGGCCTAACTGGTCAAAACAAACAATAAAACCAATATAGTTTTAAAATGTGACTTGTTCCTCCACTTCTGCCCCGGGAGCTCAAATCGATGGCATTTACGCTGTAAAAGAGCTTGGGGGTTGTGCGTATGTGTAGTAGCTCTAGGGAGCTCAAATCAACAGGACACCGGGTCCAGCGGTGCTGTGTCTGTATTCATAGAACTGAAGTTTTTTCAACTTTATTTTCTGCATTAAACATACAGCACTCATCTGTCAGCTGATGTGAAGCACATGCTGCTGTGAGAGTGTGCTCAGGTCTGTGGGCCCCTGGACCAGTGCGGCCGAGCACTGAGCTGAGACCAATGGACCAATGATATGTCAGTGCTACACAACACAAGGGCCCTCAGGTGTACCTCAGAAGTACCTCTGGAGTACTTCTCAGGAGTGCGTGGTGCAGGGACAGCAGTTACAGGCTCAGTGCGTCACTGAGCTTCAGAACAAAAATCAAACTATTTACATTTTCAGTCTTGAACAATGAACAAAGCAACAGGATAAGTGCCGCCAGACTGGTCAGCGCCTTCTTGTGGGCCTGTGGTCAGCTGAGGCTCCAGTGCAGAAAAGCATCATGGGAATGTGCTCCAGCCCCATCACTGTGGACAGAGGGCAGAGTCAGTACAGTCTGAGCCTCACACTGCTCACATTGTCTTCTACAGAGGAAGACGGTTTAGAGCTGCTGCTCTGAGCTGTACCATACCCACTGTGTCAAAACAAGCACAAATGTGTATGGGCCAGCTAACTACAGTGTGTGCACTACTGCTCCTGTCCTGAGGGGGCGCTGTACCTGTTCAGTGGGGGCCCTCTTGTCTCCGTTGACAGCTTTGAGTAGAACAGACTCTTCAGTCTTCATCTCCACCACAATGTCCTTAGCACTGCCCTTCTCTTTGGTTCTGCACAAATATGTAAAGTCTGTCAAGGCTCTGGTTGAGGTGCCATAGATTATACACACCAGCCAGCAGAAGTACTGTCAGCTGTAGTAGTAGTAGTACTAGTAGTAGTCGTAATTATGAGTAGTAGTGTCAGTAGTACTCACATGCTCTGTTTGCCCGAGCGGCCACAAGGGAGCCGGTTCTTCTTGTGGAGGAAGTAGATGACACTGCCCAGGATGGCGAGCAGCAGGAGGCCCAGGATGATGACCACGATAAAGACACCACTGCCCTCAGCTGCAACCACAGAGAAGAGCTCCAACCAACCAGAGAGGACACAGAGAAGAGCTCCAACCAACCAGAGACCACACAGAGAAGAGCTCCAACCAACCAGAGAGCACACAAAGAAGAGCTCCAACCAACCAGAGACCACAGAGAAGAGCTCCAACCAACCAGAGACCACAGAGAAGAGCTCCAACCAACCAGAGACCACAGAGAAGAGCTCCAACCAACTAGAACAGGGCCCTACAGTGCGCCCATTTCACTTGCATTTGCGAGCAAATATTTCGTTGTGCGAAAGAGGGAAAAAAACAGTCGCACCTGTGCTAGTGCTTCTGTAGCCACAATAAGGAACTGCGCACAGACGCAACGTGATGAGTTAAACTTTCTAAATGTGTCAAACATTAGGGGCGCACTCACACTAGGACTTAAGAATCGTGCCCAAGCCTGGATCGCCCCTAAAGCGCGGCACGCATGCCCAGCCCAACCGAACCGTGACCGGGCACGACACCTCCGACCGCGCACGACCCCAGCGTACGAGCTCCGCGTGTGCGCCGATATCACTTATACGAACAAACTCCGCTTAAAAACACACCCATGCCCCCTTAAACGAGGAGCGCGCACCGCAGCAAGACCCACGCCTGTCCCACCACTCAGTAGACACCCCCACACCGCTGGACTTCCTTCTCCGCTAAAGCGATCTGGTCTCGGACTCGAGCGCATTTGGACTCGGTCTTGTCACGGACTCGAGGTCTGAATACTGATTGCGATCATGTTTCATTACTGCCGCTGCTGTCGGCACTAAACTTGTACCGGTGTGCGGGACCGCGCGGCATCTCTGTGCACTGGAGCCCGCGGACACTATGCGGCCCATCACCACACACACCCTCAGCGCGCGCACCCTCGTGTACCAGCGTGCGTCACAGGGCAGGTTAAACAGCCTACCTGTCTATACATCAATGTGCCGCTCTTCGCCTTTTCACGCTCTCTCCTCCCCACGTATAGCGCACAGAGGCTCCTTCTCAATGAGCACTGATTAGAAGAGCAGGACAAAACGCGAAGCAAAAAGTAATTTTATGTCAGTGTCCGCACAGAGCAGATGACATGTGGAGTGAAGTTTGCCTAATAAAATGCCAAATTAATCTGTTTGTCACAATGTGCGTTTGGTTTAGTAAATGTGCAGAGGCAAAATACAATTTTAAAACAAGAGAATGTAACTCCAGTTAGAAATGTGAAAATACAGGTTTAAAAATCCTACACACTTTTTTCACTTCGAAGCAGTTTTGTGTAAAGTGCCAGTGGAGGTTCTCTTGAAGAAGAGGTTCACAAACCGTGGGTGAGGGTCCAAAAAGGGGTACAGAGTGATTAAGTGCAGTACAGTTTGCTTGGCTTATTTTAAGTCTAAATGGATATTAACCCCTATGAACTACCCCTATGAACTAACATCAAGGACCATGACGTCCACCCTCCTGTGGGCTCACCACCTGCAGAGGGGTTCTTAGGGGGGGTCAGGTGCTATGAGGATTGGGTAGCAAGCTGCCCCCGCGACCCAGCCGGATTAAGCGGGAGAAGATGGATGGATATTAATCAGATAAAATGGAGATAGATTTATAAAAACATTGTGATCATGCTGGAAAAGTACAGTCATAATCCTTTTGTTTTTTTTTGTATAAAATTCATTCAAATAATTTGGTGTGTGCAAGTTCTGCACTGTAATAAATGTTCAAAACAAAAACCTATTTGTGCCCCCATTTTTTTTCTGTGCTCCTAAACATTTTAACTTAGGGGCACGTGTGCTCCTGAAAAAAAAAGTTAGCGTAGAGCGCTCCAACCAACCAGAGAGCACACAGAGAAGAGCTCCAACCAACCAGAGAGCACACAGAGAAGAGCTCCAACCAACCAGAGACCACACAGAGAAGAGCTCCAACCAACCAGAGAGCACAGAGAAGAGCTCCAACCAACCAGAGAGCACAGAGAAGAGCTCCAACCAACCAGAGAGCACAGAGAAGAGCTCCAACCAACCAGAGACCACACAGAGAAGAGCTCCAACCAGTGACTAGTGGTCAGTTTTGTTACTTAATTATAGTGATTTTGATAAAGATTTGTGCTGCATTTCGTTCAACAGAAACTACTGAATTTATATCTTTTTTCTAGCTGTTTTTATTTGCTTATTTTTTGTTTTATATGAATGTGTTAAAAATAAACCCTCGACATATGTACACACTGCACACAAGGGGAAAGGGACAACTATCTACACGCATTTTGGCACTGCACTCCCGTATATACATTCTGGCAAACCATCACTCAATCACTTTCCATAATATTTGGCTGCCACATCCCATTGTCCCCCTCTCTGTGCATTCTTGGTGATACTTCCACAACCACTCTCAACCAATACAATACAAAACATCTACTTGTGTCGCTAACTATCGCCAAGAAAGTCATATTAGTTAATTGGAAAAGCCGAAAAAAAATACACATTAACACATGGAAAAACTTCATTGCGGACCACTTCTCCTTAGAATATAACCCATCACATTCAGAGCAGAGCCCCACCATATCTCCACTCTCCACTCTCTGGCTTCCATAACACTCCACTACTAATCACACAAATACACTCATATCTCTGTGGTAAGAACATATCAAATAGTTAGAATTTGTATACTATTATTATTATTATTATTATTATTATTATTATTATTATTATTACTATTATTATTATTATTATTATCATCAACCCATCTTGCTGTCAAACAAACACTCAAAAATATATCCATAGAATAGGGCAAGCGGGGCAGGGGGACCAGAGACTGGAGGCCACACACCTCTGGCCTGTTGGTACTCTTACCCTGTCTTTTTTTTTAATGCAACATTAGCTTAGGGCAAACCTCCATTCCCACAAAGAACAAATAGGGGGGTCTGCGGACAAGGCTACACACCTTGAGACCGCAGACAACCCTTTTTTTAATTATTATTTTTTTTTATTATGCACCACTACATGTCACAACCCTCCACAAAGAATCACTTTTAAAATCATAACAAATGGACAAAAACTCACTCAAACTGTATGACAGCAAGATCGAAAAATAAACAGAATGAATCAAGGATCATACCCCATGCATGGGTCTTAACAACTATTTGTTACTGTTATTACCAACACCACCACAGTATCACAAACCACCTTACCATACTTCTCTTACAGCTCACAACACAGCCATAATATCCCACTGCACCAACATCACATCCTTTTCCAATATACACTTTCTCCATTATTATTATTATTATTATTATTATTATTATTATTATTATTATTATTATTATTATTATTGTTATTGTTATTGTTATCATTGTCATTATTGTTATTATTTATTTACTTATCCTATTTTATTTTTTTATTATTATTATTGTTCTACTCTGACTGCCAATCACCCTTTGAACCTGCTTTTCTCTAATTATCTAACTGTCCTTCATACGACCCACAATGTTACACCCACACCCACATTCACACACACACACATACACACACACACACACCCATATACATACACCTATACCCTTTTCCCTTTTTCTCTGCTGTCTAATATGTATGTAATTGCAATGTCATATGTTTGTACACTTGGTGACAGCAAAATAAAATAATTATAAAAAAAAAAAAAAAAAAAAAAATAAATAAAAAAAAAAAAATAAACCCTCGGCCCTTTCAACAGGTCTCAAACTATCAAACACTTTTATTTTTCAGTTCTGTTAAAAATGGAGTGGAGAAGAAAGTACAGCTACTGGCTCTAAGATGTAGTGAAGTAAAAGTAAAAAGTATCCATTTTACTCAAGTAAAGTACAAATACCTAAAATGTGTACTACAGTACTTTAATACTTTTACTTTGTTACGTGCCACCACTGCCAACTCCCACACAATAGTCCAGTTATACGTAAATCCAACAACCACAGGAGTGCTAGTTATAACTACCTACCACACAAGAGACTAATTATACTGAACTACCTACCACACAAGAGACTAGTTATACTGAACTACCTACCACACAAGAAACTAGTTATACTGAACTGTCTAACACACAAGAGACTAATTATACTGAACTACCTACCACACAAGAAACTAGTTATACTGAACTGTCTAACACACAAGAGACTAATTATACTGAACTACCTACCACACAAGAAACTAGTTATACTGAACTACCTACCACACAAGAAACTAGTTATACTGAACTACCTACCACACAAGAAACTAGTTATACTGAACTACCTACCACACAAGAAACTAGTTATACTGAACTATCTAACACACAAGAGACTAATTATACTGAACTACCTACCACACAAGAGACTAATTATACTGAACTACCTACCACACAAGAAACTAGTTATACTGAACTATCTAACACACAAGAGACTAGTTATGATGAACTATCTACCACACAAGAGACTAGTTATGATGAACTATCTATCACACAAGAGACTAGTTATGATGAACTATCTACCACACAAGAGACTAGTTAAGAGGAACTATCTACCACACAAGAGACTAGTTATGATGAACTATCTACCACACAAGAGACTAGTTATAATGAACTATCTACGACACAAGAGACTAGTTATAATGAACTATCTACCACACAAGAGACTAGTTAAGAGGAACTATCTACCACACAAGAGACTAGTTATGATGAACTATCTACCACACAAGAGACTAGTTAAGAGGAACTATCTACCACACAAGAGACTAGTTATGATGAACTATCTACCACACAAGAGACTAGTTAAGAGGAACTATCTACCACACAAGAGACTAGTTATGATGAACTATCTACCACACAAGAGACTAGTTATGAACTATCTACCACACAAGAGACTAGTTCTGAGGAAGTATCTACCACACAAGAGACTAGTTATAATGAACTATCTACCACACAAGAGACTAGTTATAATGAACTATCTACGACACAAGAGACTAGTTATAATGAACTATCTACCACACAAGAGACTAGTTCTGAGGAAGTATCTACCACACAAGAGACTAGTTATAATGAACTATCTACGACACAAGAGACTAGTTATAATGAACTATCTACCACACAAGAGACTAGTTATAATGAAGTATCTACTACACAAGAGACTCATTATAATGACCATCCAAGTACCACACAAGAGTTATAAGTACTCTCTGTTTTAGTTTGTGTTGTAATATTGTTGTAATCTTATTCTTGTTGTAATTTTGTTGTAATCTTATTCTTGTTGTAATATTGTTGTAATCTTATTCTTGTGGTAATATAGTTGTAATCTTATTCTTGTGGTAATATAGTTGTAATCTTATTCTTGTGGTCATATTGTTGTAATATTATTCTTGTTGTAATCTTATTCTTGTGGTAATATAGTTGTAATCTTATTCTTGTGGTCATATTGTTGCTTTAAAGCCCTTTATAAAGGTGGAGGCTCACCTGGAGAGAAGGCAGCAGGAGCGGTCACCATGGGAACTGTGGACAGGACACAAACAGATCAGATGTCGCTGCTTTTGTTAACACGCACAAACCAAAATCTAATCTAATCTAATAATGCTATATCATCAAAAACATGTTAACATATTTAATAAGTTTCACTTTTGTTTTGACACTCTGAGTCCTCCCCTCATTCAGAGTGCTATCACACAGTCAGCGTGCATTTCACAAATGAAATTACTGCACATTGCTTCAACATTGTGAAGTTGTCATGCATTGTTTAGACTTTTTTTTTTCATTGTTGCACAAATGGTTACGTGACACTGCTTTGGCCTGTGTTTGGATGGCCTGGTTCTACCTGCTTTGGCCTGAGTTTGGATGGCCTGGTTGTACCTGCTTTGGCCTGAGTTTGGATGGCCTGGTTGTACCTGCTTTGGCCTGAGTTTGGATGGCCTGGTTGTACCTGCTTTGGCCTGAGTTTGGATGGCCTGGTTGTACCTGCTTTGACGCTGAAGACCCTGGCGTCGGAGCCCAGCTCGTTGGAGGCGTTGCACACGGCGCTGAAGTCTGCGCTGACCCGGACGGACACGACACTGAGGGAGGAGTGAGAGGAGGAGCGAGAGAGCACCTCCTCCCAGCTCTGCACAAGAGCACAACATCAGTCTGTTTAGACGGCCGCTGTGTGTGTGTTTAAGAACAACTCAAGTTTATGGAAAGAGCAGCGAAGAAAAGTACAAAACTACAGCAACATGTGTATTCTAATGTCATGGGTTGTGTGTGGGTTGTGTGCAGGTTGTATGCGTATTGTGTGCGGGTTGTGCGTGGGTTGTGCGCGGTCCCACCTGGGCTGCAGATAGGCTCCAGGACAGCATAGGAGGGGGGGATCCTTGGGCCTCACAGCTCAGGTTGAGCACTCGGCCGCTGGGCTGTTCCAGGCGCACCTCCTGCTCCGGGGACTGCATCTGTGGAGTTCCTGCCCACAGTACAGACACATGAGTGCACACAGCTAGCACCACAGCACCCTTTAAAGGAACTGTTCACATTCTATGCTCTTACAGCTTAAAAAAAGGTGCAGGTAGTTTTCAGATTCTAGAATGTGATGATGTGGTACTTGAAGATGGGCACAAGAGCCAGACTATAGATTTACATCGGACTTCCTGAAGAAACATCCAAAAGGTAAAAGCACAAGAGCCGAGCCTGATTCTTACCATTAATGAACGTGCGTTTTAGCTGCTGCCCATCTGGAGGAAATGTTCCTGGCCTATAGAATGTTGTGGTGTCATCTGAGATCCACAGGCCTCCTGCCTCATGTGAAGCTCATAACCTCCAGAACTTCATCCCTGAGCTGCAGAGGCTGCACTAGCACTGAGTCAGGATTGGCTGCAGGTTTTGTGGTTTAGGTAGTGAGTGTTCAGACATTTTAGGTTTAAACCAACTGGATTTCAACACTGAACCAGCAACCCAAATGATGCCCAATGATTTTATAATTACAAACAAATCAACATCACAGTTCTTAGCTATATGTGTATCTTGTATCTGGCAACACAGATGGATCAAGTTTATTACATTTCAAACCAAAATCTTAAATACAGTTCTTTAGACCAGTGGCTCTCAAACAAACATCAAGAACCTCATAAGATAATATTTGGCTTTCTGAGTTACTGAAAGCTGAGTTACTGCACCAGATCTAAACCAGAACTATGTCAGGCCAAATTAGAACTAAACATGGAGTAAAAATGAGACTAAACCAGCTATATTGAGACTAGACCACAGATAAGGTCAAATATAAATAACTATTAACCCAGAGGAAGACACAAGCGTGCGCACCCCAGCTTGAGAATCACTGGTACAGACAGACTTACACATACTGCAGGCAAAAGACCAGCCTAGTCCAGTGTGAACATATGACTTGTGTGGTTTACAAACAAAAATAAAACCAAAATATTTGCATCTGATATTTCAGCAAATTCATGTTTATTTGTCTTTCTTGTACTTTGAGATTAAACTGGGGCTAAAATGGAAACTGAATCTAGAATTGACCAGAACTTGCTGTTTAAACTCACAATGTTTTCCGCATCCATTTGACCCATGTATTTGCCCCTTTACAGATATATTTTCTGGTCTGATAATCAGAAAGTGCAGGTTAGCATTCTAGTTGCATTACAGCAGAACTCTGCTCTGGTCTCGAAAGGTTGTGAGGACTAAACTTGGCGCTAGAACAAGACCAAACCAGGTCTACTCATAGAGTGCTTAAAGAAGCAGACTAAGGGAGTGTGACGTTTACCCATAGCGTTCGGCTCCAGTCAAATGAAGCTTACTGAGACTGGCCGTTATAAGGATGAAGTTGGATCCTTGTTCCATATTAGGAATAGGAACTAATTTATGGACAAAATAGCAAAATAAAAACACCAGAATAATGTAAGTTATTTCATTTTCAGGCCAAAATCCGGAGCTTGATGGCAGGAATTATAGTTAATTTTTTCAATACAAAGTGAATTGGAGCCAGAGTTGATGGAGCCAGAAGCGCTCCCATGCTCACTTCCTATTCGGAACACAGTGGCTAGCAGGTTAGCTATGACCATTTAAAACTAGACGAGCATAAACCTAGCTCCTACCCATGAACATTTGGGGCATATGTCTACCCAAGTCCCTCAGCCAGGGAAACCTTGTCATATTTTTGCCCTGTAGTTGTGAAAATAATGAAGAAGTACAAAATCAAATGGATGACTGCCATTCCTGACCTTAAATGTGAAAGTACAGAAAGTAAGTAGTGAAAGGAGCAGGTCTTACCGTGGACGATGATGTGCACAGAGCTCTGGGTGTGGAGAGCGGGCAGAGCAGGCACCGTCACCTCACACACATACTCCCCCGCCGTGTGGTATGATGCGTCCTGGAGGAGCAGACTGGAACCAGTGCCCACCACGTGCCCGTCCTGCAGAGGGCACAGACAGGGGCACACAGGGGCAAAGGGAGGTTAGGGCTCTGTGTATGATTGTATTTTAAGAGTTGCAATTGAATTTGTCATTTTACACACGTCCGACGATTATATTAGAGAGAAGACTCAAATCTGAACGGTTAAACTGTTAAACTGATCCAAGAATCGCTTCAGAACTTACACTCAACAAAAATATAAACGCAACACTTTTGTTTTTGCTCCCATTTGTCATGAGATGGACTCAAAGATCTAAAATTCATTCCAGATACCCAATATTACCATTTCTCTCAAACATTGTTCACAAATCTGTCTAAATGTGTGATAGTGAGCACTTTTGCTTTGCTGAGATAATCCATCCCACCTCACAGGTGTGCCACATCAAGATGCTCATCCGACACCATGATTAGTGCATAGGTGTACCTTAGACTGCCCACAATAAAAGGCCACCCTGAAATGTGCAGTTGTTGCTTTATTGGGGGTCTGGGGACTCAGAACCAGTCAGTATCTGGTGTGACCACCATTTGCCTCATGCAGTGCAACACATCTTCTTCGCATAGAGTTTATCAGATTGTCAATTGTGGCCTGTGGAATGTTGGTCCACTCCTCTTCAATGGCTGTGCGAAGTTGCTGGATATTAGTGGGAACTGGTACGCGCTGTCGATATCGCCGGTCAAGCACATCCCAAACATGCTCAATGGGTGACATGTCCGGTGAGTATGCTGGCCATGCAAGAACTGGGACATTTTCAGCTTCCAAGAATTGTGTACAGATCCTTGCAACATGGGGCCGTGCATTATCTTGCTGAAACATGAGGTGATGTTCATGGATGTATGGCACAACAATGGGCCACAGGATCTCATCACCGTATCTCTGTGCATTCAAAATGCCATCAATAAAATGCACCTGTGTTCTTCGTCCATAACAGATGCCTGCCCATACCATAACCCCACCACCACCATGGGCCACTCGATCCACAACATTGACATCAGCAAAGCGCTCACCCACACGACGCCACACACGCTGTCTGCCATCTGCCCTGAACAATGTAAACCGAGATTCATCCGTGAAGAGAACACCTCTCCAACGTGCCAGACGCCATCGAATGTGGGCATTTGCCCACTCAAGTCTGTTACGCGACGATCTGGAGTCAGGTTAAGACCCGATGAGGGGCACGAGCATGCAGTTGAGCTTCCATGAGACGGTTTCTGACAGTTTGTGCAGAAATTCTTTGGTTATGCAAACCAATTGTTTCAGCAGCTGTCTGAGTAGCTGGTCTCAGACGATCTTGGAGGTGAACCTGCTGGATGTGGAGGTCCTGGGCTGGTGTGGTTACACGTGGTCTGCAGTTGTGAGGCCGGTTGGATGTACTGCCATATTCTCTGAAACGCCTTTGGAGACGGCTTATGGTGGAGAAATGAACATTCAATGCCCGAGCAACAGATCTGGTTGACATTCCTGCTGTCAGCATGCCAATTGCACACTCCCTCAATGCTTGCGCCATCTGTGGCATTTTGCTGTGAGACAAAACTGCACATTTCAGAGTGGCCTTTTATTGTGGGCAGTCTAAGGTACACCTGTGCACTAATCATGGTGTCTGATGAGCATCTTGATGTGGCACACCTGTGAGGTGGGATGGATTATCTCAGCAAAGCAAAAGTGCTCACTATCACACATTTAGACAGATTTGTGAACAATGTTTGAGAGAAATGGTAATATTGTGTATCTGGAATGAATTTTAGATCTTTGAGTCCATCTCATGACAAATGGGAGCAAAAACAAAAGTGTTGCGTTTATATTTTTGTTGAGTGTATTTGTAAAGGTCTAAACTCCAGCTTTAGCAGTTTGTACTTAAGACCTCATGGTGATGCAGGGATCTGTGTTTGATTGTGAGTGTGAATGTGATATTGAGTGTTACTGTGCATGTGATTGTGTGTGTAATTGTGATTAATTTTGTGCGTGTAATTGTGACTGTGACTGTTGTGTGTGATTGTGTGTGTATGATTTGTGCATGTGATTGTACATGTGATTGTGTGTGAGTGTGATTGTGAGTATGAATGTGCATGTGATTATACATGTGATTGTGTGTGTGATTGCGTGTGTATGATTGTGCGTGCGATCATACATGTGATTGTGTGTGTAATTGTGATTAATTTTGTGCGTGTAATTGTGACTGTGACTGTTGTGTGTGATTGTGTGTGTATGATTTGTACATGTGATTGTGTGTGAGTGTGATTGTGAGTATGAATGTGCATGTGATTATACATGTGATTGTGTGTGATTGTGAGGATGAATGTGCATGTGATTATACATGTGATTGTGTGTGTGATTGCGTGTGTATGATTGTGCGTGCGATCATACATGTGATTGTGTGTGTGTGAGTGTGAATATGAGTGTGTGATTGTGCATTTGATTGTGTATGTGAGTGTGATTGTGAGTATGATTGTGCGTGTTTATACATGTGATTGTGTGTGTGTGTGAGTGTGTGATTGTGCGTGTGAGTGTGTGTGTGTGTGTGAGTATGAGTGTGTGATTGTGCCTGTGATTGTGTGTGTGAGTGTGATTGTGAGCATGATCCTGTGTGTGATTATACATGTGATTGTGTGTGTGAGTATGAGATTGTGCATGTGATTGTGTGTATGAGTGTGAGTATGAGTGTGTGAGTGTGTGATTGTGCGTGTGAGTGTGTGTGAGTATGAGTGTGTGATTGTGAGTGTGAGTGTGATTGTGATTGTGCGTGCATGTTGTTGCTGCAGACCTTGTACCAGGTGGTGCTGGTCTGCAGGGAGGACAGGGCATTGCAGGTGGCCGTCAGAGCCTCTCCTCGGTACATGATCTCGGTCTCTGCTGGTACCACCACTGCAGCGTCCAGGTCTGAAACACAGGGGGCAGTAGTGAGGGGCTGGGGATGTGTCATATCATAGCCACCTCGTATAGGCTGGTTCACATGCTACAGCCCCTCTAGTTTAAATGTGATACTTTGCAGCTGATGTCATCAATATTCTCTGGAGCTAACTGTAGAGAGCATGCCTACAGGTCTGAGGTTTGTTTTTAAGCAATCTGACCAGAAAGAACTCATTTAGTTTAGTTTTTAGAGCTACAACAGGTGAGCTGTGAAACAAGTCCATCTCAAATAATATCACAGTCATAAGCTAGCTAGCTTTAGCCCACAGTGTTTCAGTCGCTCACCTTTTTGTTGAAAATCACACTCCTAAACAGGACCATGATCTGCAACACATTCTGCTTTCTGATTGGATAATCACCAAATTATAACTTACTTAGAACAACTTGGTCATGTACGATGTACAGTTTGTTATCAGTGAAAGCTATATTTTAATATGATGCAAAACTGACTCTTGATAGCTTTAGGCCATGTAAGAATTTTGTTATCTCCTCAAAACCAGACCTGGAGTTGTGTTTTGTTTCATTCACACTTGTTTGAGTAATCCTGCATTATTAGTCCGACTACATCCCCAAAGTTCAAAACGCTCTGTTCCACCTTGTGATGTCTTGTCCTCAAGTGGTAGTTTTCAAATTAACAGCTCATGTTACCTTAAGTTCAGTAGAGATTGGCAATTCCAAGTCTGAAGCGATCCAAATGATTCTAGTGAAGGTGGGTGGAGGTTAAAACACAGTGGAGCACTTCCTGTATTACCACATGACATCACAAGTTGGAGGGAAGTGTTTCTGTTTGAGAGAAACAGAAACGGTCTAAATCTGCAGGATTGTGTATTAAACATGTGTGAATGAAACAAAACACAACTCCAGGTGTGTTTGTGACAAGCAAACAATATTAGCGTAATACAGCCACTTTAATTAAAGTGACTGCAAATATTTAAAAAGGAAAAGCCCTGTGAGTCAGTGTGGTACTCACAGTGCACAGTGAGCTGCACCTCTCCCTTGGCCTCAGAGGAGCTATGTGGATCTGTAGGGTGACACTGGTACAGACCGCTGTCTTTACGGGACACAGAGGACAGGATCAGCACGTCCCCCCTGCTGTCCAGAGGGACGTCCGGCTGCTGTAGGACACATGGGCTCAAGTTAAAGTCAACCAAACACACCCAAACACACACACTCCTCCTGTTGCAAGCGACAGGTCCAATGAAAGAACACATATTGTTCTTGTGTCTCCTAGAAAACTGTGGGGCCCTATGGGAGCTGACCTCACTGTAAATGTCATCAGTACACAATCGGCACCTCCGACTGATAGCCACAGATCACATAAGTGAGCAGCACTTTTTTCATTTGTACCAACATGTTGTGACGCTGCCCAGTCCTACGTGTACAACTGACTAAAAAAGTAAACTGGAGAAGGAAGTGAGGACAGAGCTGCTAATGCAGTTTGATCTGCAAAATGGTGTCTTAAATAAGTGATTAAAGTCAATGGTCTGATTTAACCCATCACAGTGCAAGCAGATGATTTTATTCACCATTTAAAGCCTTTCTAAAGATACTAAGTTTGCCACACCGGCTTGTCAAAGCCTGGTCCGTCAGATCTCAGAAGCTCAGCAGGGCCGGGCCTGGTTAGTACTTGGATGGGAGACCACTGGGAATTCCAGGTGCCCCAGGGGGGCGCCAGTCACAAAAACTGTCATTGTGATCTTAGGCAAGACACTTCCCCCACATTGCCTAGTATGAAAGTGGTGTGTGTGTGTGAGTGATGGTGGTGTTCGGAGGGGTCGATGGCACAGAGAGGCAGCATCGCTTCCTTCAGTCTGCCCCAGGGCAGCTGTGACTACAGTAGTAGTTTACACCACCAGGTGTGGAGTGAATGAACAATGCTCTGTAAAGCGCTTTGGGTGTCATGAAAAGGCACTGTATAAATGTAATGAGTAATTAATAAATAAATATTATTTTTGGCATACCGCCTCTTGTGCACAATACAAAAATCCATTTAGACAAAGGCTTTTGTAAAGTATGGGGGTGGATCTTTGTTGGGTGGGAACACTACAGACAGACTCCGGTTAGAGAATCTTGATCAGCTTTAATGGGTTCAAACTTGAATATATTCCAGAAGTTGGTTACGATGGTTCATGGATATATGTATATTTGTGTGTAGGTGTGTGGTCTGAAACAAACAGAAAAGCAAGAAATGTGTCATGAGTGGATATTCTAACAATAAGTATATCAAATAATCATATTAAACTTGAACAAATACAGTAAAGGCAAATAATATGAAGTTACTTAAGGCAACTATAATTATGAAGGTTAATTATAAATTATATACAGTGAAAATACACACCCCCCACACCTCGTGGTGCCCTGTGGGGGGTGCTTCGGGAGTATGGGGTCCGGGGCCCTTTGCTAAGGGCTGTCCGGTCCCTGTATGACCGGAGCAGGAGCTGTGTTCGCATTGCCGGCAGTAAGTCAGACCTGTTCCCGGTGCATGTTGGACTCCGCCAGGGCTGCCCTTTGTCACCGGTTCTGTTCATTGTATTTATGGACAGAATTTCTAGGCGCAGTCAGGGGCCAGAGGGGGTCCAGTTCGGGGACCACAGGATCTCATCTCTGCTTTTTGCGGACGATGTTGTCCTGTTGGCTTCATCGAGCCAGGACCTGCAGCGTGCACTGGGGCGGTTTGCAGCCGAGTGTGAATCAGCTGCTCCAAATCCAAGGCCATGGTTCTCGACCGGAAAAAGGTGGATTGCCCTCTGCGGGTGGGTGGGGAGTCTCTGCCTCAAGTGGAGGAGTTTAAGTATCTCGGGGTCTTGTTCACGAGTGAGGGGAGGATGGAGCGTGAGATTGACAGGCGGATCGGTGCAGCGTCCGCAGTGATGCGGTCGCTGCATCGGACCGTTGTGGTGAAGAGGGAGCTGAGCCGAAAGGCGAAGCTCTCGATTTACTGGTCAATCTACGTTCCTACCCTCACCTATGGTCATGAGCTTTGGGTAATGACCGAAAGAACGAGATCGCGGATACAAGCGGCCGAAATGAGTTTCCTTCGCAGAGTGGCCGGGCGCTCCCTTAAAGATAGGGTGAGGAGCTCGGTCACACGGGAGGAGCTCGGAGTAGAGTCGCTGCTCCTCCACGTCGAGCGGAGCCAGTTGAGGTGGCTCGGGCATCTGGTCCGGATGCCTCCTGGACGCCTCCCTCGGGAGGTGTTCCAGGCATGTCCCACCGGTAGGAGGCCCCGGGGAAGACCCAGGACACGCTGGAGGGACTATGTCTCTCGGCTGGCCTGGGAACGCCTCGGGGTCCGCCCGGAGGAGCTGGAGGAAGTGGCTGGGGAGAAGGAAGCTTGGGAGCCCCTGCTTAGACTGCTGTCCCCGCGACCCGGCCCCGGATAAGCGGAAGAAGATGGATGGATGGATGGAAAATACACACAGGACATGTATACAGAGAGAATAGGCAATGAACATAGGTAACTGAATGTAAATGAGGGTAAACAGCGCAAAAGAATAAGTCTGACTATCACAGAGAGGCCCTAATTAAGGGGGGAAAGTCCACGTGGAACAAAACCCGATTTTAGCGAAATAAATTCCTAAAAACACACTCAGAACAATAATAATACAGATTAAACTTCATCACAAACTTACTTGGACTTCAAATAACGCACACAGAACAAATGAAAATTGTCCTTTTTCGCTCACTTGTGCGTCGGAGCGGAGCAGAAAAGAATCAATTAAGAGCGCAGCACTGTTTGGATGTGCACGCGCTGTGCGCGTGATGGGGCATTCGCAGGGACTCTGTAAACGTCAGTGTCGGGTGCATAGGCTTTCGGACAGCTTTCTACGGGATATAAGATAATAAGTAAAAAATCAAGTAAAAAATTAACTTGTATGTACTCAAGTACAAGTACTCATGTACTCAAGACTATTGTCTTGTGACTGACGCTGCCTGATCTGTCCTGGTGGTGAGAGCATGCTGGAGCCAGAGCAGAGGGCCCAGGCTCACACTGTGGGACTGTCCCCTCACAAAGGAGTGTGTGACAGTGGACCGGCCCCCTCTGAGCAGACCCTCCGGACCATGGGAACACATCCTCCCTCATGTCTCCTCCATAGGCTCTATGTATCTCTGGACATAGCTAGCCCGCTAGTCGTCACATTCCAAGTGAGCCTGGGCGTGAAGTGGTTCCTTCGAGGTTTGTTGCCTATAAAAAATGATGGCCCCTCTCTGTAACTGCTGCTGTCTTTATTGGTTTCTCATTCTGGCCTTAAAATGTTCATATTAATCCACTCTACATGATCTTGGTATTTTTACTTACTACACTATTTTGTAAATCAAAATATGTACCTGTCAAAGCCTGATCTCATCTGATCTCTGAAGTTAAGCAGGGTGGGGCCTGGGTAGTACTTGGCTGGGAGACCTCTGGGAATACCTGCTGCCACGGTGGGGCGCCAGAGTCAAAAACTGCTATTGTGTCCTTAGGCAAGACACTTCACCCACACTGCCAAGTGAATATACTGTGTGTGTTGGTGGTGGGAGGAGCTGATGTTGCAGATTGGCAGCTGTGGTAATAGTCTTACCACCAGAGTGTGGAGTGAATGAATAATGCACGAAAATATAAAAGCGCTGCATAAAACTAATGCATTAGCATGTGTTTTAGTGTGTGTATAATCCTGATTATTATTATCAAAGTACGAACACACTTAATTTAACAGTCGACTGGTCACGATTATTCCGCCCTATGGCCCTCAAATGTCGTCAAACCCCCCCACAGCCAGCCTCACACACCTCTCCCCCATAACACCCTCTAATCCTCATGTTGGACCAGTCAGTGCCACAACTCAAAATATCAGCTAAACTAGCTAAACAAGACTGCAACAAGTGACACCAAATTGCACTGGAGCTCAAAAGCCTTTGTGTGGGGCCCCCTGCTCTGTGACCGTGGGGCCGGGGGCAGAGGGGGTGTGGGGGTACAAAGGGGATGCAGAGGCGGTGCATTCTTACTTGTTCTCTGGTGAAGACGAAGGTGGGCGGGGGGTGTCCATCGCCCTGGCAGCGCAGCTCCACAGTGTCCCCCTCTCGGAGCAGCCCAGGCGGAGACTCCTTCCACAACTCCACCATGGACGTGGGGTCTGCACACAGCACCAGGGCATCAGGTACAATTGCAACACATGTCTTTGATGAGATACTAGACACCTTATGTGACACTGACTTCTGTGAGCCAGTGTCATCATTAGTGTAATGTAGCCAGACGTGTGAGTGATTGATGCATGTTTGAGTGAGCCTGTATTGTGCAGCATTTGAAGCTTGAGTGTGCCAAAAATTTCACCTACCCCCCCCCCCTATGGATGGATTCTCGTGATAATTGTTCACAAACTCACGAGAATCCATCTTGAGGTGCACCACTGTATGGGTTAAACTGGGGCAGTGGTTGGCCTGATCACAGCAATTCTATGGCAGGGGGAGGTGTTTCAGGAAACATGTTTGTTTGTTTCAGGCATATACGGAGCAAAACAAACATGGCGGTGCTGGAGGACAGTGATGGTGGCTTGTAACACCCTAAATGCACAAATTTGTATTGCAAAAATGGCTTAATTGGTTTATGGACAAGTTGGATATGTCATTTTAAAAGGTTTGCTGTGATTGGCTGAAAAGAAACGGGTGGGTGGGCACTTGGGGATGGTTCCCTCAATCAGCTCGAGGGATTCTGCTGCAATTCCCTCCTTTTTCCTAATCTCTTTTCGAGAGCGCCGTTCCAGATGGACTATGTGTAAAACTCAATTCAGAGTGAAACACAGATCAGTCTGTGTGAGCCAGGATCATCCCTCCCACTGCTCTGTATGTGATTCTGATTGTGACAGTGACACATGTGGGCACTCACAGTGGACAGTGACATGTGGACAGTGTGGACACTCACAGTGGACAGTGACATTGACCGGGCTGGACTCCAGGCTGCGCTCGCCCCCGGGCACAGAGAAGCTGACCCTGCAGGAGAAGAGTGCGTCTCTGGTGTCCTTGTGGACGCGCAGCAGCAGAGTGTTCTGGACAGTGAAGAGACCAGAGGAGGAACGCCAGTGTAACACCAGGAACTTCACCTCTGTACAGAGCAGAAGAGGAAGGAGGGAGGAGAGAGGGATGAGAGAGTGGAGAGAGGGAGAGGGGGAGACAAAACAAGAGAGTGGGGGAGGAGAGGGCTTTTCAGAATGATCTATGTATTTTTATACAGCAGGTCAGTCTGGTCACTTTAGTAGATTAAATTGACGTAGCCTGAGAGTTGGAGTAAGAGGAGCTCATGGGCCTCCATCATTTTGAATGAAATCATATTCCTCCTCCTCAGAGTTTAGTGATTCTCTCATTGATTCTGCAGAAATCTGGGACCTTTTTCAGACCCCTGTGATATTTTTTCCTTTTTTATTCTTAAGCAGCCAGAGGTGGGTAGAGTAACCAAAAATATACTCAAGTAAGAGTAACATTACTAATAATATTACTCAATATATATTTTGGAAAACTGCTACTCAAGTAAGAGTGTAACTGTTAAGACATCATAACATCTGATTTATAATTTCAACTTGATGTAATTGGAAGTAGTAGTAAGTAAGTAAGATTAAATAATGCAGAAAATCTGATGTTTTCAAAGGGTCAACACAAAAATGACACAAACTAAAGCATACCTGAAGGAGCTGCAAGAAACAGAAACATTCAAATCATTTCATATTGTCACATAAAGATTTTGTCACTTTAGATTCAGTGGGAAGAGGAAACACGACTTTTAAAATGTTACTCCAGTAAAAGTAACTGCAAGTACTGCACACCTCTCTAAAGAGACAGATTTGTTTGGATAAGGATGACCATGAGTGTCCCTGACTGTGACTGAAGTGTGTGACATACACACAAGCACACACAAACACACACAGGTACACATAAGCACACACAGATACACACAAGCACACACAGATACACACAAGCACACACAGGTACACACAAGCACACACAGATACACACAAGCACACACAGGTACACACAAGCACACACAGATACACACAAGCACACACAGGATACTCACGGCCCGGGCTGGACTCGAGCAGCGCTCCGTTCTTGTACCATGTGATGTTGGGTTTGGGGAAACCGTTCTGAGCCTCACACACTGCAACCTGCACACAGACACACACACCCACCTGCTCAAAACACACACAGGTGCTGGTGGAGAGACACACACACACACCTGCTCAAAACACACACAGGTGCTGGTGGAGAGACACACACACACACCTGCTCAAAACACACGCTGGGGGAGAGACACAGACAGGTGCTGGGACAGAGGGACAGACAGGTGCTGTGTCAGGGGACAGACAGGTGCTGTGTTAGGGGACAGACAGGTGCTGGGTCAGACAGGTGCTGGGTCAGGGAGGAGACAGGTGCTGGGTCAGGGGACAAACAGGTGCTGGACAGACAGGTGCTGCATTAGGGAACAGACAGATGCTGGGACAGGCAGGTGTTGGGACAGACTGGTGCTGCGTCAGAGGACAGACAGGTGCTGGACAGACAGGTGCTGCATCAGGGGACAGGCAGGTGCTGGGACAGGCAGGTGTTGGGACAGACTGGTGCTGCGTCAGAGGACAGACAGGTGCTGGGAGAGACAGGTGTTGGGACAGACAGGTGCTGCATCAGGGGACAGACAGGTGCTGGGACAGACAGGTGCTGTGTCAGGGGACAGACAGGTGCTGCGTCAGGGGACAGACATGTGCTGTGTCAGGGGACAGACAGGTGCTGGGACAGACAGGTGCTGGGTCAGACAGTTGCTGTGTCAGGGGACAGACAGGTGTTGCGTCAGGGGACAGACATGTGCTGTGTCAGGGGACAGACAGGTGCTGGGACAGACAGGTGCTGGGAAAGACAGGTGCTGCGTCAGGGGACAGACAGGTGCTGCATCAGGGCACAGACAGGTGCTGTGTCAGGGGACAGACAAGTGCTGGGTCAGGACACAGACAGGTGCCGCATCAGGGGACAGACAGGTGAAGGGACAGACAAGTGCAGGTTTCATACCTTTGCCGGTTGTTCTTCAGTCACAGATATTCCATGAGAAACGGCCTCAATGACGGGAGCTTCCGGAGGAGCTGCTCGGGTTCACATACACATATGAAGGTTAGAGCGGCACTTGGTGTCTTTAAAATGGAATAAAAAGATAAATTCTGCCCCCAACCACATTTCAAATAGAGCTACTAAAGAGCTACTAACGTGGACAGTACCTGGAGGGACCAGAGGGTCAAGAGAAATAAGGAACAGTGTGGTCTAGTTTGAACTTAAGTTACAAAAAATGACCTGGAATAGTAGATAATGCTGTTAAAGCACCATATATAGTAGGAAAACAGTGGATTTACTGTTTAGTTCCACTTTAATATTACTTCCTGTGTACCACTTGATGACATAACTCAGAAACTCAGCCTACATATGCATATTTGTGTGTGAATGAAACAAAACATGAGTCCATGTGTTTGTGATGAGGAAACTACGTTAGAACAGAGATCAGAAAACAGCATATGGGCCCTTTAAAGTGCTCCTCACCGTAGACCCTGAGTGCAGTCTTGCCCTCGGCGCTGCCCGCTGCCAGCCCGTTGACCTGGCAGAAGAACTCCCTCTGGTGGTCAGACAGCCTCACGTCCCTGATGGTCAGCACACTGCGGTTGGTCTCAGAGACAACCTCCAGGCGCTGGCTGTACTCCGTGTTGTTGTCCACCAGCTGCTGTCCGCTGTCTCCATAGAAGACTCGTGCTCGTGAGTTGTTTCCGGGAGACCGCTGCCCACACAACAGGGCAGGTTAGTTTGGTATGTTTTATCTTATTTATGTTCTTTTGTTGTTACACATTTTTTTGATGAACTATTGTACGTCTCAGTGTGAACTCCCAATACAATTCTACTTTTTTAAACATTTCCAGAAATTCCATTTCTGCTGTATCTCATGCACTCACTGCCAGCTCAGCCCCTATCATCTTAGTCTGCATCATCAGAGATATAATACTCCCTACAATAGAGCCAGACTGGAGTCTTTTCCCTTCATCTCTTGGGCTGCTACCATTTTTCAGTGTCCTACAACACAATCACAAATCTAAATCCAAGCACTACAAAATCTGTAGAATTCTGTCGCCTGTCTGTCACCTGTCTGTCGCCTGTCTGTCGCCTGTCTGTCGCCTGTCTGTCGCCTGTCTGTCGCCTGTCTGTCGCCTGTCTGTCGCCTGTCTGTCACTGTCAATCATAACCAGTCATTGCTCAATCACATCAAAATTTTGAATTGTAATTGTTCAAATCACAAAGGCTGCAGTAGTTTAGATGATGACAATGTAATGTCCTGAGCAAAGAACAAAATATCCTGTTTTATACAAGAATCTTGCTGTAGTTTAGGGATGGACAAACGTGTTCTAAAATGCCCCTGTATGTTAGATGCCCTCCCTGTGTCTCCATGGGGTCTCCAATGTCCCTCATCACATTTGTCAGTCTAAGTGACATTGCCCTTAAAGAAAAATTAAAACCACACTTGGGGACATTCTCCATGGAGATAGATACGATTACAGCCAAAGCAACACCGTTTCCATAGAACCCAGCAGGAGGGGCTCTCCTCCAGGCCAAATGAGATGCAAACATGCTCACAGTGAGGACACGTGCTTTAGTGCAATAAACAGTCCAAATAAAAAATCCTCATTTTGTTTTCGTCTATACTTATGTTCCACTGCAGAGGAGAATTCAATTTACTATTATCGGACAAAACCTGTGTCCTGCTGACAGAATGGACTTCTCTTTTACAGACTGATGTTTGAACATAACATGGAGAGGCTGTGTGTACCAGTGTCTAGACTTCTGCACACACCCCCCACACACACCTCTTCACTAGAGCTGCATGGGGCATCATTATCCAATCAAAATCACAATTTCAGATGGAGCAATGAAACATGAAGGCTGCTCATGTAGATCAATGACCCCCTCCCTCCACTCTGTGTGAACCAGAGCGTGTGAACCAAAAACTCTACTCAAAGTCAGAGTACACTTCAATAATAATAATATTACTCAAGTAGAAGTAGTGGTCCAAGAAAATACTCAAGTAATTGTAAAAAGGAAGTAAGAGTAACTTTAAGAGTAACTTTTGGAACATAACATCTGATTGAAGACAAAACCTTAAATAATAAGGTTGTGCTGTATCTGCTCCTACACCCATTTTCCAATCATGGGGATTTTTTTGTAGCCTCAACAAACATCTTCTGAAATGCATGAGAATCTGGGATTAGTTTCAGTTTAGTCTTCCCTCAAATGTTAACACTGCTGGAGCTGATTACAATGTGTAACAGAATCCTACTTTTAAACATAAACTGCAAATCTAAACACAATCTGAACCTGTCGCCATATGATTCATTCTATAAGGGAGAGACAGAGCATCCTTTTTGTTTTGATGATAATTCTTCTTTATGTGATTGTGTCAGTGGTATTAATTAGCTTCAATATTATTGATAATCATTTATATTTTCTTATAAAACACATTTCAAAATGTGTTATCACCACTTCTGTCTTCTGAATTCTGTCTCTCACCAGTCTGAATAAAGCAGTGATGTACAGGTCAGTGTGTGTAGGTGTGTGTGTGCGTGTGTGTGAGTGTGCTTGCATGTGTGTGTGTGTGTGTGTGTGTGTGTGTGCATGTGTGTGTGTAATGTACTAACACCTCTCCCATCACACTCACCACAAACCACTGCAGCATGACGAAGGGGGGCCCCTGGTTGCTGGGGCCAAAGCTGTAGTGACAGGGGATGAGAGCAGGGGTCCCCAGGAGCACCTCCACACTGTCCTGCACACTCAGCTCCAGCTTGGACCACACTGCAACACCAGACACAGGACACAAGTCAGCATGAGGGGCCAGTGGGATGAGTTTGGCTGATCAGACCTGTGCCCCATGGGGTCCACGCTTTGTTGTGATGACATTTGCAGCAACTTCAGCTCCTATTGGGCACCACAGTTTTCTAAAATGGAAGTCTATGGACTTGTTTATTTAATTAAGTCGTTTTAGATCAATATTGTGATTTAAAATTCTAATTCAGAATGATCCTCTTATGTGGTAGATTATATATAAGGCAAACTCAAGGCCACAGGTGTAGAGAGTCAAAAACTGTACCCAAGTCAGAGTGTAGTCACTGCAATAATAATAATAATATAAATAAAAGTAGTTGTCCAAGAAATTACTCAAGTAAGAGTAAAAAAGGAAGTAAGAGTATTTTAAAGAATAACTGTTGGGAGATAACATCTGATTTATAATTTGAAGTGAATGTGACAGACAAAACCATAAATAATGCTTGAAAGCTGGTATTTTCACAGGACAGACACAAAAATAAGACAAACAAAATCATAATCAAACTAAATCATATGTGAAGGAGCACTGCCAGAAATACTATACAAAAGTACAGATACCTAAAGTAGTGCTAAAGAGGTGGTATTATACTTCTACAGTGTTGGGAGAAATGTGTTACAAAAGTAATGAATTACTGCAGTGCCTTGCTTTTTGCTGTAGTGCTTTACAGAAAAAATATGATAATATTTACTTGGTACAAATGTCAGTAATGCACGTTACAATGCATCTTTAAGTGGAGTGGTGGGGTTTTTGTTTTTCTTCAGACAAATTTGCTAAAATCACCACAGGGGCAGCAGCGGTGAAACGCCTGATCAGATCAGAACAGGTACAGAACGTCATTCTGAATCACGTCATATCTGTTATTAAAGGCCTCCACACACTTCAGGAGAATTTGCCGAATTTGGAAGAGATTTGCTTCTCCTCAAGTTCGGGGAGATGTGACTTTGTGTCCTCGTATCACTGCGCTCCTCGTGTGTCTGTGTGTGTGTGTGTGTGTGTATGTGCGTGTGTGTGTGCGTGTGTGTGCATGTGTGTGCATGTGTGTGGGTGAGTGTGCGTGGGTGTGCGTGTGTGTGTGCGTGTGTATGTGCGTGTGCATGTGTGCGCGCATGTGTGTGTGTGCGTGTTTGTGTGGATGTGTGTGCGTGTGTGTATGTTCGTGTGTGTGGGGGGTGTCAGTGTGACTCTGAGCTGCTCTGTCAGATCATTCAACAACGCCATGGTAACAGCCAATAAAACACAGCGTCAGGGACAGAGGAGCAACGGACACGGAGACACAACACATAAACTCAGGAAACAGTGAACAGAATTATTCCTCAGCCCTTGCAAATATGTAAATATAAACTGCAACATCTCATTCACATTATCCAGAGAAATTGTCCTCCGCAAATAATAACACCCAGTCCACAAAACATTGCTATTAATCTACTTTGAGGCGTTCTTTAAAAGTAAAAAGGCGAGATAGTTCCTCCCGTGTGTTTGTTTCCATCCACAAAGTGCACGGATCGAGGTGAAGCTGCAGATCAGCGACAGTGACTCTACTTCCTGTTCAGCTCAGTCAGATCCCACATCACCTTCCACTGGGTGTGTGATGAGTGTCATGAGCTACATTTACATTGCCAAATCCATATTTCCAGTTATTTTAGTGAGCGTAACTTAAAGTAATGTTTATTTATATATTATTAATATTAATATTAATATTATTCATATTATAATGTAACGAATGATTTTGAAATGACAGTAACAAGTCATAAATAATGCATTACAGTTTGGAAGTAACTTGCCCAGCACTGCACTTCTATGGCGGATTAACTGCATGTACATGTTCCCTGAAAACAATGAATCACCCTTTGTGATGTCACTTCCCCTTCAGAGTGACATCATAACACAACCAGCATGTATCCCACTAATGAAACTACTGCACATCACGTCAGGTTTGTCAGGCTTCTGTGAACACTTTTGCATCATGTTTTTGTATATTTATGGGGAATTGGGGGGTGATGTAGCTTGTGGGTGGGGCCTTGTACAGAATCTAACAGTTAACCATGAGGAGGGTTAGGATAGGGCCCAGGAGAGATCGCTAAAATAAAATAAATACTCAAACACCGAATCTAGAACAGTGTTATAACATGGGCGAAAGCTCTAAAAATCAATTTAGCATAATACCCTCACAATACCCCCTCTTTAGTACAGCACCTTTGGTTTGTATTTCAGCACTCGAGCAGAACTGTGTGGAAGTGGCAGTGATCTAAATCTGAATCAAAGTGGGCTGTGTGGAGACAGGAAATCTGTGGTTTAAGCTCGAATAAGCCGAAGTAACCGCCATTAAGCCTGGCTTTGTATTTGGCCCCACAACCAGAACGCCGTCCCCTCACTAGCACCAAACAGGTACAAGAGTTAGGAAGGACGGGCCCCGGGTCACACACTGCTCTTGACAGGGGCCTCTTTGAGGATTGGGTCAAATGCAGAGGACAAATATCTCTCCATCCCACACCTGCCTGTGCACTCTGGCTGCGAAACAAGATTCACAGGACACACAGTTAGTGCTGTCACAATAGAATTACGATACTAAGCAATATAGACTCAAGATTCGATTCCGATTCCAATACCACGATGATAATAAAAAACACTCTTTCTTTGGTCAAAAGAATGAGATTTTCAGACTTTCTTTTAGGGCTGCACTGATCCAGGTCTTTCTGTTCTGCTGCTGATTTCAGTACTTAGTCTTTAAAGTTAAACTCCGGCAAGTTTGAAGCTTAAGTCCATCGCTAGAGGTGGTCGAATTATGTCAGAAGCCAAAAAAACACACAGCTGTGGCAGTGAGTCTGTCAAGGCAACAAACTAGTGTAGTGATGGGGGCAAGTTCTTAACTTGCACGTAAAATGCCAATGTGCTTCACACTGAAGAAGCTTAACACCACTTTAACCCATCTTACAACAGCCACGAGTCTAACAAACAAAACGCTCTGCCTGGTTCATTCATTAGTGTCTGGAAACGTTAGAAAACAACTTTATAAGCAGCCTTACACTTACCTTTGATGATTTCCCACTGCACAGGCCAAAGCCCAAAAGACTCGATTGTCAACTCCAGCAGTGGCGAGAGGCTCGAGCCGCCAGAAGCAACAAGTGAGGATCGACTACTGACGGTGAAGAAGAGAAACTGAAAGTTGTTGAAAGAAAATGGGTTTGGAATGTATTTTTTTAGTGTTTTTCAAAAAACATAATTCACTCGTAAATAAATGGGATTAGAAACAACATCGGCGATCGAGACTTTTGGGCTTTGGCCTGTGCAGTGGGAAATCAACAAAGGTAAGTGTAAGGCTGCTTATAAAGTTGTTTTCTAACGTTTCCAGACACTGATGAGTGAGCCAGGCAGAGCGTTTTGTTTGTTGTTTGCATGTTTTCACTAGTTTGTTGCCTTGACAGACTCACTGCCACAGTGAGATCTCCGCCGAGGCAACACTGATCTGTGCTGTTTTTTGGCTTCTGATTGAATTCCACCTCCTCTAGCAACGGACTTTAGCTTGAAGCTAAAGTCCGGAGTTCAACTTTAAGTATCTGCTGACACCTGACATCAGATGATACTGGGGCACACACTGACCATATCATTTATTAATAGCATAAGGTAAAAATGATCTACATGTGTTTTGTAACTACAGAACACTTTGTAAAAATAGTTTTAATATAATTTTATGCCAGTAAATTATCTTATTTATAAACCAAAATGGGATATCGGCTGAACTGAACAGAAAAGAGAAGAGAGTGATCTGAAGATTTGGCATTTATTTGGTATTTTTATGTAAAAGTTTAATCTCACCTGTCTGCTCCTTCCATCCCCTCAACTGTCTGCTCCTCACCTGTCTGCCCCTCCTGTCCCCTCACCTGTCTGCCCCTCCTGTCCCCTCACCTGTCTGCCCCTCCTGTGCCCTCACCTGTCTGCCCCTCCCGTCCCCTCACCTGTCCGCTCCTTACCTGTCTGCCCCTCCCGTCCCCTCACCTGCCTGTTGGGTCTTGCCGTGGCTCAGATGTGGTGGGTAGGCAGGCCGGCATGCTGTGCTTATCTGGTCTAATCTATGAGGGCAGAGGATTTCCTGGACAAAGCCGGGCTCAGATCTTCTTATCTGCTGCTGTTTAGGCTCCAGAGTCTTTATTTGAGGAACAGGAGCCCACAGGAGCTCGAGCATGTGTCGGTGTGCATATAATACACAGTTCACACAGCATTGTCAGACCTGTGTTGTCAGTATGCAAAAATTTCAAACTTGATTTAAGGAATTGACCCAATACTGATTCCACTACTGCAATGACAATAGAATGTGATTTTCCACATTAAACAGTAGAACTTTCTTTTCTGTTCCCATGTGCTCTTATATGTGTGTAATCCCTCTGGTCAGGTAGGTTCTTGATGGTCTACTCATAGACGGTAGCAAATTTGGAGCTGAGTTCCATATTAGGAATAGGAATTTATTTATGGACAAGAGAGGTAAATAAAAACCCCAGGACTATGTAGAGCGGGTTAATACAAACATTTTACAACAAAGAGTCCGACAGCAGGAGTGACAGAGGGGCATTTTTTTCAATACAAAGTGAATTGGAGCCATAATCGTTGGAGCCGGAAGCGCGCCCGTGCTCACTTCTTGTTTGGAATGTGGCGGCTAAGTCCATTTAATATACAGTCTATGGGTGTTATACTTGTTATACATTTTTCCCATGTATTTGGTAAATGGTCACATTTTTATGCAACACTTTTCCACTGTCAAGGCACTCGAAGTGCTTTACAACAAAAAACCACACACCCATTCATACACCAGTGTATGCAGACACTGGGGTGAGGTGGGTTAAGTGTCTTGCCCAAGAACACAACAGCAGCATACATCTGTGGAGCTGGAATCACACCAGCCAACCTGTGGGTTGGTGGATCTGACCGCTCAATCAACAATGATTTTATGTCGAGAGTGGGATTCAAACCACCAACCTTTGGATCAGTGGACAAACACTCGTACCAACTGAGCTACTGCCACCTCTTTGAGCAAAATTTCAAGTACAAGTAGAATACAGATTTATTGTATAAGCAGCTCTTAGGGTCATAATAAGTCATCTTTGCACTGTCTACTAATTATAAAACATTGTATCGTGTGATAATCAGGAAGTGCACTTTAGAATTCTAGTTGTTGTTAGCTTTAGTCATGGCAAAACTCCACTCTGGTCTCAGAGTTGTGAAAAGTGCTGAAACTCATCACAGTGAATAATTAGAGTGCACTGAATGTAGAAGGTAAGTGAAGAATGAAAGAGTTCTGTTTGTCACATAAAAATCAGGTACTGTGCCTGCAATTAGCCTCAATAAAGAAAAGCAAATACTTAATAATAACATGTTTATTAATAAGCCATTGTAACTCATTAGTACCCTGACCCTAAACCCAAACTCTGGAATTAAAGAGGGGGTATTATCCAAAAGTGAGGTTTAGGTTTGGGTAGAGCTGGGCGGTATGACCAAAAATTGTTATCACGGTATTTTTTTAAATTATCACGGTATCACGGTATTTAACGGTATTTTTGTCTTTGGCTAAGTGGAGTGTGATAGAGTTGGTAATATCATTCCAACGTTTGCTTTTCTTGTCATAGACGGTCCTTTTAGCGCACCCGCGCTCTCGCCCGTGTCACAAAACACTACACAGACGGTCCCTTTAGCAAACGCGCCTAACACTACACAGACGGTCCCTTTTAGCAAACGCGCCTAACACTACACAGACGGTCCCTTTTAGCAAACGCGCCTAACACTACACAGACGGTCCCTTTTAGCAAACGCGCCTACCAGGGACGTCTGTGTAGTGTTTTGTGCTGCAGTGCCAACGTTACGCAGAGATTGGGGAGAAGATGCAGATTTTACTTTCTACTCAACTCGCTATCCTTACCTGGCTTGTTGGCTTGTTTGGTGTAACACTGAAAAACAGCCCCCGCTCAATCTACCGCTGTGCGACGTTCCGCCGCTCTGTGTTGCCGACATATGCGCGCACACACGGTATGGCGGTAAATAAAAAATTCATATCATAAAAATAAAAATTACCGGTATACCGGTTCAAACGGTATACCGCCCAGCCCTAGGTTTTGGTCATCTACACATGTTTGAGTATTTTAGTGATTCTATCCAATGCTCCACCCACAAGCCTATGTCACCCCTGTTCCCACACAATGATAAATAACCAAACCATGATACAACAACACACTACAACTTCACAGTTTCATTAGGAAGTTGCACATAGATTGTGTTGTGACAGTGCTCTGAAGGGGGAGTGACACAACACAAAGAGCAAAGTGAGGGGAGACTCAGAGCCAAAAGTGAATTTGAAACTATACTGAGGTGTGAATGTCAAAGGTGGAGGAGCCGGGACATACTCAGATACCTGCTGCTGGTAACAGTCTCATTTGCAGTAGGAGAGACTAGGAGAGGCATTCGCCATAATATATATGTATGATGTGTATGATGTGTATGATGTGTATGATATGTATGATGTGTATGATGTGTATGATATGTATGATGTCTATGTGTATGATGTGTATGATATGTATGATATGTATGATGTGTATGTGTATAATGTGTATGTGTATAATGTGTATGATATGCATGATGCGTATGTGTATGAGGTGTATGGTGTGTATGATGTGTATGATATGTATGATGTGTATGTGTATAATGTGTATGTGTATGATATGCATGATGCGTATGTGTATGATGTGTATCATGTGTATCATGTGTATCATGTGTATCATGTGTATGTGTATGATGTCTATGTGTATGATGTGTATGATATATATGATGTGTATGATGTGTATGGTGTCCATGATGTGTATTATGTATGATATGTATGATGTGTATGATGTGTATGTGTATAATGTGTATGTGTATGATATGTATGATGTGGATGTATATGAGGTGGAAGATGTGTATGATGTGTATGGTGTGTATGATGTGTATGTGTATGATGTGTATGATATGTATGATATGTATGTGTATGATGTGTATATGTATGATGTGTATGAAGTGTATAATGTGTATGATGTGTATGATATGTATGATGTGTATGATGTGTACGATGTGTATGTGTATGATAATATCATACACATACATATTATGTATGTGTATATGTATGATGTGTATGTGTATAATGTGTATGTGTATGATATGTATGATGCATATGTGTATGATGTGTATGTGTATGATGTGTATGATGTGTATGTGTATGATGTGTATGATATGTATCATGTGTATGTGTATGATGTGTATGGTGTGCATGATGTGTATGATGTGCATGATGTGTATAATGTGCATGATGTGTATGATGTGTATGATATGTATCATGTGTATGTGTATGATGTGTATGGTGTGTATGCTGTGTATGATATGTATCATGTGTATGTGCATGATGTGTATGATGTGCATGATGTGTATGATGTGTATGATGTGTATATGTATGATGTGTATGTGTATGATGTGTATGTGTACGATGTGTATATGTATATGTATGTGTATATGTATGATATGTATCATGTGTATGATGTGTATGTGTATGATGTGTATAATGTGTATGATGTGTATGTGTATGATGTGTATGATGTGTATGTGTATATGTATGTGTATGATGTGTATGATATGTATCATGTGTATGTGTATGATGTGTATGATGTGTATGATATGCATGATGTGTACGATGTCTATGATGTGTATATGTATCATGTGGATGATGTGTATATGTATATGTATGTGTTTGATATGTATATGTATCATGTGTATGATGTGTATGTGTAGGATGTGCATGATGTGTATGATGTGTATGATATGCATGATGTGTATGATATGTATGATGTGTATGATATGTATGATGTGTATTGTGTATGAGGTGTATGATGTGTATGATGTGTATGGTGTGTATGATGTGTATCATGTGTATGTGTATGATGTGTATAATGTGTATGATGTGTATGTGTATGATGTGTATGATATGTATCATGTGTATGATGTGTATGATGTGTATGATATGTATATGTATGTGTATGATATGTATGATGTGTATGTGTATGATGTGTATGATGTGTATGATATGTATCATGTGTATGATGTGTATGCTATGTATCATGTGTATGATATGTATCATGTGTATGATGTGTATGATGTGTATGATATGTATATGTATGTGTATATGTATGATGTGTATGTGTATGATGTGTATGATATGTATCATGTGTATGATGTGTATGATATGTATATGTATGTGTATGATATGTATGATGTGTATGTGTATGATGTGTATGATGTGTATGATATGTATCATGTGTATGATGTGTATGCTATGTATGATGTGTATGATATGTATCAGGTGTATGATGTGTATGCTATGTATCATGTGTATGATATGTATGATGTGTATGATGTGTATGATATGTATGATGTGTATGATGTGTATGCTATGTATCATGTGTATAATATGTATGATATGTATGATGTGTATGATGTGTATGATGTGTATGCTATGTATCATGTGTATGATATGTATGATGTGTATGATGTGTATGATATGTATGATGTGTATGATGTGTATGATATGTATGATGTGTATGATGTGTATGATATGTATCAGGTGTATGATGTGTATGATGTGCATGCTATGTATCATGTGTATGATATGTATGATGTGTATGTGTATGATATGTATCATGTGTATGATGTGTATGCTATGTATCATGTGTATAATATGTATGATATGTATGATGTGTATGATGTGTATGATGTGTATGCTATGTATCATGTGTATGATATGTATGATGTGTATGATGTGTATGATATGTATGATGTGTATGATGTGTATGATATGTATGATGTGTATGATGTGTATGATGTGTATGATGTGTATGATATGTATGATGTGTATGATATGTATGATGTGTATGATGTGTATGCTATGTATCATGTGTATAATATGTATGATGTGTATGATGTGTATGCTATGTATCATGTGTATGATATGTATGATGTGTATGATGTGTATGATATGTATGATGTGTATGATATGTATGATGTGTATGATGTGTATGCTATGTATCATGTGTATAATATGTATGATGTGTATGCTATGTATCATGTGTATGATATGTATGATGTGTATGATGTGTATGATGTGTATGATGTGTATGATGTGTATGATATGTATCATGTGTATGATGTGTATGATATGTATCATGTGTATGATGTGTATGATGTGCATGCTATGTATCATGTGTATGATATGTATGATGTGTATGATGTGTATGATATGTATGATGTGTATGATGTGTATGATGTGTATGATAGCTGTAAAGTTTTAGTGTTAAAGCTAAATTCCTAGGACCCTCCTTTAAGCAGGAGGAGTCTGACCTATAGCTGTGTTGTTTATAGCACTGGGTGTGTGTGTGCGTGTGGGGTGGGTGTGCGTGTGTGTGTAGGCCTATGAGGCAGAGCTGGACGTGCCCTTGGTGCTGGAGTGAGGCGCTCTGACCCTGACAACTCTGCACAATCTGAGTCGCTCAGACTCATGCACTTTCATCTCAGGATTCTTTTACACACTTTTGAAATAAACTATAAATATTTGATCTGTGCTCCCAGTGAGCTGCCTTCGTTAGAGGAGATGCATTCATATTTCATGTGTGTGATGTTACCAAGCCCCCCCCACACCCTCCTCCATGGCTCGGCTCCCACCACCGACCTTCACCACTGGCTCCCCACACCGGCCCCTACCCCTGGCCCCTACCCCTGGCCCCGCCCCCTGCAGAGGTAGAGGGAGCTATAGGACGCACTAAAGCTTAACCTGCTCACACAGAAGCAGAGGCTGAACTGTGGTCACATTAGGGCTTTGTACTGAAGAAACATGGAGAACAGAGGACACACATCTTTGTCTCATTCTCAGTGTATGGACAGGCCACGCATCATGTGAAAACTCAGAACCTCCAGAATTCTGAGCTGCAGAGGCTGCACTAGTACTAACACATGCATGCGCTGGGATTTAGGTAGTGACCGTTCAGATCAGAGAGAGGCCTTTTCGGTTTAAACACATTGGATTTCAGCACTGAAACTGGAAACCCAAATGAAAAACTCATGTAAGGCTCATTCTGCTTTCTAATTGGATAATCATCTTGAACCAAAACACCAAATGATTCCATTGACCACCACGTCCAGTATTTGTGTAATTAAGAATAAATCTGCATTACAATTGTTCTCAGTATAAGCTACGATAGGTCATGTTAGAATAGAATAGAATAGCCCAATATATCGGCTGACTAATATATCGGGCCAATATTTGCACTTTTTATTGAATCAGCTATTGGCCTTAAATCTCCAGCACAGGCTGATATTTGGTTTTGGCTGACCCGCTATCTGCAGGATACTTGGTTTGAACACCTGAGTGTGACATGACCAAACATGACTACACTGCTCTTAGGTTTGTGATTAAACAAAGGGCAGTGGGTGAGTTTGTAGTATCAGCATCGGCCATGAAAAAACCTATATTGGTCGATCTCAGTGACATTTTAAATGAAAATCCTACACACAGTTCCTTCACATAAAATCAGATATTTCCAAAGGACAGACTCAAAATGAGACAAACTAAATGAGATCTGAAGGAGCTGCAAGAACCACAAATGTTCAAATCATTTCATTCATATTGTAAACATAAAGATAGGGGTGTAACCAGGGCTCTACAGTGCGCCCATTTCACTCGCATTTGCGAGCAAATATTTCGGCATGCGAACAAGGAAAACAAAACAGTCGCACTGGTGTGAGTGCACAATAAGGTGAGCTGCGCACCGATGTAACGTGACGAGTTAAACGTTCTAAATGTATCACACATTAGGGGCGCACACACACTAGGACTTCAGAATCGTGCCCAAGCCTGGATCGCCCCTAAAACGCGGCACGCTTGCCCAGCACGATCGCAACCGAAACGTGCTCGGGCACGACTCCAGCGTATGGAGCTCCGCATGTGCGACGATATCACTCATAAGACCAAACTCCGCTTCAAAACACGCCCACGCCCACCTTAAACGAGGAGCGTGCACCGCAGCAGGACCCACACCCGTCCCACCACTCAGTAGACACTCCCACGCCGCCGGACTTCCTCCTCCGCTAAAGCGAGAGCTATGTCTTGGTCTTGTCTCGGACTCGAGCGCATTTGGATTCGGCCTTGTTACGGTCTGAATACTGAGTGCGATCATATTTGATTTCTGAAGTTTGCCTAAGAAAATACCAAATACATCTGCGTTTGGTTTAGTAAATGTGCAGAGGCTAAATACCACTTTAAAACCAGTAAGAGAATGTTCCGGTTAGGAATTGGAAAATACAGGTTTAAAAATCCTACCCACTTTTTACACTTTGCTTCGAAGCAGTTTTCTGTGAAGTGCCAGTGGAAGTTCTCTTGAAGAAGAGGTTCTCAAACTGTGGACACCCACAGTGTTTAAGTGCAGTACAGTTTATGTGTCTTATTTTAAGTCTAAATGAATATTAATCAGATAAAATGGAGATAGATTTATAAAGACATTGAGATCATACAGGAAAAATACAGTCATAATTCTTTTTTTTGTATAAAATTCATTCAAGTAAGTTGGTGTTGGTGTGCGCAAGTTCTGCACTGTAATAAACGTTCAAAACGAAAACCTACTTGTGCCCCCATTTTTTTTTGTGTGCTCCTAAAATTTTTAACTTAGGGGCATGTGTGCTGAAAAAAAAAGTTAGCGTAGAGCCCTGGGTGTAACAATATCAAAGTCTCACCATATGATATCGTCACGTGTGAACCTCACAGTACAATATTTATTGCAATATTGTGGGAAAGCTCACGATATGGTGGGGAGACTCATGATATTACGATATTCTACAGAACAACAAGACTGACATTCAAAAATGCTTTGAACAGTCATTTGGTACAACATTTATTGTCATGAGGGATGGAACAATATCCAAATCTCTCTGTACGATATTTTCACCATATACATCTCATCGTACCAGATTTATTACAATATTTTCCTCTAAAAATGCCTTCACAAGACTTAATCCAAAGAATGAAGATTTCAAAGTGCTTAGAACAGTTATTTCTTCATGTAGTCTGCACTGAAACAGAGAAAAGGATCATGGTCTATGTAGTTCCCTCTGTTTTTTTTTAGCTATTTCTGCATCAGAAATATTCATTTAAGCAAATAGACTTGGAATTCGATATATTGTGATGGTACATGATATTATTATGAGACCTTTGATGATACAATATCACCATATTTCAGTTATTGTTACAGCCCAACATAAACATTTTACTCAAGTAAGAGTACTGTTACACTGTGCTTACGCGCTCGTCATTCACCATCTCGTCGGGGTCGGCCATTGACTCCCATTGATTTCCATTCATTTTAGCAGCTGTAAATATGGCCCATGCCGAAGGCATGGGGGCTTGGATACAGCTTCATGTCAGGAATGTGTTTGGGGGACAGGAGTGCTTCGCGCTACTTTTGTCAACATTGAGTGAATGGGCTTCGCGCTCACCTTCGTAAGACAGTTGACCAGGCATTCATCGTTGCGAAAGCAATAGGCCCTATGCCCTGTAGGGGCTTGGGCCTAATAATAATAATAATAATAATAATAATAAAAAGAAGAAGAAGAAGAAGAAGAAGAAGAAGAAGAAGAAGAAAAAGAAGAAGAAATGATACGAGAACAATGTTCCGCTTTTTTTTGACCGACAAACTATACATTTTCGGAAACCTCTGGCGCATTGCTACGTCATGGCGAAGGTCCCTGGTCACTACGGGCGAGTCACGTCGTGAATATGAGCATCGCTATGCGATACTAATAGGCCCTTCGCCAGCCTCTGGCGCTCAGGCCTAAAAATGTTGAGTGCAAGTTGCAGGTTGGCTTTTTTGTCTGTTCTAAAATGGGCTGATATTACGATGCTGGCAGCGCACAGTAGAGGAGCAGATACTAGCCAAAGTTAGCGAGCTCCCCGAGGCTCTTGATGTTCATATGAAGGATTAGCCTATAAGCAGTTAGCGGCTGCAGCCCTGCTACAACCACAGCATAAAAGTGTCTCCTCCTCCAAAACTTCAGAGCGGAGCGTTTGATCACACTGAAGATGTGATCCAGCTCACAGACAAGGCAAGAGCCGAGGGAGAACAGAGCCAAGCCTGCCCCTGCTGTGAGGGGGGCGGGGCATTGATCATGATCAAATGAGGAACACAGAGACACACAGAGGCACACAGAGACAAACAGAGGCACACAGAGGAACACAGAGGAACACAGAGACACACAGAGGAACACAGAGACACACAGAGGTACACAGACACACAGAGGCACACAGACACACAGGCAGGCACACAGATACACACAGGCACACAGAGACACACAGAGGCACACAGAGACACAGAGGCACACAGAGACACAGAGGTACACAGACACACAGAGAGGCACACAGATACACACAGATACACACAGAGGCACACAGAGACACACAGAGACACAGAGGCACACAGAGACACAGAGGCACACAGAGGCACACAGAGACACACAGAGGCACACAGAGACACACAGAGGCACACAGAGGAACACAGAGACACACAGAGGAACACAGAGACACACAGAGGAACACAGAGACACACAGAGGAACACAGACACACAGAGACATACAGAGGAACCCAGAGACACACAGAGACACAGAGGAACAGACACACAGAGGAACACAGAGAAACAGAGACACACAGAGGAACACAGAGACACACAGAGGAACACAGAGACACACAAAGGAACACAGAGACACACAGAGGTACACAAAGACACACAGAGGCACACAGAGACACACAGAGGAACACAGAGACACACAGAGGAACACAGACACACAGAGGAACACAGACACACAGAGGAACACAGAGACACACAAAGGAACACAGAGACACACAGAGGTACACAAAGACACACAGAGGCACACAGAGACACACAGAGGAACACAGACACACAGAGGAACACAGACACACAGAGGAACACAGACACACAGAGGAACACAGAGACACAGAGAGGAACACAGAGACACAGAGAGGAACAGACACACAGAGGAACACAGAGACACCCAGAGGAACACAGAGATACACAGAGGAACACAGAGACACACAGGTGAGAGCAGCGCTTACATCAGGCTCAAAGGGCAAATCAGAGTTTTAAAAGTCAAGTATAACACACCATAAAGCTAACAACAACTAGCATGCTCACCACTCTTTCCCATCCGAGTGTCCCACAGCATCAGGACGGCCTCAGAGTGTCCCACAGAGGCATTCTACAAGGCCGCATGTGACTAGCATGCTAACAATATTTAAGTTTATAATGGGATGCAGACAGAACACAGAGCTGCTTTAACATTACGTCTGTGCTGAGAAAAAAACACATTTGGCTCAACTCCAAAATACAGTGTTCTGCCACTGTAAGGTTTGGCTTTGGACTGGGATCAGTGTGGATTTAAGAATTAAACCCACAGATACAGAGCAAACACCTCCAATATATCATTGAATATATCCGAGAGTACTTCAGGACCACCTGGTACAGGTTATGTCACCTACTGCATCCAGCCCTTTCCCTGAAGTTCTGCAATGTTCCAAAGTCACAGCAGCCATAGTACTATAGTACTGTAGTACTGCAGTACTGTCATACTGTTGTACTGTAGTACTGTAGTCCTGCAGTACTGTCATACTGTAGTACTGCAGTACTGTCATACTGTAGTGCTGTAGTACTGTAGAACTGCAGTATTGTCATACTGTAGTGCTGTAGTACTGTACCTGCCTTCCAGGCACTGTGCTGTACCTAGTGTTAGCCTGCAGGTCCTGCATTGTCTCATTAGTGACATGTGTTCTATTTGTGGAGCCGCCCCGACCCCTGGGGCCCTCAGTGTTCCGGGGCCTACTGAGGAGCAGATGCCAGGCTCACCAGAGCACAGGAACCACCTAGGAGCCACCCCAGAGGGGGCAGCATTTACTCCAGCATGCTGGAAGCCAAATAAAGGCCAAATAAATGCTCTGTAAGAGCTGCTGATTCTACTCTAGAGAAGACAGTCTGTTTTTACAGTGAACCAGACGAGCCGCTTCATGAAGCACAGAGTCTGTGTGCAGCTCCCCAAATGCTCCTGTCCCACAGCAAACAACACAAATCTGCCTGTGACTGATTGTTCTAACTACTGACTACAGTTAACATGAGATCCATCCTTTGTTTTTACTCTGATGCTCACTGCATGTAAGACTACAGTCTGAGCTACATTAGGCATAGACTCAGACTCAGACAAGCATTTAACTGCCTGAGTTACATTAAGAACAGTCAGAACAATATGAGACGTGTGTTTGGGCGTTTACACTAAGTTTAGACTGACTGCTGTACAGGTCTGGCTCGTACTTTGAGCAAGTTATTCACAGATCGTCTATTACACTTAAGCGAGGTCAGTGTGGCCAAGCTGATTTTAAAGACCACACCTGCAGACAATGTACACTAGTGTTGTCAAAAGTATGGAACATCAGATCATTATCATTACTAAAATTAGTCTCAAAACTAGAAACTCATCTGAGGTATCGATACTAAACAAGTCACATTGACAGGACAGAAATGAACCTTTCCTGAATGTCTTTAGAATGATGTTGAGCTGTATCAGAATAAGTATAAGAGCACATAGACTAGTGTACACTCGTGGAGCACTGTGGAACCTACTGGACCATTGAGGGATACACACATATAAGACTACATGGGAATAGAAAAGAAAGAACTATTATTTAATGTTGAAAAATCACACTCTACTGTCCAAAGAAAAGATCACTGCAGTATCAGAAATGGTATTGAGTCTAGTGCTGCCGCGATTATTCGACGTTGTCGACGTAATCGATTATGAAAATGAGTCGACTACAATTTTTTTGGTCGAATATTCGCCTTTATTTATTTTTGGTCTCAAACGGCTCGTCCAGAGACCTTTTGCTTGCCTGAGATCAGGTATTTCCCCTCCACACCACTAGTCGTACTACACTCGAGGCCGACACCGGTGCGGCAGGCAGCGGCTACACCCGAGGCGGACACCGGCGCAGCTAACAGCGGCTACACCCGAGGCGGACACCGGCGCAGCTAACAGCGGCTACACCCGAGGCGGACACCGGCGCGGCTAACAGCGGCTACACCCGAAGCGGACACGGTGCGCGGGCAGCAACTGCGCCCGAGGCCGACACCGGTGCTGCTGACAGCGGCTACATCCGGGGTTGACGCCGAGGTGGCTAACCTCGGCTTCACCAAAGGCTAACAGCAGTGGTAAATAATGGCACCGCCAAAGAAAACAAACTTGAGGAAGTATTTGCCGTGCGCACTCTGCTGGCTGGTCTCTCTCTTTCTCGACCACGACCACGATGCATGAGGTATTGAGAATACCGTTGCATATGCTGCTCGTGCAAACTCGTTAAATTGTGTGTGCATATCGATGTTCAACATTGTTGAATGAGCACACACAACAGACATAACAGCA
>CM068352.1:31835860-32015860 GCA_034769755.1 Odontamblyopus lacepedii | reverse complement strand
GACTGGAGGCTGCAGAGAGCAGAGATGGGAGTGAAAAGGCGGGAGCCCTGAAGCAGTTGGTGTAGTGTGTATGTGTAACTTGAGCTTAGACTAATCCTGCTTTGGCTCCTGAGCTCAGGGGCCCACAGAGAGGGGCCCCACAGAAGGGCCAGGTGTGAGCGACTGCTGCCCGAGCGTGGACACAGATAAAAGCCAGTCTCAGAGCCCGTCTCAGAGCACAGCAGCATGTCAATGAAGAGTCCCACCAGCACCCACAGGCCCCGCGCCAGCATCCATGGGCGCTCTGCCAACACTCACACTGTACTCCAGAGCCATGTGTCCCACAGATGTCCCCCAAACATGAGGGCGGGGACAGACGGAGGGTCCCGCTCACAGCCATCTGTACCAGTAGCACTATCACTACATAATCAGCCTCCACTGTGAGCCTGGTTAGACAGCGCACAGGCAGGAGCTGTTTAAACTTCTGTGGGGTATTAACAGTAACACAGAGCACATTCACCATGTTTCCTGTTATTGTTTTGACAATGCTAAATTCACCCAAACAACAAACTGATTTAACATGTTTTATAAGTTTTACTTTCATTTTAAATGCTCTGAATCCCCCCTCCTCAAGTTCACTCCCCCTTCAGAGCACATTCACAAACAGTGTGCATCCCACTAATGAAACTACTGCACATCACATCAGGTTTGTCAAGTTACAGTGTACAGTTTTGAATTATGTTTTTTGTATATTTATGGAGAACTGTCATGTGGGGGGCATCTTACGGATTAATCAAACATGAATGGATGACACGTAAAACCTGTTCAGACATGTTTTTGATGAGGGAACATTATAACATGGTAGAAAGCTCCAAAATGTCGGTTCTGCATAATATCTGTCTTCAAGGAAATACAATTTGAACAATGGAGCATTTCTGTAACGTGAGGACCTCTTCAGAGAATTAAATATCAGTCTTCAAACATGTTCTGAAAGGCATGGGATTCTTGGATTAGTTTCAAGCGCACTGTGTGAAGTGTTGGTGTGTGAGCTGCTGTGTGCTGGCCTCAACAGTTGTGAATGTTCCAGAGTATGTGTAAAATGTGCTCAATCTCAAATGGCCTTCTCCCGATCTTAGGTTATCTGTACAGCCCCGGGACAGTGTGCCTTTGTTTCCTCTCAGCCCGGACAGGAGCAGGGTGAGCACAGACAGGCACAGGATGGATAGGGCGTCAGGAGCATGGTGGGCAGTGACAGGAGCAGTGTGGGCAGGGACATGCGTGTGAAGGATCGTAACATGTGTCCAGCCCCACTCCCGCACCTGTCGTCTGCTCGTCCACAGTCCACACAAAGGCCACAGAAGAGGCTATAGGAGAGCCCATAGGAGGCGGACATGACAGGGACAACTGTTGTGGCAGGCGCAGGGAGGGGGCTGTTTGAAAGACTCTGAATGTATGAAAGTATGGTCACAGATAATGTCAGTGTCAAGTTTTAGTGTGAGAAGAATGGGATCGTAAAACATAAACTAGTGAATCACTTCTACTTGTGAACAGGGGATCCTCCACTGGACCCACTGTACAGCAGCACGGCCACTCTACATTTCAAATCACAATATTAATCTAAAATAACTATATAATAAATAAATCAGCTCTCTCCCCTGTTAGAAAACTGCAGAGGAAGTCATGACAACAAAGCAAACCGCAATCCCAGCATGCTCCATCACACACTGGCAGGGACAGACACGGACAATTCCCAGAGAAACTCAACTTTATCAGACTTTCAGAGATTGTGTTATTGCTGCACACCAGATGAGTAGCACTCACACTTCACAACAGGAGCACAAGGTTCTGGGTTGAATCCCCGTCTAGGTGGATTTCCTCTTTTCCCTTAATATGAACCCCATAATCAAGTGTAGAAGAAAGCCTGAGCCCTTTACTGGATTTACAACACTCCACACTGACAGAGAAGTGGATCTGTGCAGCTAAACGGGCAAACAAACATTTATGAAGATACATATGTATTTGTATTGATCTGGGTTTTTGATTTGGGAATGATTTAGCCTTTGTCTTATCCAAAGATTTTAATATGAAAAATGATGTTAGAATTGTGTATTTAGGAGTCCATTCATTTTATTCTTTTTTCTCTCATTTAAATAAATACAAAATCTTTTTAAATAATACAAATGTAATAAATACAAGAGGATCTAAGCCTGTCGCCTGTGCTTCAGGCTTCATTACAGTGAGTGTGGCATTTGTGGCACTGTGCCTCTTGGCAATGCACCATTAAGCAATCTGTTACCACAGCAGCGGGGAAAATGTCTCCTGTGTGAGAACAGCAACAAGATTCACAAGTGAGGAGGACTTAGATCCTTTAAAGAGGGCAGGATATCCAAAAAGGAGCTTTCTCCCATGTTATAATGTTCCCATAACAAAAACATGTCTGAAGAGGCTTTACATCTCATCCAGGCAAGTTTTAGTGTTTCTCTCCCAGTCCCTATTCAAACCCTTCTTATGGTTAGCTGTACAGTCCTGTCCAAGGCTCCGCCCACAAGACTACATCACCCACGCGCCCTCATGACAATTCTCCATAAATACACCAAAACATGATACAAACACTACAACTTGACAAACCTACTTTGATGTGCGGTAGTTTCATTAGTGTTGTTAGTGTTGTGATAGAGCTCTGAAGGGGGAGTGACTTAGGGCAGAGGGCAAAGGAAAGACTCCTGTTAATACATGTACATGTTTTTGGCAAATATCACATTTTCAGAACAATGAAAGGACACATGGTGATCTAAATACTGGATGTTAGGTACTTAATACCCCATAGAAGTGGAATATCCCAGATTTAAATAATTCTGACTTGTGAAATTGTGAATTTCATGACAAGCATTTGTGAGTAGATTTGCATTTATGTTTGGACGGTTGGATTCTGTTAAACTTAACATTTCAAACATATAAAAGAGGATCAGCATTTGAAGGAAGACTGATATGAAATGATTCGCTTTTATTTAAGTAAAACATTCAAAGTGAGAGATGAGCAGTTGTGTCATTGGGCAAGACACATGACCGTCTATTGAACATGTTGCTCTCATATTGTAATGTCCCTATAAAACAGCAGTGATTACTGAAGAGCATCAGCATGAGTCCTCTGGACCTGCAGCAGCCCTGTGCCTGTGTGTTCTATGGTCAGAATCTGTGACCTTTGTGCATCATTATGTAATCATTTGTACATTTTAAATTGCAATATTCATCTACTTAACGAAAGAAACAAGTGCACTGACTTCTGCATTAGAAAACTGAGGTGCCCAATGGGAAGTGGCTTGCCATAAACGTCATCACAACAAAGCGACACAGGCTGTGGGCCCCTCCTATGGGCCCCTCCTATGGGCCCCTCCTATGGCCCGCTGCACATCACACTAGAGCAGAGCTTTTATTCATTTGTGCTAAAACGCTGCAGAATCGTATGTGTATCACAGATTAAGAAAATGAAATTGGAGAAGGAAGTGTGTATGTCACAGTACCGGTAGAGTTAAAAATGGAAGTAGATCAGAGCAGTGGTGTCTTGAATACAGGAGAATAAAGATTACTCAAACATGCACGAATTACTCAAAATACAGCTTCAGAGAAAACAACTATAACTCAGTTTTGCAGAATATGCAGGTCTGATTTAAGGTCAATATACATCAGATTAATCTTTTTTTTAATATACAATAGTCACTATGGTTTTGAATGCGTTTGTAAATTGTAAATTCCATCTTTTGGTGCTGTGATAATGACTCAAACATCATTAAGAACATGTAGAAGTACGAATGTTCACAGTGAACGTTCACACAAGGACCTTAAAGCTCCACTCCGGTTCATTGTGCTTGTCCTTACTGTGAGTGGGCTTGCAGCTCCACAACCCTGACTCTTATTTGGCCAGGATGAAACCCTCCTCCTGCTTGTTTCCATGGGAAATGTTGTTCCTTTGGCTATAGTCATCTGCACTATGGCATAAAACTTATCTATCTCCTTGGTGAATGTTCCCAAGTATGGCTTTAACATTCTGTTTCTATTGAATCATGCAGGTGATGTACCATCTCCAGAAAGTTACACAGTGTTGCTCAGGTGACCATTTTTAAAATTCTAAACTGGGACACACCCAGGTTAGGATGTTTGGTATAAATAAAATAATGAAAAGAGCGAGTAAGACTGTGGGTTCTCGTGTCAGTCATGATCTGTGAGGCTTCTGTCGCTGCATTTCTTTTGCTTTATGATCATTCACAAACACGTATTTCTGTATTTTAGCAAAACAAATGACAATTTATGCTCCTCTTTACTGTTGGCGGGGATCAGATTAGTCAAAAATTGTGATATTCCTGTTTTAGTCCTGGTTTAGATCTGATCCAGTCCTAGTTTAGTCTTAGTTTAGTCCTGGTGTAGATTAGATCAAATTGGTTCAAAATAGGGACACCTGGGACATTTCTTGTATAAAACTGGGACTAATCAGTGGTTTTGGATAAATCTGCTGGGACAGGGGACACAGGGCTCAAAAGTGGGACTGTCCTGGCTTTAGGGTCACCCTAATGTTGCTGGGTGACCAACAACATTAGGGTAACCAGAGCGTGAAATCTGAACTGTTAAACTAATCAAAGAATCTCATGTATCTCAAATATTTGTGGCATTCTATACTACAAGAATCAAACCCCTGGAGACATGGGGAGGGCATCTGTTTGTAGACGTCTAAACTACAGGGTTAGCAAATTCTTTCCCAGAAAATAACAACATATTGTGTGGTTAGCAGAGGTCATCCTCAGACATAAATCACTGTTACCTTTGTCAAATGTTCACTGCACAAACTCAAACAGCAGTGGCCCCTAAAGACATGTGCTGTCCATCGATTAGTCGACTAAAAAGGGGACGTGGCAAAAGATCTCAAAACTATTCTGTATCTCTGTGCATCTGCCCCAAACTGTGCTCACAACACTACACCTGCAGGGGGCGCTCATGCCAAAACTACTATTTATGCAGAAAAAGTACTAGGGAACAATGTATTTATATTAAGACAGATTGAACTTGTGACTTTAATGACTTTTTACAGAGAAATACCAAAAAATACCAAATCTTCAGCTCCCTCTCTGTCCCCCTTTCTGCTGTGTCCCATAGAAATCCTGATCACCTCAATAACACGATGAGTCGACTCATACAAACTTAAGTTTAAGACTCCATCCACAGATTCTCTGTCTAATCTAAACAATTGAAGGACCATAGCCCTACATTTATATATTTATAAATGAGATTTCAGTTCAATGTTGCAGAAAGAGCATCCAGATCTGCCAAAAGGACTGAGCAGAAATGTAAGCAGCCAACACTTCTGTCCATAAATAATAAAATATTCAACATAAAACCACCAGCAGCACTGTGAACAAAAATCTGTGATATACTCAGAAATCTAACCCACAGCCAAGTCTGAGTCAGAGCCCCTCCCCCTGTGTGTGTGCTGCCTGTGTGCTCTGGAGCCAGGCCCGAGGCAGCTGCTCTGGAGTCTGTAGTTTGATCCCCGGCCGGCCTGTTGGGAGCACAACTCACTGGTATCGACTCCTGTGCAAAAAGCGCAAAACCTGCAGCTCACATAAACCCAAAGAGCAGAGAGTACAAGGCTCCACCCACCCCACTGCACACACAATGAATTCACCAAGGACCGTTCACTCCAAGCTCTGCAGTTTGGTTTACTTTAGAATTTTAGGGAATACTTTTTCACAAGAACACAGTCTGAAGTGTGATATAGTGCTTCAGAAAATACCACAAAATGAAATATTTATAACTACTAGTGTTGACAAAAGTATTGAAAATCAGACACTAATCAATACTAAAACTAGTATCAAAACTAGATCATATAAGCCCACAAGGGAATAGAAAAGAAAGTACTACCATTTAGTATTGAAAATCACATTCTTTTGTCTAAAGAAAGAGGGTTTTATCATTGTGGTATCGGAATCATTATTGAGTATCAAGTCTATTCCTTACTAACGAAATTGAGAGATTTTAGTATCTGTCCCATACTGTACTCACAAGACAGGGGCAATTTATGTCTAGTATGTCCACAAACATGTCTGGTCCCGCACCTCATTTATTTCCCCTTTATCCGCATAAAATGTGTCTCTCATTTTATTGTACAATACTCAAGAAGTATGCGTTAGCTTGCTTGTTGCTTTATTGTCTCGGCAGAACTCTGCATTGGTCTCTGAGAGCTGTGAAAAGTGCTTATAAAGTCATCGTGGTGAATAAGTAGGATGCACAGAATGCAGAACGTAAGTGAGGAGAAACTTTGGGCCTCTGCAAACTGTCCACTGAAGTAGTTCTGTCACAATCATTTACAGCGCCTTTAATGTGAATAAAAGCGGCTATCCCTGCAGTTTAGATCTCCGCAAACAGGTTCTGAAATGCATGGGCTTCTTGGGTTTGTTGGACAGATTTCAGTCTTCTCTCAAAAATGAATAAATAAACAAAAACAATTGCAATGTCTGTTTGTGATTACATCCATTTTCCATGCTATAGATTCAGGAATCATCTCCACAGGTAAGAAACAAGCTTAACTAGTAGGGTGTCAAAAGCAGCATCTGATTTGCAAATCCATGTTAAAACTAGATACTCATCACAGGACAGAAATGAACCTTTCTTGAATGTCTTTAGAGTGATCTGGAGAGCACATAGACTAGTATACACCCATGGAGCACTGAGGGACCTCAGTGCTCCACTGAGGGATACACACATATAAGGACACATGGAAATAGAAAAGAAAGTACTACCATTTAATGTGGAAAATCGCCTTCTTTTGTCTGGTGTGGTATCAGAATCTGTATTGAGTATTGAGTCTGGTCCTTAATATAGAAATCAAGTTTGAAATGTATTGTGGCAGCACTTGTCAAGTGGAAACACCAGTGTACACAGACACTGAGAGTGCTGGAAAGTCTTGCCCAAGGGTACAGCAGCAGAATGTGTAGGTGGCTGTACCTGCTCAGCTCCTGCGGCCCACACGGACAATATGTTTCTGAACCAATGGTGTCTTTAGAATGCACTGCAGTCTGTGAAGAACTATACATATTATTACATTCCATTATTTCTAGTTAAAGACAGCTGATTTTTCTTCCCTTTACTTTACCTGCCTTTGCTCCCCAAGTCACTCCTTCAGAGCGCTATCACAACACAATCAACGTGCATCCCTCTCATGAAACGCCTGCACATCACATCAGGTTTGTCAAGTTGCTGGGTACAGGTTTGTATCTGTTTTTGTGTGTTATGGTGTTTACGGGAGAGATCACCAGTATGGATGGCATCTAAAACCTCTTCAGGCTTGTTTTTGATCCAAATATGTTAGAAAGCAAAAATACATAATGCCCCTCTTTAACAGAGATTGTTATAGAACAGTAATGATTAAAGAGCAGGCATTATGCATTATGAGCTCTCTACGTATGGTATAACACTCCCTCATCACAAACATGGCTGTCTACATTAGTGGCACACACAGGGAGACTCTCTGCTTAATGAGAGTGCTCTGCGCTGGCCTCGAGCCACTGTTCACTTTAATGGTGGGGGCCCATTGATTAAAGATGTCCGCCTTTGTGAGGGGGCCCTGATCCAGTGTGTGCGGCATGTCACAGTCAGACCAGTGGATTTACAGGTGCTTCAGTCTGCCTTTGAATCTGACCCAAACTCTACTCACTCTACTTCTGCGGTACAAAAGTACAGCCTATTCTTAGCAGCCCACTTCCAAATCTTCAGATAACACACTCCAGAGAAGAGTTGTCGAAATATCAGAAATCAGATATTCGACTCGTATTGAAACCAGATATTCATTTGAGCAAGTATCAATACTAAAAAGTCCCATCTACAGGATAGAAATGAAGCTTTCCTGAGTGTCTTTAGAATGATCTTGAGCTGTATCAGAACAAGTAGAAGAGCACATAGACTAGTATACACCCATGGATTACACAGATATAAGGACACATGGGAATAGAAAAGAAAAAAACTACCATTTTATGTTGAATCACATTTCACACACTAAATGAAGAGTGTTTTTTTATTATCATTGTGGTATTCAGTATCAAGTCTGTTCCTTAGTATTGAAAAATTTGTTTTAGTCTCATGACAATACTACTCCAGACTTCCTATCTGCTCTTGCCCCATGTATATCCTAATAAAGCCTAATCTAACTGATTATTCGATCGAAAACTAAACGAGGTCCGTGTGTAGGGGGCACTGCAGGCACAGTCGTGTTCATGATGACTGTGTTCACGTGAGACTTGGTTGCGGGTCAAGTTTAGAACAAAACGTGAACAGACCATAAAATAAACCACAAAAAGAAGACTTTATCCCCTTATGTAGGTGATGACTAGACGTTTAAAATAGTTTTAAAGAGGGGGTCTTACACTTCTATGGGGTATTAAAGAGGGAGCATTTGAACTCAGTGGGGTATTAACTGTAACACATAACATATTTAGATCACCATATTAGCTTTTATTGTTTTGAAAATGGTGTATTTGCTGAAAACAATAGGCTCTCAGTCTCTCCTACCTTTGCCCTCCACGTTATTGTGCCTAAACTTAAAAGGTGAAATTGTGGGAAAACTACAAAAGTTATCACTGTCATTTTTGCTGTGCAATTAGGGATGGACCTGTACAAAATACATTTGGAATATTGGTTTTATCAGGTTCTATGCTAAAGTTATAGGCGTTTTCATTTTTTATTGCAGCAAATGAATGAAAGTACTGCACATCACATTGTTAGATATTATGTATTTTGATTATTACTATGCAATGATGGTTTAGGATGACGTTATGCTTCTTTATTGCTTAAAAGGTGTTAATCACATGAGAGGTCTATAAAGTCAGAGAAAGGAAATGAAACTAGATGACTTAAAGGTCAAAATGATGCTACTTCTTGTTGTGTGAAATGTTTTTCTCCAGTGGGTCTGCAGAGATGTCGAGAGGTGAAGAGGCGACGTTCTACACTGAGGGACTGTTTTGGACCAATAGGAGAAGGGAACAACCAAAAAGATGAGATCATTTGATGTTTAGACCAGGAGAATGGAAAATAAAAAGGGATTCAGGGAGAGAAAGGGGACGTGAGAACTGAACTGAATTCTTCTTGTTTGTGAGTTCTTCTCTATCAGCGAGAAAAACTCAGAGAAAAAAGGTTAAGGTAATAACTGACATTTAACTACTGCTTTAGGAAAAGTGGAAAATTTGTCTTTAAGTAGAAGTGTGCTTTAGTACTGCTCTTAAAGAAACGTGGAATAAAATGAGTACTGTCCTAACGAGAGTGAAAAATCAATGTTTAAAAGTCAGAAGAGTAATTGAAAGTCCCATTTTCCTCTCAAAAACATCAACTGAATTTTGCATAATACCCCTATGTATTTGATATTATAATTCTGCAACAATTACCTAAGGCTCTGGGTTATACTTTGACAACAAACCACATTATAGACAGAACATGTGACGTGTAATATTATGTCCAACACTATTACTATGTCATTAAAGTCCCCCGAGGCAGACAGAGGAAGAGCTACACTCTACTGCTTTATTCTAACAGCGTCCTGCTTTAATCCAGTTTACACGTGTTTCAGACCTGCTTTGCATCTTATTTATTCATAGCTTAACTTAAAGAGGGGGTTTTATGCGATTTGTTGTTATTTCTGTTGTTTATTTTAGCTCTAAAGAGGTTTTAGACATCATCCATACATGTTTGAGTAAGTACTTGGTTAGCTGTAAGATTCTGCTCCACCCACAAGTCCCTGCTTCCACACGACAATTCTCCAGAAATATACAAAAACATGATGCAAATTTGTACACTGCACTTTGACAAACCTGATGTGATGTGCAGTAGTTTCATTAGCATGCTGATTGTGTTGTGATAGTGCTCTCAAATTGGAGCGATTTAACTCTGGAAGCAAAGCGAAACAATAAAAGCTAACATGGTGACTTAAATATGCTCTGTGTTAGTTAATACCCCACAGCAGACCCTCTTTGACCATGTTTGGTTTAGTCCTCGTTTTCATTTTTACCTAGTTCTGTCCAAGTTTAGTCCATCTTTTTCTGACTTGGTCCTAATCTTGGTTTTGGTCCAAGTCTAGTCCTGTTTATTGTGCTTGTGTCTACTTTATAGTTATAATCTTACATGGATCTTTATGTTATGCTATTTGGACATTTTAAATCACAATAATACTGTGGTGAACAATGGGAGCTGATGTCGTTGTAAACGTCAAGACAATAAAGCGCAGCATGAAGTTGGCCCCTCCTGTGGACAGCTGCACATCACACTAGAGCAAAGCTTTTTCATTTGTGCCAAAAATGACGACGCAACACTTCTGAATCCTACGTGTATCACCGGTTAAGAAAATAAAACTGGAGAAGGAAGTGCGAATGTCACAGTGGGTGAAGACAGGAGTTGATCTGAACAATACTGTTTTGAATAAAGAAGAATAAAGACGTCTCAAACATGCCTGAACCACTGTAGTTGTGGTCGTGTCTTGTGGTTTTGTTTAATCTCTGCTCCTGTTTTTGGCCTATATGTTCTTCTCTCATCCACAGAAAATAAAACTCAAACAAAACGCTTGTTTTTGTGGTGTCATATTTCATAGTTCACCACAAGAATGATCTCTCCATACTTTGGTAGATCTGTCAGAAACAAGGAGCCCACCAGACCAGACAGACCAGTGGAACCACAGCCTGTGTCCTTGTACAAGTTCAAAGAGAAGAACCAGAGACGTGGAGCCCTAATCCCAAAACAGACAGATTTACCCCCGACAGAGGGGGTGGGATTAGGCCCATAACCCAATTAAGAGCCGGACAGGAGGGGACAGGAGGGGACAGGATGGGACAGGAGGGGATAGGACAGGGGGACAGGAGGGGACAGGGCAGGATAGGAGAGGACAGGACAGAGGGACAGGAGGGGACAGGAGAGGACAGGACAGGAGGGGACAGGACAGGACAAGGGGGACAGGAGGGGACCGGAGGAGACAGGACAGGGGGACAGGACAGGAGAGGACAGGACGGGGGAGAGGACAGGGGAACAGGACAGGACAGGAGGACAGAACAGGAGAGGACCGGACAGGGGGACAGGACAGGGGAACAGGAGGCGACAGGACAGGGGGACAAGAGGGGACAGGTCCAGGACAAGCTGACTTCCGCCTGCAGAGAAATGCACCCCTATGTTCCTGAGAGAGCAGCTTTTGTGCACAATATTGTTTAAAGGGCCCATATAACACTTTTTCTGATCTCTTATAACGTTGTTTCTTTAGGCTGCTGAAGCGTGATTTTAAATAAAATAAGATTTTGGACATCGGCCATCTGAGTGTGCTCTGCATTTTTTCACCTTTTTGTCCTCATCACAAACATAACTGGAGTTTTGTTTTGCTTCATTCACATATGTTTAACACATAAATCCTGCATATTTTTCATGCAGAAAAGGCTCCACCGTGTTTTTAAACAGCACACACCTTCACTAGAATCATTTGGGTGATTTCAGCCCTGGATTTACCATCTCTACTTAAGGTAAAAGGTAATTCTTAATTTGACAGCTACCACTTCATGACAACACAAGGTGCCATAGAGCATTTGGAGATGTAAATAGACTAATAATAAAGAGTTACTCAAACATGTGTGAATGAAACAAACTTGATGAGGAAACATTATAACAGAGCTCTGAAAGTAGTAAAATATGGGCTCTTTAATATTATGTCTGGCAAACTGCTCAAATACGCACTGTTGTGACCCTAAAAACTGTGCGCTTGTATTTTGCGCATAATATTGATATGCAGGAATACAAAGCCTCACTATAAAGACACTATAAAGTAGGTTCTCGCAGACAAAACCGGGTCTAACACCGGTCACAGAGGTTCGGACCCTCCCACTGGAGCGCGCGGGGGAGGACCGTTCTGGAAAAGCACTTTGCGGGACGGGGGGGAGTGTGAGTGAGTAAACGGTTGCGGTTTGGAGCGTCATAACAGCGCCAGGGTGGCACGCACGGGGGTCACGCTTTCGGACTGAGGCTGTTTTCTCCCGTTTCTCCGGGTCGAGACGAGTTACGCTATTTCTGTTAGCACTCAAAGCGTGCGCAAAACGTCCACAGTACGCGTGCACTTGAGACACGATATGGACAAAAAATTATCTCTTTGCAAATTCATCAGGAAGGTGCTCAAATGCGTTTTAGTTGAGGTTCAAATGCAGCTCAAAAGCATAAAATTACGTGCAGAAATACCACTTTACTCCATTGTTTGGGAGATTATACCAGACGCTTAATTCTTAGCATAAGCATAATTCTAGACAATCTTAGCATAAGCATAATTCTAGACAATCCTCTCGATATTCTAATTTTATATGGGGCCAAAACTATATGATCAACTGCCCGACATCTTCCAAATGCGACTCCTAAAAACTGCACATCGGAATCATGAGTGGGTCCTCCAGCCACACTCGCAGAGACCGCGCTGTTGCTGCACACCGCCACACTCGTCGTAAAGTTTGTGTTGAATAGCCCCGGGACGGAGCAGCGACTCACCGCCGTGCAGAAGGCAGACGTGCACGAAGACCAGCGCCAGTCCTCGGGGGAGAAGAGCCATGTTTCACCGGGAGCCGTACAAATCCAAAGCGTTCCGTGCGCTCTGCTCCGGTCCAGACCAAAGCCAACTCCGCAGTGTGGATGAGAGCTGAGCGAGGCTGCACCGGGAGGCTGAGTGCGGAGAGGGGGCGGCGTGAGGGGAGAGGGAGGAGCACTACCGGGGGGAGGAGGATTTTCACTCTGCAGGACTCCTAACTGACTGGTAATGCCTCCTTACTGACTGGTAAAGCGTTTTTATTTGTTTGTTTGTTCATTCCCTGATTTGTCAGTCTTTCTCTTAAAGGTCCTACTGTATATTACGCAAACTGAGCTGTCCATGTTCTGATGCTGTTATTTCATCAAAAACATACATATGGGTCAATGACGTATAAGGATTTTCAACAGGCACATTTTAAAATATAAAAAAAATATGACTTTCTATTGAACTTTTTCAAATATGTACAGTGTAAGGTGCATAAATCTATGTTTAACATTTATATGAAGCATTTTTTGTTTTTCTTATGTACATGAATTGTCTACGACCTTAAAAAATGTAATGTAGTGCGACCGAGAATAACCTTAAAATGTTTTTATTTTCTAAAACATGGTTGGGATATTAATCTAAGTTCTGAGTAATATAAAGTGTATAGAAACAAACTGTTGCATAATGCATATTGATATTTTCTTTTGCTGTCCAATATGACAGTCTGCTTGTGTTTAATTAAAGGGGAACTTCGGCACGTTTGAAGCTAAAGTCCATTGCTAGTGGTGGAATACTGTCAGAAGCAAAATAACGGCACAGTGTTGCCTCGGCGGAGATCTCGCTGTGGCAGTGAGTCCGTCAAGGCAACAAACTAATGTAGTGATGGGGGCAAGTTCTTAACTTCCATGTAAAACACCAAAACACCACAGAGAATCTCGCTGTGGTAATGAGCCTGTCAAGGCAAAAAGCTAGCGTAGTGAATTGGACAAATTCTTAACTTCCACGTAAAACGCCTATTTGCTTCACACTGAAGAAGCTGAACACCACTTTAACCCATCTTACAACAGCCACGAGTCTAACAAACAAAACGCTCTGTCTGGCTCACTCATTAGTGTCTGAAAACATTAGAAAACAACTTTATAAACAGCGTTAGACTTACCTTTGTTGATTTCCCACTGCGCATGTGAAATCCCAAAAGACTCAATCACCGATGTCATTTCTAATCCCATTTATTTACCAGTGAATTATATTTTTTGAAAAACACTAAAAAATACATTCCCGAACCATTTTCTTTCATCAACTTTCAGTTTCTCTTCTTCTTCACCGTCAGTAGTCGATTGTCACTTATTGCTTCTGGTGCCTCGAGTCTCTCACCACCGCTGGAGTCGACACTTGAGTTTTTTGAGCTTTGGCATGTGCAGTGGGAAATCAACAGAGGTAAGGCTAAGGCTGTTTATAAAGTTGTTTTCTAATGTTTCCAGACACTAATGAGTGAACCAGGCAGAGCGTTTTGTTTGTTAGACTTGTGGCTGTTGTCAGATGGGTTAAAGTGGTGTTCAGCTTCTTCACTGTGAAGCAAATAGGCGTTTTACGTGGAAGTTAAGAATTTGTCCAATTCACTACGCTAGCTTTTTGCCTTGACAGGCTCATTACCACAGCGAGATTCTCTGTGCAGTTGTTTGGCTTCTGACAGTATTCAACCACCTCTAGCAACAGACTTTAGCTTCAAACATGCCGAAGTTCCCTTTTAACACACTACTACCCTGTAAAATGCATCAAATGAAGAAAAATGCCTAAAGAATCCCATTCACCCAAGTCTACTTTGTATGTTATTAAAATTCCAACCATAGAATTCCTGCTGTTATTAGTCGCACCACATGATGCACAGTCACACCACATGATATTTTAACACTTTAAGTAAAAAACATACAGAATAACTCATGATTTCTTGGTTCCATGGAGGTCAGAGGTACTACAGAAATGTGGTGAATTATAGTGAAATTTTAACCTTTTTAACTGAGGAAATTGCAACTGGACAGAAAATGTATGCGCCATGTCATTGACCCATGTACATATGAATTCCCATACCAAACCCATCACTGCATTTTATCAACCGGCTACAGCCATACAATAGACGTCAGTTTCAATGGATTCAACTTATCTTTAAATATATTTAGGCTACTTTAACAGCCCCCATTTTCTACATCAAAATTTAGTTCCAGTCACATCGTCATATTCACTTAGATGCGCCCGCTGTCTCACTTTTTCTGTTCCCCGAAGAATGCGGCTCATCATTTAAATCATCTTTGTTTTCATATCTCAAAACTCCTGGTTTATTTTTTAGTCTTATTTATTTTTTATCTATTTTTTCATTTTATTCTGTTATTATTTTCCATTATTTTATGTCATTGTTATATAAAATTGAGTGCATGAGGGTCTGTCTGTCTGTGTGTAGGTATGCATGTGTGTGTGTTTTGTAATGTAAACCTGTAGGTTTTGTATTCTGTCCATTGCTCTGTATTGTATAGTATTGTATTGTGTATTACTAATATTTTGTGTTTTTTGGACCCCATTGAAAACGAGATGGCACATCTTAAGGGGCATTTCAATCAAATAAACAAATAAATGAACATACAGTACCTGGAGTTGTGTTTTGTTTCATTCACACATGTTTGAGTAACCCTTTTACTATAAGTCGGTCTACATCTCCAAAGCTCAGTTAACAGTTAGCAGCTCCATTACCTTTTTTGAGTAGCACTAGGCAATTCCAGGGATAGAAGTATCTGAATGGTTTTAGTGAGGATTAGGCCCGTAACGGTATGTGTATTTGTACCGAACCGCTGGAAAAACAGACGTTCGGTTCGATACAGTGCTGTATCGAACGAGTACAGTCAGTATGTATTTTATATGCTGCAGGCACTACATTTTGCGCTTTTTACATTCTCGAGGATAGCTGTATGTGATTGTAGTAAGGGGAAGTTCTTAAGAGAAACTCGTTTGTGATTTGTGCTCTTATGACCACGTGGAGATGACGTCACACTGTGAACCAACCAGACGAGCCTGTCCATTCTAACCACTCTTCAGTCTTCACTTCAAAACTTTTGCGAGGTCCCGGCTTGTGTTGCAGCAAGCTATGGCTACTGGTAGCGAAAAACCGGAGCTAGAAGACCCTCCCCTGTTGCTTAAGTCTCCCGTTTGGGATCACTTCGGTTTCCCAGTGAAATACTGCAACGGAGAAAGACAACTGGATAAAACGAAGGCAGTATGTCGACATTGTTTTACAGGGGTTGGGTATTCGTCCGGGAACACCTCAAACATGATAACTCACCTGAAACGGCACCATCCAAGTGTTAACATTACCGCGACGAGGAAGAAAAAACAGGTAGTGCAAACACAACTGACTAATGTATTCAAGCATCCTTTCCCTGGCAATTCAGATCGGGCTAAAGCCATAACCGCATCCATTGGCGTTTTTATAGCGTCAGATTTGAGACCATATTCAGTTGTTGAGAATGCTGGTTTTAAACACATGCTAAAAGTGATTGAGCCACGGTATGAAGTACCCAGTCGTCCACATTTCAGCCAGAAAGTCATCCCAGACCTTTATGAACAAGCTAAATCTACTGTCATCGAAGACTTAGCAAAAGCATGTGCAATTGCACTGACAACTGATGGATGGACATCCAGAGCTAACGAGAGCTATATTACTGTAACTGCCCATCACATCACCCCTGAGTGGAAGATAGCTAGCCACGTCCTGCAAACAAGGGTTATGTACGAACAACACACCAGCGCGAACCTAGCAGAGGGGCTGAAAGAGACCGCGTTGGAGTGGAAATTGGAGAGGCCAGTTGCCATCACAACAGACAACGCCCGGAATATAGTAAATGCCGTGATTGAAGCTGGAATGTCCCCCCAAATCGGGTGTTTCGCACACACCATTAATCTTGCCTCTCAGAAAGCAACAGGTCTCAGTCAAATAGCCAGACTGCTAGGTAAAGTGAGACGCGTCGTGTCTTTCTTTCACCGTAGCCCAACAGCTGCACACATACTAGAACGCAAACAAGATATGCTTAGTCTGGCGAAACACCGTCTAATTCAGGACGTGGCCACCCGATGGAACTCAAGTTATGATATGCTTGAAAGGTACCTGGAACAACAGGCAGCAGTGTACGCAGCACTGACAGAACAGGCTCTGAAGAAAAAGGACATAAGCACCTTGTCTGACCAAGAGGTGAAAATGGCTGAAGAAGTAATGGTCGTCCTGAAGCCATTAAAGACTCTCACAACACTCATAAGCACCGAAGCTACACCTTCAGCATCCATGATCATGCCCCTCAAAGCCACAGTTCTCCACTCTATGGAGCCAAAGGATGGAGACAGTGCCACAGTGACCCAAGTCAAGGCTGCCATCAGGGAAAACCTGGAGGACAGGTACTCCTCATGTCAAGACTTCCTCCAGAAATGCACAGCACTTGACCCAAGGTTTAAACCTCTTCCTCACGTGGATGATGCCTGCCGTGACAGGATCTACAACAGCCTCATCACCGAGATTGTGGCAATGGAAGAAGAGGTATTGTAGTGATAATAATAATAATAATAATAATAATAATAATAATAATATAAATATATAATATAAATACCATTCACAGCATTTTAAACAAATTCTTGCTCATTTTTATTTGTATTAAAAATATTTGTACTTTTATGTATTTTACAGCATGAGAAGACCAAAAGGACAGCAGCAGCCGCTTCATCCTCACACACAGAGGTATCTGAATCGCCTCCTCCTATCAAGAGGTCAGCGATGGCCGAAATGTTTGGTGAGCTCTTCCAGACTCGGGTAGGAGACAAGGACATTTTGCAGCTTGTCAAAGAAGAAGTTGCTGCATACAAGGCAGTGAACAGCATATCAGTAGACTCAGACCCACTTCTATGGTGGAAAACCAATGAGACTGCATATCCCCTCACTGCAAAGCTGGCAAAGCGCTACCTTGCCATTCCTGCAACCTCAGTCCCTAGCGAGAGGGTATTTTCAACCGCTGGGGACATTGTTACAGCCAGCAGATCTGCTCTGACAGCTGAAAACGTGGACAAACTTATCTTCCTAGCAAAAAATATGAAGATTTAGATTTACAATGAATTCCTTATAACTGGAACTGAGTGCTGCACTTTACATGTTGATTTTGTTTACTGTTAAAAAAGAATATATTTTTTATTTCAAACATTGTTTAATCTGAGAATATTTCACTTAACTTATTTGTACCAAGCAGCACTTTGAATTTATTTACGGTTTCCATTTGTATATTGACATTTTGGTTAAATAAACAACACCATGCTGAGGAAGAAAATGGTTTCGCATTTGGTTTCCATACTGTACCGAAAATGAACCGAACCGTGACCTCAAAACCGAGGTACATACCGAACCGTGATTTTTGTATACCGTTACACCCCTAGTGAGGATGTATGGAGTTTAAAAACACAGTGGAGTGCTTCCTTTATTATTACATGACATCGCAAGGTGGAACAGACTTGTTTATGTTTGAGAAAAGAACTCTAAGAAAGTGTAAATGTGCAGGATTTGTGCGTTAAACATGTGTGAATGAAACAAAACACAACACATATGTTTGTGAGGAGGAAACAACAGAGATCAGAAAATAGTGTAAATTAAACTAGACCTAATGCCTGATTAAGTACTTCACTGTGTCTGTATTTAATCTTTTGAAACAACAGGCCTATATTACAACATACAATGTTTGACTTAGACAAAGTTTATTGATCCACATGGGAAACTTGGCTTGACTTGGACACAGTAGCTCACACATCACAATATAATATAATAACCACAAATAAATAGTATAAATGCTAATAATAAATTATATTTAAGTAGCAAAAAAGATCGCAGGTGTCAAATAAGACATAACTATATAAAAGTATAAAAGTATACTATATCAAAATATCTCAGCTATATACAAAAGGTGGTACGGAAGACAGTGCAAAGATGATATGATGACTGACAGAACATCTGTTCCATAAGGGTGAGTTGGTGTACAGTTGTAGGGAGTATTATCTGTTCCATAAGGGTGAGTTGTAGTAGTACCTGTCCCTCACTGTGACAAATGTCTCCACCACCCACTCGATCACGTGACCAGCTTTAGGATCAGTTTGTCAAGTCCTCCAATTTCCCTTTCACTGGTGCTGCTCTCCCAGCAAACCACAGTGAAGTACAGGGCACTGACCACCACAGACTGGGAGAAGATCTCCAGTAACCTGCTGCACATGTTGAAAGACCTGAGCTTTCTCAGGGAGTAGAGTCTACTCATGCCCTTCTTATACACAGCATTACTGTTGTCCCTCTAGTCTAGTCTGTTGTTCACATGGACGCCAAGGTACTTGTAGCAGTCCACTATTTCCACGTCATGGCCCTGGATGGTGACAGGCTCTACTGGTGTCCTCTTCCTCCTGTAATCAGTTACCAGTTCCTTGGGCTTGTCAATGTTCAGGAGCAGATAGTTTACCTGAGATTACTCCACAAAATTTGCAATCAGTGTTCTGTTTTCCAGCTCCTGGCCATCTCTGATACACCCAACAACTGCAGAGTCATCAGAGAATTTTTGTAGGTGACAGAATCCGGAGTTGTTCTGGAGATCAGAAGTATACAGAGTGAACAGAAATGGACATAGGACTGTTCCCTGGGGAGAGCCTACATTACTGACCACAGTATCAGACAGGGTGCTACCTGTCTGACAGGTAGTCAGTAACCCAGGAGACAGTGGAGGAGCTGACACCCATTCTGAGCAGCTTCTCACTCATCAGAAAGGGCTGGATTAAAGGCACTGGAGAAATCAAAATACAATATCCTCACAAAGCCCTTAATGTTTGATGAAGTGTGTGCACTTAAAGCAGTCTTAAACAGGGGGTATTTTACTTCTATTGAATAAACACTGCAACAGAACATATTTAGATCACCATGCTACCTTTTATTGTTTGAAAAATTCTATAGGATATTTGCTGAAACTAATGTATTCCCTTTTCTTCTTTTAGGAGGATTTGGGCCCTCAAGAGATCACTATATTACTCAAACATGCATGGATGATGATATCTAAAACCTCTTCAGACATGTTTGGGATGAGGGAACAGTGTTATAACATGGAAATAGAAAGCACACTTTAAATAAAGCACATACAGCTGTGACTGAGCCTGATGCACAGCCCAGTCCTGGTTAGCGCACAGATTTAAAGGCTGTCCATAAAACTGGACCTGTACTCAGAACTGGACCAGTCCTCAGAATTGGACCGATCCCAGTCTGGACTGGTCCTCTCGCTCAGAGCCATCTGGCCCTATCAGGATGTTCAAAGAAATACTGAAGAGGATTGATTTAAACGAACCCTCAGTTGAACCAGAGAAAGCTTTGGTGGTCACATCCAGAGGAGACCACAGACCTCCTCCCTGTCCACAAATGCAAAAGCACTTACCTTCTGCACATTTTTCACAAACTAAAGTCCATATTTTTACTGAAACAGGCAACAGTATGTGTTTCTGCATTGCCATGCTTGTTTTGGTTCATTTGGGAGCTTTATACTGGCCTATTCTAGTGATAATAATTTCTGTTCTCATGGTGTGTTACCTGTGGGCCTGCCTTTGTGCCTTTAGGTTTAGAGCATGTTCTCTGTGTGTTTTAACTGTATCTAGTGTATTGCTCTTGATAATTGCTCCTTCACCTCCGCTCGGAACTGGGCTGGTCGGTGTTCCAAACATGTTGAAGAACTAAGCACAGAACTTGTGTGGATGGAGCTTCCTCACATCCTTCTGTCTCTTCATGGAATCCCAGACACATCAGGGCTCTGTGGGCCAGACCATCACCAACACAACTTCTTCTTTATGCTGAAGATAGTTTTTAATGAGTTTGGCGCATTCTTTTGTTCGCTCACTTTGCATTTTGTAAATTGATAAAAACAAACAATCATTATTTATATTTTTTAAAGCGTTATTTGTTTTTTCACACCTGTCTAAAACTTTTGCACAGACTGTATATGTTTTAAAACATCACTCCCCTTCACAACACAGCCTGCATCCCACTAATGACGCTACAGCACATCACATCAGGTTTTCCAAGTGTTTGTTGATGTAAACAGTTTGTATCATGTTTTTGTATATATATGGAGAATTGTCATGTGGGAGCATGGGCGATGTAGGCTTGTTTGAGAAGCATTACACAGAATCTTACAGCTAACCATGAAGAGGGTTTGGATAGAGCCAGCATGAATGACATCTAAAACCTCTTCAGGCATGTTCTTGATGAAAGAACAATGTTATAACATGGTAGAAAGCTCCAAAAAGTCACTTTTGTTGCACTGTGATGAGCAACAAGGGAGGGGCAGAGTGTACACATGTAAAACAAGAGCAAATGCTCTACTGGTTGTAGAGAACAGAACAGCTCCAAATGGTGTTTTCTCACTAAATATACTGCATTTGCAAAAGTCCTGTTGAGGTCCATTCATGAGGTTCATACATGAGGTCCATACATGAAGTCCATCATGAGGTCCAAACATAAGGTCCATAATGAGGTTCATTCATGAGGTCCAAACATAAGGTCCATACATGAGGTCCATTCATGAGATCCATACATATGGTCCATACATGAAGTCCATATATGAGGTCCACACTTGAGGTCCATACATGAGGTCCATCATGAGGTCCATACATAAGGTCCATACATAAGTTCCATACAAGAGGTCCATACACGAGGTCCACCATGAGGTCCATACATGAGGTCCGTCATGAGGTCCATACGTAAGATTTATACATAAGGTCCATACATGAGGTCCAACTCCATACATAAGGTCCATTCATGAGGTCCATTCATGAGGTCCATTCATGAGGTTCATATATGAGGTTCATACATGACGTCCACCATGAGTTCATACATGAGGTCCATACATGAGGTCCATTCATGAGGTCCATACATAAGGTCCATACATGAGGTCCATTCATGAGGTCCACCATGAGGTCCATACGTGATGGCATGAGCATAGATTGTATATATAAATGGACATAGCTAACCTGTGAGTCAGCACACAGGTCAAACAGGAAGTGAACATGGGCACACTTCCAGCTCCAGTGGTTCTGACTCCAGTTTCCTGTACTGAAAAAACATCAGCTCTAACTGCTGCTGTCAGACTCTACATTTTTGGTCTTAAAATGATCACATTAACCCGCTCTACATGGTCCTGGGGTTTTTATTTTGCTATTTTGTCTATAAATCAGTTCTGCTGTGGGTGACACTCTCTTAGTCGACTCGTACAGTCTGTGCTCTGTCAGAGGATACTCTGACTCTGCTCTGATACACCAGAGAAAGAAAACCTGATACTGTGCAGAAGACTCCTGCAGGTACAAGTCTCTGCACCTTTGTTACCAACATGCGTAAACTGAATGCCACTAACACCTTGAGAAATGTATATTTAGATACAGTAAAACCTGCACAGGCCTATGACTAAAAGCAGCTGTTACTGTTACACATCACAGAATTATAGGCTTGTTTGAGTCACACAATGTTTTGCTACTATATTATTTTGAATCACTTGAAGTTAGTGGAATTGTAAGGACAAAACATTCAAACATGCAGGACAATGACACAAAAATGAGACAAACTAGACATATCTGAAGGAGCGCTGCAAGAAACACAAATGTTCACACAAATGTTCAAATGGGAAGAGGAAGCACAACTCTTAGTAGAGTAGAGTAGAGGCACCAGGTAGAGGAGGGCAATGCGTCTGCTGAACTGCTCCACAGGTCACCCTCCTCCCACTCACGAGGAGGAAAACAAATCTGCATCTCTTTTATGGAAGGAATTTATTAACGATAAATAATTCAGCGAGAGAAGCAGTAGAGATGAGAGGAGCAGGTAAATGGAGGGAGCAGATCCAGAAGAGGAGGTGCTGACAGGTGGGCCTGCTGCCAGACAGGTGCTGCTCCTGTCGTCAGGGATGAACCAACTGTTTGTACAGACCCAGATGCATTTTTACAACATTAAACCTGATTTTTATGGTTTCAAAATCATGAAAAATGGGAACTAATTCATTTTAAACAGTTTGCAGTTATTCCTCACTTGCCGTATGCAGTCTGAGCATCCTAATGATTCACCGTGAAGAGTTTAGAAGCTCTTGGCACAACTCTCAATTTTTTTTAATTTATTTAACCTTTATTTATCCAGGTAAACTGTTTGAGAACCACTTCTCATTTACAAACATGACCTGGCCAAGAGGCTGCAGGAATAAAAAGAGACAAAATCTGTGTAAACACATGGTTCCTGATAAATAAAACACTTTATAATTAGATACAGACACAACAGCACAGCAGACTTATTTTAAGCTGCTTATACAGTATGTCTGTACTGGGACTACAGACATTTTGCTCAAATTGTGGGAAACAATCAGGTACAAGCCCTTTAATTATGCAGATCCTGGTCTTTGTATCCTTATCTAATGTAATCTATCTCCACTGTCTCATGAGTATCTCCACTGTCTCCTGACCATCTCCACTATCTCCTGACCATCTCCACTGTCTCTTAACCATCTCCACTGTATCCTGACCATCTCCACTATCTCCTGACCATCTCCACTGTCTCTTAACCATCTCCACTGTCTCCTGACCATCTCCACTGTCTCCTGACCATCTCCACTGTCTCCTGAGTATTTCCACTGTCTCCTGAGCCATTATTCCCATTGTGTGAGACATTCCACTAGCCACACAAGCTCACTCTGGTCTGTCAGGAAGTGTGTGCCTCCTGCAGGTGGAGTTGGCCAGAGCAGAGATGGTTAGTCCTGGAGCAAAGCAAGAGGATGGTGTGGAACGCAGAGCTCATTTATCCAACAGTCCCTTGTGTCCTTTGAACTGCACATGCTGCTGGAAGGATACGGTGAGGTTGCATAAACTAGTGAGGAAGACAGGATCTGTGGATGCAGAGCTTGACTCATATCTGTGGCTGAGAAGAGGGTCCTAAACAAGCTCCTGACCAGCACCCCCTGCACAGCACCATTACCGGACAGGAGGGCACCTTTGTCCTGCAGACTCTGGAAGTCATTTATCCGGCATGACACATCGCTATAAATGATGAATTACTTCTGTATTATTATTACTATTATTATTATTGTTTATCTATATATCCACTCGGTTGTTGTTATATGAATGTAAGAAGAAAAAAAAAGTGAAATTACTCAACTACCGGTACTTATTTTTCAAATGTACATATATTCAAATCCTCAAAGTATCCTGTGAACAGAGTTACAAATCCTTGGCCTTCTCTCAGGGAGCTTCAGGGAGCTGCCTCAGGGTCAAGAAATGCCCAAAGTCCAGAGCAGTGATCAAAGGAAAGGACAAAAGCTGCTTTTCAAAATCTAAAACATGTCTGGACTTATTTTTGAGTTTACTTTTTGTTTGCTACACCCCACATGTGTCATTCATAGTCTTGATGCTTCAGTGAGAATCTAAAATGTAAATAATTATGGAAATAATGAAGAAAATACATGAAGTGTGTCCAAACTTTAGACTGGTTGTGTGTGTGGATTTTCTGTTTGGATCTTTCTGTCCCAAACACTCAATCTCCCATAGGGTTATGTGGAGGATGTAGAGTTGTGCCTTCACTGCTCACTGATGCGTTCTGTTGTGTGATTGTGTTGTTGTGTTGTTGTGTTGGGCTTTGCTGTATCCGAGCTGGCAGATGGCTGTGGCACCTTGTGGCACTGCCTGGAGACGGGCCCGCCCACGCATATAACTCACCCACACGCCTGCCTCGCTTTGTGCAGCAATCTGGACTTTTGGGCCTGGCGCCGCACTGCTAGGAATTTATACATTTAATGTTTTATGCTAATTAGCAGAGTTGATTTTGTCATTTTCCTACATGTGTTTTTCTGCTGTTTGCCATAGTAACCAACGAGCGTGATGATGCACACTGCACACTGTGTAATGTGTGCAATGTGACAGTGAGGACTCATAAAGCTCAGTACTGATACTTTGTAACTCATCAACATTCCCTGGGGGTGTGATGCAAACTAAAGGCATTATTCTGTCTGAAACTGTGTGTTTTGTGTTTGAGAGAAGAACACAGCCTAAAACAGTAAAACACATCTATCGGGGGAGTCAGTAGGGGAGTCTGTGTGGGGGAGTCTGTGTGGGGGAGTCTGTGTGGGGGAGTCTGTGGGGGGGAGTGTGTGGGGGGGAGTCTGTGTGGGGGAGTCTGTGGGGGAGTCTGTGGGTGAGTGTGTGTGGGGGAGTCTGTGTGGGGGAGTGTGTGTGTGGAGTCAGAGGGCGAGTTAGTGGGGGAGTCAGTGGGGGGGGTCTGTGGGGGAGTCAGTGGGGGGGTCTGTGGGGGAGTCAGTGGGGGAAGTCTGTGGGGGAGTCAGTGCCCTGGGGCAGATCATGATGTTGTCATTGAACCAGTTCAGAGGTGTCTGTGTTAATGGCCTGATGGATTACACGCGCACACTCTCACCCTGGGTCCCCGGGCACACAGGGGCCCCAGGTGGCAATGGCCCCTAATCTCCACAATCTAAGTTCACTCAGAGAGCCCGTGAATCAAGAGGGGACATCATGTGTGTAACCTGACTGTGGCTCACTGACACTGGAGGCCTTTATGTGCCATGACACCATGCAGAGGAGTGTTTTTCTAACAGGGGTACACACATTTAAAAAGAAGCTCCAGTTGAACGGTTCTGGAGTCTAAATACTGTAAAACACAACGTTATACTCGCTCCCTCATCAAAAACATTCCTGAAGTGTTTTTGTATATATCATCCATGCATGTTTGAGTAATCTAGAGATCTCTCGTGGGCCCTATTTGAACCCTCCTTATGCTCCGCCTACAGCATCCCTGCTCCCATATGACAATTTTTCATAAATATACAAAAAACATGAAACAGAACAATGCACTGGGGGAAGGGGGCCTCAGAGTATCAAAAATGAAGGTGAAACTTATAAAACATGTTAATACATTGCCTGGGAATATATCATTTCCAAAATAATAAAAGTTAACATGGTGATCTATGTTCTGTGTTACAGTTAATAGTGTAGCCACTCTTTATGGATGTTTTTGAAAGTTGCTTTTAGTTATTAATGTCCTAAAAACAAGAAAATACAATAGTAATACAATAGATAATTTCATTGTTCAATAATCAAGGAGGCCTCTGTTAGCATGCTAGTTGTTGTTCGCTTTACCGTCACAATAAAACTACCGCTCTGGTCTCTGAAAGTTGTGAAAATGGATGTTTTTGAAAGTTGCTTTTAGTTATTAATGTCCTAAAAACAAGAAAATACAATAGTAATACAATAGATAATTTCATTGTTCAATAATCAAGAAGGCCTCTGTTAGCATGCTAGTTGTTGTTCGCTTTACCGTCACAATAAAACTACCGCTCTGGTCTCTGAAAGTTGTGAAAAGTGCTTATAAACTGAATAATTATTTAATTTAATTAATAAATTTATTTGAACTACATGCCTGGAGACATTACATTACACAAGAAGATGCTATATATATATGTACGGATATCAGGAGCATACACTGGTGCTCAAAAGGAGCAGGAGGAGTTTAGAAAACATGTATCCCTCTTTCACCTTTACATTGGTATAACCTGTACTACTACTCACATGGAGGGTTGGAGGGTTTACTGTCAGGCTACTGCATACTGGTGGTATATATGTTTATATATATATATATATATATATATATATATATATATATATATATATATATATATATATATATATATATATATATATATATATATATATATATATATAAAATATGTGCCATCACCATCACTGACCACTACACACACACACACACACTCATACTAGTCAATGTGGGTGAAGTGTCTTTCCTAAAAACACAATGACAATGTGCCTCCTGTGGCTCCTGGTCTCCCATCCAAGTACTGCCCAGGCCCGGCACTGCTGAGCTTCAGACATCTGACGAGATCAGGCTTTGGCAGAGGTTTGGCTAAAATAACACTAAGTAAACCAAATGTATTTACATTTAGGATTTAGAATGACACAGAGGGCCTGTGCCCTCACTGACTCTTGGCCTTTCTTATAGTTTGGGACGATAGTCATGAACCTGTAGAAATCACACCAGGATAAGTGTTATTACAGCCCTGTGTCCTCTTGCCCTGTGGGGACTGGTTCCGGTCTGGTCCTGCTCAGGTCCTGCTCTGGTTCTGCTCTGGTTCTACTCGGGTCCTTCTCTGGTTCTGGTCTGGTCCTGGTCAGTTACTGGTCTGGTTCTGGTCTGTTCCTGGTCTGGTTCTGGTCTGGTTCTGCTCTTTTTTATTTTATTTTTTATTTATTTAATATGGACATCACATATACATTGGACAAACCAGATGTATTGCTTAAGTGTGTTAGTGTGTACATGTACTAATTTTAAACACCAGTCCATAGGGGGCTTTTAGAAAAGATTGCACAGTTCAAGTTACAATTTAAAATGTGAAAAGACAAATTGTTAATTTACTATACATTAAACATTTCATATATTAAGATTGTTGTTCTGCTCTGGTCCTGGTCTGGTTCTGCTCTGGTCCTGCTCTGGTTCTGCTCTGAAGAGGGTGTGGGGCTGCAGATGGAGCAGATGGAGCAAAGGTCCTGTCTGGAGGCTCTCTGCGGGGATCTACACTTCTCTGGTGCACAAGCAGACTGTGTGAATGGGACATGTGCTCGGAGCAGTGACCAGTGGAGTGAGGAGGTGACCTGCTGGGGGACAGGTCAAGGACAAAAGCAACGCACCTTTATTAGATCTTACAAAGAACACACTTAAAGAGGAGGACATTTTGGATTTAGGCAATGACTGGGCTGCGATCACATTCTACCATATGCTCATGTTGTCTATTGTAACTATGGGAGACTGACTGAAAACACTGAAGGACAGGTCAAATGCAAATTTGACGCATCTACAGCTCCACAGCTCACTTCGAACACACCTCAATTTCCTAGAGGCCTCTTTATAGCAGCATATCCCATCATCTAAGTTTGTCTTGGCTAACTCGACCCCACCCTCCCATTCCCTATCTTGTTTGTCTTTTAGACATAAGACGCCTACGAGGGGTTCCCGTTCCGGCAGGGCCAATTGTTGATTGAGATGGAGCCCCACCCTGAGTCTCAACCGCCTTGTACATTTACCAATAAAGTTCTTTGCACAATGTTGTTATTGGCATGGTCCTTGCTAGTGAAAAGCTCCTTAAAGTGGATTTTACATAACATGTCCCCTTTAACTTCTCAACATGCAAACAGACAGACCCCATCCAGGCTGTACAAATGTGCTGTCCTTTTGTGAGACAAAGATGCTAACTACTCTGCCACTGCCTTGCCCAGCTCCTGTAGTCCCTTCTAAACCCCACGCCCACACTCATGCCAGCCGTGACATGCCAGTGTGAGCTGGTAGCTCTGTTGCTCTCTGGATGGAGCCAGCCTGCTTGAGAATGCTCTTTGAACGCTCATATGAAAGTGCATGTGGAAGAGGCTCTCGGTCAGATTTTGGGGTTGCCATGCCAACAGCTTGTCCATGTTTCAGAAGCGCACAGCATAATGAGTTGGAGACTCCCAGAGAGCGCTCAAATAAAGATGAATTCTGTTTTTTCTTGGCGCTGCGCTGGAGACTATGGGCCTACCAGCTGCTCTCCTCCTCACCAGCGGGCGGAGCGCTCTCACATGCGCACTGGTCGGAGAGTGTCTGGGGAGCTCATTTAACGCCTGGGAAAAGTCTTTGAGACCGGCTGTAAGCATGCGTCGGCTCATTGGTCATCATCATTCACAAATAAAATCACATTTTTCTCTCAGATTAACAGAACTGTGCTTCTCTCATTGGTTCGGTAGAAATCTGCCATGTTTTTCAGTCCCCTGTGATATTTTTCATGTATTTTTTTGCCTCATCAGCAGACGTAGGCCTATTTATTCTGATGCAGGAAGACCATGTCTGCCCCTGATTGGCTAATCCACCTGTCAATCACGTCCACCTGAACTCTGGGAGATTCACCTGCTCATTTTGTAAAGAAGTGGAGAAGTGTGTGTTTTGGTCCCAGGCAAATTTAGGCCAAGGCAAGTTTTGAGCAAAATTTAAAAAAAAAATCATATTTGCATTTAAGAGATATCTATTATATATTATAGGGCCTTGTTTTATTATTTAAAGCCTCACTGCTTAGAATTCCAGCAATAGTGTTTAATAGCCTAAAAACATGATTTGCAGATGTTTTTGTTTCTCAAAAATACCTTGAAAAGCATGGTTAAGAGTGCCTCTCCACATACCTGACTTGTAAGTTGTCCTGCTGGTGGTCACTCCACCTGTTTGTCTCCTCTAAGACTTGTTCCACAGTGGGGCTTCAGATAATACTGTTTACTGTTTACACATTTTGTTGATTTTGTTTTAGCCGGATTTAAAGTGCTATTTAAAGTGCTTCCCTCCTCAGTGCACAGGGTCATTGTGTGGTGTGAGGAGGGGCGCTATAGCACATACTAGTGCATGTATATGTTATATAGCACGTACTAGTTTGCCTTAAGTACATGTGCACAGTACATGTGTATGTTATATAGCATGTACTAGTTTGCCTTAAGTACATGTGCACAGTACATGTGTATGTTATATTGCACGTACTAGTATGCCTTAAGTACATGTGCACAGTACATGTGTATGTTATATTGCACGTACTAGTATGCCTTAAGTACATGTGCACAGTACATGTGTATGTTATATAGCATGTACTAGAATGCCTTAAGTACATGTGCACAGTACATGTGTATGTTATATAGCACGTACTAGTTTGCCTTAAGTACATGTGCACAGTACATGTGTATGTTATATAGCACGTACTAGTATGCCTTAAGTACATGTGCACAGTACATGTGTATGTTATATAGCATGTACTAGAATGCCTTAAGTACATGTGCACAGTACATGTGTATGTTATATAGCATGTACTAGTATGCCTTAAGTACATGTGCACAGTGCATGTGTATGTTATATAATGTATGCCTTAAGTACATGTGCACAGTACATGTGTATGTTATATAGCCTGTATACCATAAGTACATGTGTACAGTACATGTGTATGTTATATAGCCTGTTTACCCTAAGTACAGGTGTACAGTACATGTGTATGTTATATAGCCTGTATACCATAAGTACATGTGTACAGTACATGTGTATGTTATATAGCATGTATACCATAAGTACATGTGTACAGTGCATGTGTATGTTCTATAGTATGTATACTATAAGTACATGTGTGCAGTACCTGTGTATGTTATATAGCATGTATACTATAAGTATGTGTGTGCAGTACATGTGTATGTTATATAGCCTGTATACCATAAGTACATGTGTACAGTACATGTGTATGTTATATAGCATGTATACCATAAGTACATGTGTACAGTACATGTGTATGTTATATAGTATGTATACTATAAGTATGTGTGTGCAGTACATGTGTATGTTATATAACATGTGCACTTATAGTATACATGCTATATAACATACACATGTACTGCACACACATACTTATAGTATACATGCTATATAACATACACATGTAATATAGTATGTATACTATAAGTACGTTTGTACAGTACATGTGTATGTTATATAGCATGTATACTATAAGTATGTGTGTGCAGTACATGTGTATGTTATATAGCATGTATACTATAAGTACATGTGTACAGTGCATGTGTATGTTCTATAGTATGTATACTATAAGTATATGTGTACAGTACATGCGTATGTTATATAGCATGTATACCATAAGTACATGTGTACAATGCATGTGTATGTTATTTAGCATGTATACCATGAGAACACGTGTACAATACATGTGTATGTTATATAGCATGTATACCATAAGTACATGTGTGCAGTACCTGTGTATGTTATATAGCATGTATACTATAAGTACATGTGTTACATGTGTACAGTACATGTGTATGTTATATAGCATTTATACTATAAGCTCATGTGTACAGTACCTGTGTATGTTACATAGCATGTATACTATAAGTATGTGTGTGCAGTACATGTGTATGTTATATAGCCTGTATACCATAAGTACATGTGTACATTGCATGTGTATGTTATATAGCCTGTATACCATAAGGACATGTGTACATTGCATGTGTATGTTATATAGCCTGTATACCATAAGTACATGTGTACATTGCATGTGTATGTTATATAGCCTGTATACCATAAGTACATGTGTATAGTACATGTGTATATTGGAGACCACGTGTTCTACTCTCAATGTTCCAATTCTTCTTTGTTCTGCTTCACAAACCTGCAAACTGTGAACTGTGATAACCTAAAGCCAGCACACCCAAACCTCCATCTGCACATTCAGGCTTGACCTCCTTCTCAGTCCACACATACAAAAGGAAAGCCTTCCTCTTCTTCTTCCTTTGCCTCCTTCTGTCCTCCTCCTGTCCCAGTCCTGCCCCAGTCCTGTCCCACTCCCTTTCCCATCAATGTCCTGTCCTAGTCCTGTCCCAGTCCTGTCCCAGTCCTGCTCCAGGCCCGCTCCAATCCTGCCCTGTCTATGTCCAAGTCCTGTTCCAGTCCTTCTCCAGTCCCGTCCCAGCCCCGTTCCAGTCTCAGTCCCAGTCCCAGTCCTGTCCCAGGTCTGGCCCCTGGCGTTAGTATCTCTCATGCCCAGACACAGGTCCCACTGTCTGGTCACTGAAGCGGCTCTGATCCCCTCCCGCCCGCCACATGAGGGAGCGCAGATAGGAGTGGGCTCCCAGGGGACCACCGGTGCTGCTGCGGTTTAATGAGGCAGATGAAAGGGCCCTCCCCTCCCCCCTCTCATGCACTTTGTTCTGATCTGCCTGCAGCTTTACTGAGACCATTTTACATTTGGAGCCAGTCTAACTTTGATTCCTGCCTTCTGTTATCACGCCTACGCCTTTTTCACCAGCGCAGATCTGAGCACTACCTGTCCTGCCTCTGGACATGTGTGAGTTCAATGATCACCATGGAGATAGGCTTGGTCTATTGTTTTTCACACTTACCAAAGTTGTTCAAAGGTTCAGATTATAAGACTGCTTATTACACTGTTTTCTGATCTATGTTCTAGTGTAGTTTCTTCATCACAAACACACCTGGAATTGTGTTATGTTCCATTCACACATGTTTAAGACAGAAAATACTCTGTTCCACCTTGTGATGTCATGTGGTAATACGAAATGTGCTAAAGTGTGTTTTTAGACTCCACACACCAATAATTGATCCAATGATCCAATAATTTGGATCACTTCAGCTCTGGAATTGCCAATCTCTATCGAAATAAAGGTAAAAGGAGCTGGGTTTTTTTGGTTTTTTTTAGTACATTTTTTAATTTGATGATCGTACATACATTTTTTATTTGATTATACAGTCCCTGACCAAAGTCTTGTCGCTTATCCATTTTGTAGAAACAAAAGCTTATAACCTGACTTTAAATTGATCAATTGGTTTTAGAAATGTCTCATATGAAAGCTAAAACCCTCCCAAATTATGCTCAATATACTAAAATAAATTTGCTTCACTGAAGAAAGATTGATCATTTAATGAACACAGAAAGGTCAGATTTTGGCAAGACAAAAGTCTTGTCGCCTTGTCATATGATGCACCCAATCCTAGATTACAGCCTCACCTGTGATCAGTTACTGATCAATCAATGAGTGGGAGTGTATAAAAAGAACCCCAGCACACCAGACCTTCACATCAACTGCAACTTGACCTCTGACAACATGCCTAAGATCCACCCTGAGACCAAAGCCTTAATTATCAAGAGGCTGAAGACCAGATCCACTGCTGAGGTGGCTGACACCTTCAATGTGTCTCAGCGTCAAGTACAAAGAATAAGAAAAAGATCTGAAAAGACTGGAGATGTTTTTGACAAGCCCAGGTCCGGCAGACCCCGCAAGACAACTGCTCGGGAGGACCGTTTGTTGATTCGAAAATCCAAGGCCAGCCCCTTTTCCACTGCAGCAGAGCTCCACCAGGCCTGGTCACCTCAAGTCCCTGTGTCAACCAGAACAGTTTGTAGAATTCTGTCTTGAAATGGCCTCCATGGTCGAATCAGTGCACAGAAACCAGCACTAAACAAAAGGCAATTAAAAAAACGTGTGGCATTTGCCCAGGCCCACAGCCTGCTAAAATGATGGACACTGGAAAAGTGGCAGAAGGTGGATTTCTCAGATGAATCCTCGGTTGAATTACATCACAGCCGCCGCAAATATTGCAGGAGACCTACTGGAGCCCGCATGGATCCAAGATTCACCCAGAAAACAGTTAAGTTTGGTGGCGGAAAAATCATGGTCTGGGATTACATCCAGTATGGGAGTGTGCGAGACATTTGCAGGGTGGAAGACAATATCAATAGCCTAAAATATCAAGAAGTATTAGCTACCTCTTACATTCCCAACCATAAAAGGGGTCAAATTTTGCAGCAGGATGGTGCTCCATCGCATACTTCTATCTCTACATCAAAGTTCCTCAAGGCGAAGAAGATCAAGGTGCTCCAGGACTGGCCAGCCCAGTCACCAGACATGAACATCATTGAGCATGTCTGGGGTAGAAGGAAAGAGGAAGCATGGAAGGCAAAACCAAAGAATCTTGATGAACTCTGGGAGGCATGTAAGACTGCTTTCTTTGCTATTCCTGATGACTTCATCAACAAATTGTATGAATCATTGTCGAACCGCATGGATGCAGTCCTTCAAGCTCATGGAAGTCATACAAGGTATTAAATATCGATTTCACAGCACCACTACTTAATTCACTGACGTTATGCAACATATTTTTGTATTTGAAGTAAATTATTTGTTCAATTTTCTGTAGGCGACAAAACTTTTGTCTTGCCAAAATCTGACCTTTCTGTGTTCATTAAATGATCAATCTTTCTTCAGTGAAGCAAATTTATTTTAATATATTAAGCATAATTTGGGAGGGTTTTAGCTTTCATATGAGACATTTCTAAAACCAATTGATTAATTTAAAGTCAGGTTATAAGCTTTTGTTTCTACAAAATGGATAAGCGACAAGACTTTTGTCAGGGACTGTAGTACATATATACATTATATACAATATATACATATAGAACAGACATTCACAATCATTCCAAAAATGAAGTAAACAACGAAAACAAAACACAAAAACAAACACATAAATAATAACATGTCCAGGCCTATATTTGGTTAAAGATGCACTATATAACTTTTATTGTGGGTGGCGTGTCACTTGTCTCCACGGTGATATTGCCTGGAATGTTCCACAGTATGGCATTAAATCTGAGGCATTCATTTTAGTATGGGAGTTTTTATTGCTCTTAAACAAGCATACGTCAATGAGCCGGGTCCCCTCTCCACAGATCTGACCTGCAACTCCTGTGTGCGTCCATGTCATTCTTTGGAATATTCGAAGCAAAGCAGTTACATTTTCCAAAGAGATAAGTTACACAGGTCAACTTGAAATATACAGAAGCAGAATAAAGAGAAAGCAGTGAGATGGATAGAGGGAAAGTGACCATTTGAGCCCATTGTTTTCAGAGGTGGTAAAGCAACTAAAAATTATACTGAAATAAGAGTAACATTCAAAATAAGATTCCACAGAAATGACTCAAGTAAAAGAGTATTTGGGAAAAGTGTTGCTCAAGTTCATACAGTCCTGTGCAAAATTTTAGGCAGGTGTGAAAAGAAAGAATGCTTTCAAAAATAGAAATAATGATTGTTTTTATCAATTTACAAAATGCAATGTGAGTGAACAAAAGAAAAAGCCAAAGTCCTTCAGAACTCTCTTGAGCGTAAAGAAGAAGAAGAAGTTGTGTTGGTGATGGTCTGGCCCCACAGAGCCCTGACCTCAACATCATGGAGTGTCTGGGATTCCATGAAGAGACAGAAGGATGTGAGGAAGCTCCATCCACACAAGATCTGTGCTTAGTTCTTCAACATGTTTGGAACACCAAAGGCAAAGCTCACACCAAATATTGATCTGATTTAGATTTCTCTTTTGTTCATTCACTGCATTTTGTTGATTGATGAAAATAAATGATGAACACTTCCATTTTGGAAGTGTTCCTAGTTTACAGCTTTTTTCCCACACCTGCCTATAACTTTTGCACAGTGCTGTACCTGAATACCTATAAAATAACTTTGAAAAGTACAGTTTATTTATAAAAATTACTCCAGTAAGTATAACTGCGCACCTCTGAGAAGGCTTCATAAAGTGTGATTCTTGTCCATAAATTCCACGAAACACCACGGCCCCAGCACAGAGGAGTAGACCGTGCTGTGACTGCCCTCTAGTGGTGGGTCTAAGAGATTGATTGGATCTTAAACCTCCGGTGTTCTGTCAAAATGAGCTCCCAGTAGCCTAAAGCCACAGTGATGTCTATCGATTCACGCTACCCCATCGAAATAAGCTACTTTACACTTTTCCGTTTACAGTCGTATAGATCCAATACAGCCTAACCCTGACCCTGAGCCTCACCTCCCCAGTTTGACAACATATTTCTGTGGATTAGAAACAGCAGGTTTGATGCTGTTTGCACACGGTGATCACACTTTATACCTTAGTTATTTCACATTTACACTCATTTATATGAACATGTGTAGGTAGTTTATTTTGACAGTTGTATTATGCTGTCAAAATGGGCTCTGACTAAAAGCAGCACATATCGACAGGCCAATTTAACCATTGAATAATGCTTCCACTGTAGAATCACCATTATCCACTCCACGATGGGACAGTTCCTGCAATTCAGTTTTATTTATATAGCGTCAATAACAATGGACTTGTCTCTTAGTCTTGATGGATGAAGACAGAAAAGGGACAACAGAAGAAACATTAGAACAAACATTTATTTCAAAAGTATATACACACGATCCAGCGCTAGGTGCCTCAAATCGACGGGACACTTGTTTTCATAATGATGTGGACCAGGGGCCTGTTCCAGAAAGCGGGTTATGTAAAAACTCTGAGTAAGTTAACCCTGAGATGAGGGTAAGTCTGGGTTTTCTGTTCCAGAAAGCGAGGTAACTGAAACACTAAGTCAGTCCCCATGGTAACAGACTCTGTGAACTTAACCTGCTCGGGGCAGGTTTTCTCGAAATAATTCAGAGTTTTTTCGCTCCTCTCGCATGAAAATCGCTTTGAGACGACATGGCTTGTCCATTCCTCCCAAACCCAATTGACACTGAAGCACAAATTATTAGAAATAATTTGCGCCGCGAGAGAATCTTTCGCCCCAGGCTGGATATTCTCTCTTTTCCAGATGAATATCTGTTTGAGCGCTACCGCTTTTCGTCAAACGGTATAATTTATCTTAAAAGCCTCCTCCGGCCTCACATTACAAACTTAACACACCGCGGACGTGCGCTCACTTCCCTTCAAATTTTGTGCATAGCGCTACGTTTTTATGCCAACGGAAGTTTTCTTTATAATATTGGCAACGCGGAGCAACTATGGCAAGGCCACAGTGCAGAGCGGTGAGGACAGTTCCCCTGGCACTGAAACGCCTGTTGCCGGTGATGGTGGTGTAGGTGTGGTATCTGTTACACTACTGTATTATACTTCATATACCGTTACTTTACCATGGACTTTCCCAGGATGATTATTTCCTTTACCTTGGGGCCTTCAGTTTGGGACCACCAATTTGGAGCATTAAGGGGTCAGAGGTTAGGAGGAACTGCATCCTAAAGACATTTGGCAAGCGGTACGATGGTGTCAATTAATCAATAAATGGAGAAGTGTTCTGTGCAAAATATGTTTGAGAAATTCCAGATGTATAAGAGTGGGATGTCCTATAGGAACTATAAATGTAACTCAAACACGTTCTTCTGGGTCTTTCTTGCATTGGGCTTTTAAGAGGATCCAGACTTAAACTGTCTGTTAATTGGCTGACTCTATTATCTGTAAAATAAATAATATTTACATTTATTAGAGTTGTTGTTAAATCATTTCTTAAGCATCTGCCCTTCTGTGAAGCATCTGGGGAAAACGCGGCTACTAGAGAAGGTAAGCTCCTGGACTGGGGATCTAAACCACATAGGCACTTGTCCATGGCGGTGCTGGGCTCAGAAGAGCTTCCCCCAGGGAGGCCTTCAGCTACTGTCCGCTTAGCGTTTTGACTGAGGGCCTCACCTCAGCCTCGGTCAAAGTGGGGGGAGGTCATAGAACTATACTAAAACCTTATTATACATCCATGGTGGAGGTGGCCCTCCACCCGTTTTTTTGGCCTCTGCCTTTTTTCTGTTGGCTGAGCAGAACTCAAATGTTTTTTTTTTTCAAATAGTATTTTATTGAGTGTTCATGTACACAGTCACATTTGAAATGCAGCCTATTAAACTATAAATGTATAGGCTAAACATATCAAGTTTTCATTTACTAAGTGAGGTTTTAAGTGGGAGGGCATGTTAAAACAGCATTTTGTTAATAATTTGCATTACTATTTGAAGTAGTCACTGAATTTACATTTACTTTAACAACCTAAGGCATTAAAAAACATGCCTTACCACTTTGGATGATATTTTTATATTTCATTTTTCGTTGCTTCCAATTTCTTATCTCCCCCGTTGGATTGCACCTAAACGAAAATCAGATTTTATTCCTATTCAACTAGGCTAATAAGCGATGATCTTACAGTTGAATGTGAACTCAACTGAACAGTTCAAACTTACGCATTAACTCGGGCCGCAGTTTCCAGTGCCTCTCTCTCCTTTGCCGCTGCAGCGGTGTTTGATTACGACGGAAAATGTCTTCTTTCTCCCCGTATGTCTCCATGAGGACCTCGAGCTCAAGCTGAAGTAACTCGATCTCTTTTTGATCATTGTCATGGTGACACTCATGGTTTCAGGATCCACTGACTATGGCTTTTTATAGTAGTCGTGCACGCGCGTAACTCGAGGTGAACCTACTCAAAGTTGATTTACCTAATTCATATCAGCGGTTCTGGAACCAGAAATTCAGAGTTTGTTTAACCCGCTTTCTGGAACAGCCCCCTGATGTGTGTGTGTGTGTGTGTGTTTCTTATAAACATTCTAACAGTACAGAGGCTTTATTCTGACTGGCCACGGTAATAACAAAGAAACAAATACAGTAATTAAACGGAGCGGAGATAGATTATGTTAAAGACAGTAGGCCTGGAAAGTCTGGACAATCACACACAATATACCACATCTATGTTTACGAACTGATCATGACAAGTCTTTATAACCCAGGACTCTCCAAACTACATTTCCCAGCATTCCCCGCGCGTGACAACAGGAAGTGAATGTCAGCGTCGCAGGTTCACGTTTTCAAAACACGGCGGCGCCATCACACTGTGGTAATGTAACTAACAATGTACTGTAACGTGAACCTTTTGTGTGTACCGTAACGTGTACCTTTTGTGTGTACCGTAACGTGTACCTTTTGTGTGTACCGTAACGTGTACCTTTTGTGCATGTCTGTGTCTGTGTGCTGTCTGTGTCTGTGTTTGTGTGCTGTCTGTGTCTGTGTTTGTGTGCTGTCTGTGTCTGTGTTTGTGTGCTGTCTGTGTGCTGTCTGTGTGCTGTCTGTGTGCTGTCTGTGTGCTGTCTGTGTGCTGTCTGTGTGCTGTCTGTGTGCTGTCTGTGTGCTGTCTGTGTCTGTGTGCTGTTTGTGAACACACAGAGACAAACTGTCGCTGAAGTGGAGCTGGGCTGTTCCCGTTCTGTCTGGACTTATTTTAGATCCATGTTTGGATTAGACCTGTTCTTCTCCCACTGGACTCTGGGGTCTGTGGGTCAAACATTTTAGCAAAGCAGCTCCTTCTTTTGTGTGAGAGTATTTGGCCTGAGCATCTCAGAATGATCAGAGAAGAGGGAAGAAACTGCTGGTTTTTAGGTAACATCACAACATTCTCAGTGGTGGAACCATGTATCTAAAGAAATAAAAGTGAAGTATTGTACTTAGGAACACATTTTAGGTATTTGTACTTTACCTAAAGGTCCTATATGATGGAAACTTGACTCTTGTGAGATTTAAGGCATGTTATAATGTTGTTACCTCTCCAAAACAACAAACCACCTTCCAAAAAACTCACACTTTTTAAAAGATACAAGACTCACATTTCACTTAGATAATATTTCACATATAAATAATATGTATGTTGTGCCAAGTTTGAACCAAATCCATGAAAGCTGAGTAGAATTTTTATCCTGAAATCTGTCAGTTTCTTACGGAATGGCCCCATATGCATTCTAAAGCTAAATGACTGAAAATTCTATGTTTGGGATTGGGGTTGCCTCCTGTGGGCTCACCACTCACAGAGGGGTTCATGGGGGGTCAGGTGCTATGAGTATTGGGCAGCAAACTGCCCCCGCGACCCAGCCGGACAAAGTGGAAGAAGATGGATGGATGGATTGGGGTTGTAGAACATTTTTATGTTATAGAAGGTGATCCACTGAAGACACACAGCTCATCTTGGGCTTCAACTGAAGCAGGCAAATTGGGGAAGTTTTCTATTTACATTTAAAACTGTAAATTTCATGCCAATGTGTCAGAATCAGTTAGTTTGTGGAGAGGATTTGTGCTTGAGAATGCAATATTTGGATCTATTTTTCTCTACAAATGGTCTAATAACTGTAAACAGAAACACATAAACCCCTGTGAGGGTATTGTGTTGTATTCCTCATCATGTCAGGATTCTTTGTTCCAAATCCCATGACTATGCACTGTGGTGGTGGTGCCCCAAATGTCCCAGCACCAAATTTTGCCCACCAGTGATGTTAAAATCCCTCATTAATACACATGATGCCATCAGAATATTGTGATGTCGTCAAAATATCATGAGCCACAGTAGATATTTAGGTGAATACATTTTTTCTGACACATTATCATAACCACTGGCCTCTAACGTTTTCTGGTTGTGTTGATTTAGCTTTGCCCCCGACTGCAGCACTGTCTAGCTGCCCCAGGATGTCCTAGCCCCCTGCCCCCTGCCCCCTGGAGAGCATGGTGATCCTGAGAGCCCACATGTGTCCTGGCCTGGAGCTGCAGTTAGTGCGAGACCTGCGTGCGGCTGACATCTCCACAGGTCAGTCTTCTAGGAGCAGCTATGGGTTAGGGTTAGGGTTAGGGTTATCGCTTATCGTATCGCTCTGGTATTTGGCACTGATATTTTTTCTGCACTGTCCAAATCTGTGTTTATGTCATTCAGTTTGTCCTCAATAAGGCTGCAGCTAATAGTTATTTTAGTAATTTCATTTTTTCAATGAGTCGATTAGTCAAACGCCATCTCTATTGGACACTGAAGGTTTTTCAATACATTTTTGACCAATGAAGGCTGGTTGATACAGTGACTGAAGCCTTTTACATATTATTGATGAAAATCTGAAATGGTTCATAATCCTTGGGCATTTTTGTGATATAAAAAGTTCTTTTGGTATGTGTTTTATACTTGGTATAGTCCAAATAATGCTTATGATTCTACAGTTAGAACTAGGATCCTTGTTTATGGTCCACAGTTTGCAGGTGAATGATCGCAGCCTTCGTCCTCACTTCATCTACTTTGTCTTTCTGAACAGATCAGTGACTAAATATTAGATGTATACTGGTATCAGATATCATCCCAGAAACTGAAAAATTACATGGATCAGCTACGAAGTATCATCTTTTTGAAATATCGTTTCAGTCGATATCATGTTGGACATCTGAATTTATGATCTGGTCGTAGTTGGTCATAGTTGGCCTAGAAAGTCTCATATTGTTTGAATTTTTATCGTTATAAAGTTGTTCTGTAGTTACTTAATATAAATAACAGCTCCACACATTTGGATCAGTTTAGTTTAAAGCTGTTTTCAGTCTTTGCACTGGCATCAGCTGAGATCCGGTATCAGCGGATACCTAAAGCCATAATATCGAAATGAGTATCGGAAGTGAAAAAACTGCATCTCTATAATTTATGTTGACACAATCATGCAAAACTGATGTTATTTCACAAATAAATAGATAAATACATTTTTACAACAATGAAAAATTTGATTGTGAACTACTATTATTTAATAAAACATAAATCTGATTTAAAGGCCATTACTCATAGAATAGAACCTTAACATTCTCAACTGACATTTTCCAATATCTACATTTATAGCTAGGACCACAACATTTATGTTCAGTTAGCTCTGAATTTGAAAAGCATCATGTTTGTGTTGGTAAATATCAGTTGAGAATTGTATGGTTCTATTTGTAATCACACAATATCCAGGTTTATCGTTCATATCTCTGTTCACGTGGACAAGCCCAGTAATTACAAACACTGGCACAAACGGCAGGAGAAATAAAGACAAGTGAAATGATTTTTTTACCAAATGCTGAAGAAAGTCGTGCCATTATTCAACTGTAAATCCATGTCAGTCAGAGGAATTTGAATAGAGTTAATTTTGGAGTCTGTACTAAACAAATAATAATAAAGACTTTGTGGGGCCTTTGGGGGGGTTTGACTTTTTTGGTTCTTATAAATGTTGTTGTTTTCAGTGGAGGAGCTGGTGTCGGCTGATCTGGAAGTTTTGGCTCAGAAATGTTCCGTCTCATACAAGGTAAAGAGTGTTTAGCTCAAAGTACATATGGTCTTCTTACTTCTTACATTTTGACATAAATAGAAGTGGACTGAGGGATGGTGGCGTCACCTGTAGCATTTGGTCGCAGCCAAATGGAGCTCATAGAGTTATGGCAGCTAATCTGCAACAAAGCACCATTTGGAAATCTGAGTGCACAACCAAAGAGCCAATCAGGAGCCAGGTTGCTGAAGTTCTTTGCTCCTTCCCAGCCAAAGGGCAGACGCTGAGGCACTATAGCTGTCAATCATACCTGTTGCTAACTCTAGACTGTGGGGGAAGAAGGCTCCTGGTCAGTTATTACTGCTCATCACTTGATTTACAGACAAAATGGTGAAATAACCCTCATCATGTGGATCATGTGGAGCGGGTTCAAACCAACATTTAATGCCAGAATGAGGAGCCTGACAGCAGCAGTTACAGAAAGAGGGGCCACTAATTTCATCACCCCCATCCTACAACAACTCCACTGGCTCCCCATAAAACAGAGAATTAACTTCAAAATACTAATTACCACTTTTAAAGCAATACACAACCTAGCCCCTTCATACATATCTGACCTCCTCCACACTGCTGCCCCTGCCCGCACTCTCCGCTCCTCCTCCTCTCTCCAGCTCACTGTACCCTCTGCCCGGCTTGTGACCATGGGGAACAGGGCTTTCAGCCGCTCTGCCCCCCAGCTTTGGAATTCTCTCCCTCCTGATCTCCGCAACTTAGACTCTGTTCCACTCTTCAAATCCAGACTCAAAACTCACCTGTTCAGACTGTCCTACCTCTTATAACCAATCACACATCTTCTATCAATCAGTTTTATTGTGTTTATATGTTTTTTTAATCTAATTTTATTTTGTTCAGTGTCCTTGGGTGTTTTGAAAGGCGCTTACAAATAAAATGCATTATTATTATTATAATTTTCAGCAGGTCAGTTGGATGTACCCTCTAATGCAGGAGTCACCAACCTTTTTGAAACCGAGGGCTACTTCCAGGGTGCTGATTAAGGCAAAGGGCTATCAGTTTGATAAACACTTCTGAAATAGACAATTTGCTCAATTTAGCTTTAATTATGTTATTATTAATAATTAATGGTATTTAGCTATGTGAAGACACTGATCATGTTAATGATTTCTCAAAAAATATCAACAATGATAACTAGATAGAAAATAAATTAATATCAATATGCAACACTTTATTTCTATATTTTCAAGTTCCAGTGTTTTTCAAATTGAACATTTTCAAATCATCACTTCTACAACAGTCCTAGGAAATCACAATGTACCTCTGCAGAATTTTTAACATTTTTAACAAACACCCTGTCCAAGCCTAAGAAAAAGAATGCACTTAACAGTTGTGCTATCAAATGTTACATTTTACAAACACATTTAACAAATCAGGAATGACACATTTTGAACTGGACACCAAATCTGGTATCTGTTTCTTTGTCAGTTAGTGGGAAGCCTGGCATTGCATGCGCTCCACCAGTGTGTTGTACTCTGGTGTGTAACTTGACACTGCAACTCTGAGTGAGTCTTGCAGATGTGCATCAGTGAGACGTGTTCTGTGTTTGTTCTTGATGAAGTGCATGTCAGAAAAGGCTGATTCACAAAGATGGGTTGAACCAAACAGGCTTGCAATCTTCAAAGCTGCTGTGCATACACCACTGTACTTTTCTGTGTCAACAAGGCCCCGAAAGTTTGGCGCACCCTGATAGGTTTTGAGGTGGAGGTCATTTTGCAATGTTACAATTTCAAGCTCCATCTGTCCAGCATCAAGGCTGAATATTCCACTTAACTGCTCAGCAATGCTTGATATGTCCACGTTCATGAAAGGATTAGAAATGAATGACGCGCATGGTTCAGGCTGACCCAGGTCATAAAACCTGTTCTCAAATTCTTGTCCAAGTCTTTCTATGACCTGAGAGTATTTTTCTGCAACTTTGTCAAAAGCCTCAGATGCAGAAGTATTGTCTTTCAGCACCATCTGCACAGAGGAAAAGTGCAGCATCTTTTTTCTCTTTAAATGCACAGAGAAAATGCTCATCTTGGCTTTAAATGCATTTAAAGCACTTTTCATATCAGCAACAGTCTTACCTTTGCCTTGCAACTAACAGTTCAAACTGTTCAGTTTCTCAGTAATGTCCGTTAAAAATGCAAGGTCAAGGGTCCAGTCAGTGGACTGCATGAACTCTTTGATTACACCCAAAAGTGACAAAAAACGATGCAGAATCCGTCCCCTGCTGAACCATCGGATTTCTGTGTGTAGTAGCAGGTCACCATATTCAGCTGACAGCTCCTCCAATAGTACCTTGAATGTTCTGTGCTGTTTAGCTTTGGAATGAATGCTATTTATGATCTTTACAACGGGAGTCATCACGTGTTCAAAGTCGATCACTTTTGCACATAAGGACTGCTGGTGGATGATGCAGTGGTAATGCAGAAAGTTTGGGAACTCTGTGTCACCTTTATAGTGAGCAATGAATCCTACGTGTCGTCTGATCATAGCAGGAGCCCCATCCGTAATCACTGATACCAGCTTTTCCAGCGGCACCTTTTTCTCCACCAAAAACTCCTTCACCGCATTATAGATGTCAACTCCCCTGGTAGTTGTCTTTAAGGGTAGTAGTGTCAGAAGTTCTTCTTTTGTGGAGAAATCATCAAATGACATCCTGATGAAGATCATCAGCTGCGCTGTACTGCCGCTGTCCACCGACTCGTCACACTGAATACTGAACCAGTGCGCAGCCCAGCGGGTAGTTAGCATGGTAGCTTGTGTGGCAAGCATAGACCGTATATATGAGTGGACTAAGCTATCCCACGTGCCAAATAGGAAGTGCGCCAGGAGGCTCTTCCGGCTCCTCCTCTCCCTTTTTCCCATTGACTTACATTGGGATCTGATCGCTCCTCTCTCTGTACCTGTTGCTGTGAGCCTTGTCATTTTGGTCTTAAAATGTTCATAAGAACCCGCTCTACATGATCCTGAATTTTTTTTTTCCACTATTTTGTCCGTCAAAAAACCCTATTCATAACATAGAGCCTGGCTTCAGATTCGCCCCTGTAACCGTTACATCGCGAGCCTCATTTGAGCAGCACTAAACGCTATGGGTGACGTCACGCTCACTTAGTCCACTTCTTTTATACAGTCTATGGTGGCAAGTTATGAAATGTCTCGCAGGCTCCTTTCACAGTGAAAAAAAAAAACTCTACCTCCCATTCATCGTGAAAATGATAGGTTTTCTTTCTTTTTTCTGCCATCTTTTTTGGAGTCAATCATCATATTTTTGCTGCACCACAAATGCTACGTTTTGGGCCCGCGCACAATACTGACCTTTGAACTATAGGTCAGAGTTCATTTATATTAATCTTTTTTTTTTAATTAAATTAATATATTGTAATTTCCAGTTCACATGTAAGAGTGATTTAATCAAGAATAGCAAAAATAAAATAAAATAAATAGATTCCGCTCACTGATAAGTGCTGTTATTTGAGCTAATTTTAGAACAGGCCCGCGGGCGACTCACATGGTCCTTACAGGCGACCTGGTGCCCGCGGGCACTGTGTTGGTGACCCCTGCTCTAATGGAACCACTTCCACTTCCTGGGGTACCAAGAGGCTAGCAGACTAGCTAGGTCCATCTCTAGTCGGCCGGACAGGGCCTGTGTCTGATTTGAATCTCCTCTGGTTAAAAGGACAGTTGTGAATTTTGGACAGAGGACCTCATTTCTTAGTGAGCCAGAGTGTTGGAGATGTGTCGATACACTTTTTTTAAATCTTCCATCCAGTCCTTGTATTTGGAGAGGTTGCTGGTGCTAGGCTAGTGCATGTCAATGGGCATAGTTGTCCTGCCAGTCTTACCCACTCCACAGTGACCCGAGGCAAAACTATTAGAACTCCAGACTGTCCATATGAATGTCTGTGTCCAGAGAATCATTTCAGAAGTAAAACCAATGTTGCATTTGAAGGATTTCTGTCTGAGCAGCAGCAGTGAGTTGTACTTCCTGATAGAAAGCTCGGCAGAGGCGGACTGATATATGAGAAAATAGTCCCTCAACATGCGACGATTCATGCGATGCAAGGTTAGTTTTATTTCCAACATTATTCTGTGGACACAGACGTTCACATGGACAGTCTGGAGTTCTAATAGTTTTGCCTCAGTGCTCTGTGGAGTGGGTAAGACTGTTTTTAGTGGCAGGACAACTATGGCCATTGACATGCACTAGCCTAGCACTAGCAACCTCTCCAAATACAAGGACTGGAGGGAAGATTTTAAAAAGTGTCTCCACACATCTCCAACACTCTGGATCACAAGGAAATGAGGCCCTGTGTCCAAAATTCCGGACTGTTCCTTTAAGATAAATCCCCAGTATTACTCATAGAACAAGAACAAGTGATGAGGACCATGTGGAAACACCTGAGTGAGACTGTACAAGTCAGCTGTTTCTGTGTTGTCATGACGTAATATCAGCTGACAGAAGTGGGCAGGGCTACAGTGTCAATTTAAACATGTTCCTGGCTCAAGGTTTAAAATCAGGCACAGCTCTTTTCTTCTAGTTAAAAATCAGCTCCTGCATGTTCTGCTAATCTAATATTAAAGGTGCACTGTGCCACTTCTCTGGTGGAGGCATGCCACCTGATTATCTCCATACAGATGTTATTGTTTTGCATGGAATGTTCCACAGTATAATACTTTTAATTAATATATTTGTAATGAAGAATAACAACTACAGTATGCAGGAGCTCTGGTGCTCAGCAGCCCTAAAATAATAACATATCACAGAGTAGGAGAGGGCATTATGAATGAATAAGTTGAAGTCATTCCAAACTCTTTCAGTTGTGCGCACTCTGCTCTGTGAATATGGTACTTTGTAAATACAGAATAAGGCTGTAATGATGTGTTCAGACTGAAGCACTAACAGAGCTGGAAGGATCAGATTGGTCCCACAGGATTGTATTATACTTCTGAGGAGTCTCTGGTGATAGGTCAGATCTGTGGAGAGGCGACCTCATTTACAGTCCCTGACAAAAGTCTTGTGGCTTATCCATTTTGTAGAAACAAAAGCTTATAACCTGACTTTAAATTAATCGATTGGTTTTAGAAATGTCTCATATGAAAGCTAAAACCCTCCCAAATTATGCTCAATATACTAACATAAATTTACTTCACTGAAGAAAGATTGATCATTTAATGAACACAGAAAGGTCAGATTTTGGCAAGACAAAAGTTTTGTCGCCTACAGAAAATTGAACAAATAATTTACTTCAAATACAAAAATATGTTGCATATCGTCAGTGAATTAAGTAGTGGCGCTGTGAGATCCATATTTAATATTTTGTATGACTTCCATGAGCTTGAAGGACTGCATCCATGCGGTTCGACAATGATTCATACAATTTGTTGATGAAGTCATCAGGAATAGCAAAGAAAGCAGTCTTACATGCCTCCCAGAGTTCATCAAGATTCTTTGGTTTTGCCTTCCATGCTTCCTCTTTCATTCTACCCCAGACATGCTCAATGATGTTCATGTCTGGTGACTGGGCTGGCCAGTCCTGGAGCACCTTGATCTTCTTCGCCTTGAGGAACTTTGATGTAGAGATAGAAGTATGCGATGGAGCACCATCCTGCTGCAAAATTTGACCCCTTTTATGGTTGGGAATGTAAGAGGTAGCTAATACTTCTTGATATTTTAGGCTATTGATATTGCCTTCCACCCTGCAAATGTCTCGCACACCCCCATACTGGATGTAACCCCAGACAATGATTTTTCCACCACCAAACTTAACTGTTTTCTGGGTGAATCTTGGATCCATGCGGGCTCCAGTAGGTCTCCTGCAATATTTGCGGTGGCTGTGATGTAATTCAACCGAGGATTCATCTGAGAAATCCACCTTCTGCCACTTTTCCAGTGTCCATCCTTTTAGCAGGCTGTGGGCCTTGGCAAATGCCACACGGTTTTTTAATTGCCTTTTGTTTAGTGCTGGTTTCTGTGCACTGATTCGACCATGGAGGCCATTTCGAGACAGAATTCTACAAACTGTTCTGGTTGACACAGGGACTTGAGGTGACTAGGCCTGGTGGAGCTCTGCTGCAGTGGAAAAGGGGCTGGCCTTGGATTTTCGAATCAACAAACGGTCCTCCCGAGCAGTTGTCTTGCGGGGTCTGCCGGACCTGGGCTTGTCAAAAACATCTCCAGTCTTTTCAGATCTTTTTCTTATTCTTTGTACTTGACGCTGAGACACATTGAAGGTGTCAGCCACCTCAGCAGTGGATCTGGTCTTCAGCCTCTTGATAATTAACACTTTGGTCTCAGGGTGGATCTTAGGCATGTTGTCAGAGGTCAAGTTGCAGTTAATGTGAAGGTCTGGTGTGCTGGGGTTCTTTTTATACACACCACTAATTGATTGATCAGTAACTGATCACAGGTGAGGCTGTAATCTAGGATTGGGTGCATCATATGACAAGGCGACAAGACTTTTGTCTTGCCAAAATCTGACCTTTCTGTGTTCATTAAATGATCAATCTTTCTTCAGTGAAGCAAATTTATTTTAGTATATTGAGCATAAGTTGGGAGGGTTTTAGCTTTCATATGAGACATTTCTAAAACCAATCGATTAATTTAAAGTCAGGTTATAAGCTTTTGTTTCTACAAAATGGATAAGCGACAAGACGTTTGTCAGGGACTGTAAGTCACAGAACTCTGAATACCATGAGATGAAAGTGTAACTGTAACTGTTCTTCTCAATGAGTATTCTGCAGAATATATTTTGTGTTATGGGCATAATGTGTGTGTGTGTGTGTGCGCGTGTGTGTGTGCGTGTGCGCGCGCAGGCGCTGTCGGCCATCCGCAGGGTGCTCCTGGCTCAGCACACGGCCTTCCCTGTGTCTGGAGCACATATGTATGAAGACCTGCTCAGCTCCACCGCCATCCTGTCTACAGGACACCCCTGGTACTGCACCTACACACACCTACACACACACACAGACACACGCGCACACACACACCTACGGACACGCGCAAACACCCACACACACATCCCCCACACACACACACACACACTCACTCACACACACACACACACTAAGCGCAAGCATGCAGCTTTTACGCACAAAGTTTCCTTCCCTCCTCACTGACGTCTCCTTGTGTCCTCACTGATGTCTCCTTGTGTCCTCACTGATGTCTCCTTCTCCCCTCACTGATGTCTCCTTCCCTCTTCACTGACATCTCCTTGTGTCCTCACTGATGTCTCCTTCTCTCCTTGTGTCTAGGTTAGATGAGCTGTTGGACTCTGGTCTGTACACTGGGGAGCTGACGGAGCTGTCAGGAGGCCCGGGCACGGGGAAATCCCAGGTCACTCACATTCTGTTATTGTCATGAACACACGTGTTCAGCCTCTTTGCATCATGGTGGTATCCAGAGGAGCTCCACTGTGAAGTCCATTCTTCCTTCAAACAAATCATTCTGATCATTTCAGCCAACAAATGTGCTGCTAACCACCTTGCACTAGCATGCCCTCTGCTGGTGCTGTACTAGTGTGTTCAAATCACACTGAATGATATATATTCTTGGACACATTTCAGTATCATTTATTTCAAGTGATTCTTCATAAAATACCAACGCAAAGGTCTGGTTTAAAGAGGGGGTATTTGACTTCTATGGGGTATTAACTGCTAACACATAACATATTTAGATCACCGTGCTACATTTTAATGTTTTATTAAAACATTTTCTGAGTTTTATTTTTGTTTTCAACCTCCCTTTGCTCCCTGTGCTAAGTCCCTCTCCTTTTAGAGCGCTAAGCATGCTTCCCACTGATGAAACTACTGCACATTGTATCAGGTTTGTCAAGCGTACAGTTTTGTATCATGTTTTTGTATATTTATGGAGAATTGTTGTGTGGGAGCATGGGTGATGTATGCTTGTGGGCGGAGCCTCGTACAGACTCTTTCAGTTTAGCAGAATAGATCGCTAAAATACTCAAACATGCATGGATCACATGTGAAACCTCTTCAAGCATGGTTTTGCTGAGGGAACGACATTATAACATGGTAGAAAACTCCAAAAAGTACATTTTGCATAATACCCCCTCTTTAAGTGTAATGGGCTGTTGACGCGAGTAGTGGTGGCATAACAAAAATTTTAATTTTGATCCCAAGCGAAAAGCTGGATACTAGATTTGGCTCTCAGTGATATTAAAACACACAGTGGGCAACACAAAGTAATACATTTTGTGCTTTTGGGGCATTTAGTATTAAGCTATAAAATAAGTTGATTATTTTTCATGCTGTTCATTGTAAACAGCAGTATTAATTCTAAACAGTTTAATTGTTGAAACTGGTCCATACACTTTCTGTTCAAAACTGACAGACCCCGCCTCCGTCTTGTAAACTACAAGATGGATGTGGGGTTTCACTGTAGTAAGATGCAGATTTTCCTTTTTTTTATTGTTGAATAATGGGCAAGAATATCACACAGGCAATCAAAATACAACTGTGTTAATAATGAAAGAAGAAGCTCATAAAGTGAATAATATGTCGCCTTTTAATATTTCTATGTGCTTTACATAGTGGGGATATAGTCCAATTTTGTCTTTATTATCTGATTTGTTTCTGCAGCCATACTTGTTCAAATGAGAATCTTTCTATATCAGTTATAGTATTGACTAAAATATCTAATATCTATGCCTTTCGTATTTGTGAAAAGTGAGGTGTTTGCCGGGCTCAGTGGTGTTCTCTGTGTTGTAGGTGTGCTTCGGGGTGGCTGTGCACGTAGCCCTACATCTGAAACACGCTGTGATCTTCATTGACACCACTGGGGGCATCACAGGCAGCAGACTGCAGCAGATGCTCCAGACTGAGGACAGCAGCCTGGAGGAGCAGGTGAGTGTGGAGGAGCGGGTGAGTCTGGAGGAGCAGGTGAGTCTGGAGGAGCAGGTGAGTCTGGAGGAGCGGGTGAATCTGGAGGAGCAGGTGAGGCTGGAGGAGGAGGAGAGTCTGGAGGAGCACGTAAGTCTGGAGGAGCAGGAGAGTCTGGAGGAGCAGGTCTGCATTGGCAGCACCCACTTTTACAACATTCACATTTGATTTGAACACAGGCTCATAAGACCTAACCTGGCTCACTCCAGATTGATGTGTGTCACTCTGAATTGAGTTCTACACATTATAAATCTGGAACAGCTCTGAAAACACGGCGCATCATGATGAATATTTGAATCTGATTGGTCAAAGCATCACAACAGAGGAACAATGACAAAAAAACTCCAAAAGCGTCTCGGTGCCATTCATTACCGCTAATCCACCACCACCACGTGGCATCCCTGTCAGGTTTAGTCATGTAGTGACGCCTAGCGCAGGCAAAGCTGCAAATGCTTTTATTTTTAAAAGTGTCAGTTTACACCAGAGGCAACAGAGCTGCTCCTGCAGCTTTTTGGCTTGTATAACAACCGAAATGTTAGAAAAGACTGATTTAAATGTTTCAAACTTTTGTGCCCATCACTTGTATATCGAATATTTTCATATGTGCTTGTCCAAAAATGTTGTCAATTGGGTAACTCCTCAAATAATCCCTCATAAAAGTGCTGTGGTTCACTATAGCCCCAACTCCATTAACACACAGTGAAGCCTCAACCTTTGCACAGTGAGATTTGAAAAGACACTGCTCAGATTTAACCCTCTTCTTTGAAAGAACCCTCCGGTTTTACTGCAAATCCAGCTACAAAACACTTCAGACGTCAACTGGATAAGACAGATAGGTTTGTAGAAGTCCATTGAATTTTAGAGTTGGTAACAACAGGAATGGGATGAGTTTACTGACAGCAATAGATCATGGTAATGTGATAATACTCTGAGCTCTGAAATAAGTACAACATCCTAAAATGTTACTAAATCTCAACTGGGCAATGCGTCCCATAGACTCCATTATAAAACCAGTGTTGCCCAGTCGTGATTGTGTTTAGGCTTTTGAAGCAAGATGCACTGATTTTTTGTACTTTATCCAAAGAGTTAAAGATTTTTCATTCACGTTCAATAGATTATAGATTTCACATTTAATAAATACTCATATGAAGTGTCAATGGCCCGTTACCTAGTTGACAAAATAGTTCGTTAAACACTTCTATATGAGATTTGAATTATTTTAAAAGAACAAAAGCTTAACCTGGCCAAATAATTCTTCATGTCCCCTCAGGGGTCTAGGTTGAAAATATGTACTGTATTTTCTGGACTATAGAGCGCACCGGTATATAAGCCGCATCCACTCTATTTAAAAAAATAATAAAAATTTAAAAAGTATATACAAGCCGCAACCGGTCTATAAGCCGCTGATATCTATTGAACTGTTGAACAATGAGATATTTACTGCATATACAGAACAATTTTGTACTGTAAATGTACATTTATGTATCTGAACAGATTCTTTTCAAACAGTGCCTTTTAACACGGCAGAAACTGTGCTGATTAAAACGAGGTTAAAAACAGAAAAGAACCAGTAATTGATTACCTTCATTTCTCCTGTGCAATGAAACCACAAGTCACTTTAATCATCTTTGCTGAAACCATTGACCCAAGCTTACGTGCTGCTGTACGGTAGAGGTCTGCGCGGGACAGAATTTTCAGTCTCGCTCCCGCGTCGTGCGGTTGCGCTCCCGCCCACAATAAGCTTTCAGAATATATCCCACGCTGCACTGTTTTGTGTTGGGTCCCGTGGGTGCAGGGCTCTACAGCACGGTTTCCTTCCTGGAGCAAGATCGATGCCTTCAACTTAAAACTTGCATCATACAAACTCCTTTGTGTGCTTTTCATGATGAAGGGGTGAGGATTTGAAAATAATTACCAGTTAGTAATATGTCATGCGTGTTATATCTGCTAAATAAAAAGTAGTGTATTCTTCTTTGCATTAATTTTCCGTCTATCTTGTTTTTGAAATTCTGGTTAGAGCGTTCCTAGCGGTGGAAGAAAAATCCACAGAATAACCGCACCTTTGTAAAAGCTGCATGGTTCAAAGCCTGGGAAAAAAGTAGCGGCTTATAGTCCGGAAAATATGGTAATTACGTTACAAAACTTAGTTTTTTAACTTTTTATTGAAGTGAAATGTGGCCCTAATTATAGAATCAGCCCTCTGTAGTCTTACCAGGGAAGGGTGCAAGTGACAGCAAAGTTACAGGCCTGTTCAGGAAAACACCCTTATAGATCTTTTTATATTTCTTTATTTCCATGAGACAAAATGATGCCACCTAAGCACTGTAAGAGAACCATGTGGAAGCAGCTGTGACGATCACGGATGTCCTCGGTCATGGTGCAGAATCACACTGACAGAAGAGTCTTTTATGATTCTGTAATTGAACACAGAGCCTTTAACTATCCAAAGCTTGATCAGCTAAAACCATGAGCAAAATGACAGTATATACAATTACCAAATATGATTTTTGTGTGGTAAAATGAGATCACCAACATTTCCATGATTTCCATGATTTGGTTCCTGATTTGGTTTCCTGTGTAGATGTTGTGTTGTGTTAGAATATGATGAGGAGGGCAGGGGCCTCTGGAACTCTTCGGAAGAGTCTTTGTTTTTGAAGGAAATCTCCAAACTTCTGATCCATAAAGGTTGAACGTTTTCATTGTTTGTTTATTATTTGTTCTACAAACTTGTCAAATTAATCTTATGGCTTAAAGTCCTTTCACCTGACAACAGTCACGTCTTTGGGGTGGAATAATGGCACCACTTTCAGAAGCTGCTGGTGTAAATGTATCTCTTAGGCCCAGTTATTACTGACATATTCACCTTAAAGCAGGTGCATTTTGAACCTAATCTATTGCTCCATGGTTGAACATGTTTACATCCACATGTGTTGCAGATGGCCGCTCTGCAGAGGATCCATGTGTTCCGTGTGTTTGACGTGTTCTCATTACTGGACTGTTTGTGCAGCCTGCGCCGCAGCGGCCTGCAGCCTGTAAGTGTGCTCGTGACATGGGCTTTTACTAAAATATACAGCCATATTTCCAAAATATTTGTGGACCTTCCAGATCAAATGACATGCAAACCACAAAATCTGATGTGAGGAATCAGAGGGTCCAAGATCAGAAAGACATGAGCCTCCTGCTCCTCTGTAGGCGCACACTGCACTACTGCTTACACTAAACAGTGTGCTCCCAAAGACGTGTGTGCGTGCGTGTGCATGTGTGTGTGCGTGTGTGCGTGCGTGTGCATGTGTGTGTGCGTGTTTGTGTGTGTGTGTGTGCGTGGGATGGTCAGCTCATCCTACAGATCTACATCATCCATGCTCCCACATGACAATTTTCCATAAATATACAAAAACACGATATACCTCAACTTCACAAACTTGATGTGATGTGCAGTACTTTCAGCAGTAGAACACATGCTGATTATAAAGTAGTAGTGCTCTGAAGGTGGAGTGACTTAGCACAGGGAACAAAGGAACTTATTAAATATGCTAATATGTTGTTTTTGGTGAATATATAATTTTCAAAACAATAAAAGCATAACATGGTGGTCTAAATATGTTCTGTGACAGTTAAAACCCAACTGAAGTGTAATAGCGCCTCTTTAACAGATGTCAGATGTCAATATTCAAGGGAGCCAGATTCCTTTATTCTCATTGAAATGATTTAATACTTGAAATTGGTAATTGCTATGGCAACAGTCCTAATTTGTCATCGTTCTGAAAGTGGATTGTTTTCATAGTGACTTGGCACAAGCCCGTAGACATCCTGACCGAGCGCTGTTGTGTGCACTGCCAGTTCTGAACATTCTGATGATTTAAAGGGTGTGCACTGCCTCTTCATGATGTGTCCTGTGCTGATTGGTGCAGGTGTCTGTGGGCGGGGCTTGTGTGCGGGCCATCATCATCGACTCGGTGTCTGCGGTCCTCTCTCCTCTGCTGGGCTCCAGGACCACAGAAGGTGGGTGCAGTGTGAGGAGCTTCATGGGGAAGAGACACTACACCATGCACCAGCTTTAGATTTGCTTTGGCACAGAAGGGTTTTCTAGATTACACAGTTACTAATAATTGTGCTTATTTACATCACCGTCATCAACATTCCCTGGGGGTGTGATGCTAACTGTAGGCTCTGCTCTGTCTGGAGCTCTGTTACTAACTTAGACTAATCTAATCTTAGTTTTAACAGGATTTGACCTAAAAGAAGTGGCTTGGCTAAAACTACAAGTCAACTGATTTGTGCTGTTAAATGACAGTTACAAGCTCATTAGTTTTCAGACGATCTTCAGACTTTTTCTGGCTGTGTTTGTTGATGTGTGCATTGTGTCACCGTGGGAACTGATGTAGCTATACATGCAGAACACCTCCAGCACGATGCCTGCAAAGTATCAAGATAATCCATAAACTGTATAAAAGAAGTGGACTAAGTGAGCGTGACGTCACCCATAGCGTTTAGCACCGCTCAAATGAGGCTCGCGATGCTCACGGTTACTGGGGTAAATCTGGAGCCAGGCTCTTGGTGGTGGTTGGAGGGACTGTTGGCGCCGGTTGGCCTGGCAGCCGTGCCTCCATCAGTCTGCCCCAGGGCAGCTGTGGCTACAACAGTAGTTTACCACCACCAGGTCTGGAGTGAATGAAGAATGCTCTGTTAATGATGCATGATTAAGTCAGCATGATTAATGCTGTGTAAAGCATCTTTGGGGACAGATGTCTGTGTAAAGCGCTATAGAAATAAACTTACCTTATGTAGCAAGCACACTTGAAAAGAGGGCCTGAACTCACCTTAATGAATAGCTGTGATTTGACAAATAATGTATGCAATCTTTATTTTAGTAAATTTATGTTAAAAGTGTCAAAAAATTGTGTTTGTGGAGTGTGAATATTGTCTCTTTTGTCTACTTTTCCAACTTTTATTTTCAATCTAATACATGACAGATTTATATATACCAAAGACAAGCACTATTCCACCAAACCAAGTAAGAATGAGAAAGCATGAAAACCTTAGTCAGATACACTTTAAACTGGAATTTAACACTACATCCACTTTTCGCTCCTAAACTGTGTGTGTGGTTTTTATAGAATTATCTACTGTTCCAATTTACTATCATTTTTGGCATCTTTAGTGGGTACATTTAGGCACATTTACAGCATTCTGCTCAAAAGCCTTTAAATTTAGGTGTGTGCTGCCTCCAGTGGCCTCTGCAGTTTCCAGTACTTGGTGACATCACAAGACTGTCCTGATCACAGCCAGGTATTTCTAACACAAACACCTGTCTGCAGGGGTGGAGTCTGAAGTGTGGATACCTGTTGGACCAATCACACTGTTCCTTATTCCTCCCCCACTCTCCCCTTAAGGTGTAACTCCTGTCCTAAGCGTGTGTGTGTGTTCAGGCATATCCCTGATGGTGCAGGTGGCAACTCTTCTCAAGGCCCTGGTTAAAGACTTCAGTGTGGCAGCTCTGGTGAGGACTGCACACTCCTGTCACATGGTTCCAACTCACACTTTTTGTCAGACCTGTTCTGCCAAAGAGTACTTTTACTTGTTTCCTTCTCATTTATCGTCTGAAGGTGTATTTAGAGTGATCCATGCATGTTTGAGTCGTCTTAATCAGTGATACGCATAGGATTTGGCAACAGCAGGATCGCAAGTGTGCTCCATAGGCCCTCCTGTACTGTCAATCATGTATGAGCATTATGGTGATTTAAATGTGAAAATGATGATCCAGAGATTATAACTATAGAGCACAAGGACAGTATGTTTTCTTTAAATCCAAATGATCTTTACAATAACAAAATATGATCTACATATATGATTTTTATGACTAAATATCAGAAAAGAGCATACATAATTTGTCTCCTTTTAGTTCCAAGTTCCATGGTCAAAAGTGCCAAGCTGGAGAATGAACGTGTGTGGATGTGTTAGTGCAGGCACAGGCGCCTGTAAAACACCTGGCCAGATGTTCATCTCCTTCCACAGTTTGAAGTCTCACACAGATCCCAGTCCACTTTGTAGCACTCTAAAGGCAGGACTGTTCACAGAACTGTCCCCTGTTCCCAGCAGTGACCACCTGGGAGACTTGGACTGGTCACATGACACCAGCCCTGCTATTCTGAAACGATTTGATTTCCAATATTATAGGACTGTGTCCAGTTTCAGTTCCAATACCGATACTATGTCTTTAAGTATCTGCTAATGACCAAGATATTAACCAATAGTATATTTACCAATACCAGTGTTGGGATTGAAAATTGTATTTGTATTTTTTTTTTTCTCAAAATTCCGTTAACTTATTGCTAAACTGATCCAGTTGTGTTATGTAGCGGTTCTATCATGTCTTGGAACTGATACCTGATACTGTACATATTCACGGATATTCAGTATCGGTGCATCCCTAGACCTTTTGCAGTACTTCACAGTTTTTACAGTTGTGAGTTGTTCTAAACCACAGTTGTGATGTTGTCCTTACTTTTGTACAGGTGACGAACCATGTGACCCGCAGTGTGGGTGGGGCTGTGCGTCCTGCTCTGGGGGTGTCCTGGAGCCATGTTCCCCGCACACGGCTCCTGCTGGAGGGGCCGAGCCAGAGCACACACTGCCTCAGCTCCTGGAGGTCTGCCACGCTCATCAAGTCCTCTAGACAGGTAGTGTGTGTGTGTGTGTGTGCGTGCGCGCCCGCCCAATACAGCTCAACAGAGACCACCCCGAAGTAAATTTCTCATACATTTTTCTCATGGACTTTCCCATAAAACCATATTAAAGTTTTACAGCTCAGAGTTAATCAGCTCTGTGGTGACTAATGATCACATGACCTTTCATTTTATTTTAAAATCTGTTTCTGAAACGTTCTAAACCACTGAGTTATTAAGCATTTGGCCGATCCTTGTGTGTTAAATGTGCTTTTTAGACTTAAGACAACCACAGTATGGAGATTAGCATGCGTGGAGCTGTTAGCCTCCACAGTGCCTTTGAATTCTTAATATTTAAATTTTCAAAGAGTTTATAGGAAAAATGAAGGAAAATGTAGAGGAAATGTCATGAATGTGAGACATTCTTTTCTGTTAACATACTAGTATATAATATATTATGTGAATGGACTTGTCAGAGTTTGTAACCGTGTTATAGTAGTTTCTTCTCATTGACCCTCTGAAGTTGTGCTCAGACAGATTCATGCATGTGTGATGTGTAATCTCTATTCTCCTCTATTCAAGATGAAAAATTATAGTTTCCTCTATCCACCATACGTATACGCTCTCTGTGGATTTTGTTGTCTAATTTTACTTTCTTAATGTTGATACATATAGGATCTGGCAGTGTTCCGCATACATTTTGGAACAAATGGGGAAAAAAAGAAATAAAAATCCAGCTCTTTGCTACTGTGGTTAGGTGTGGACGAGATGGTCGGCTGTTGTGATGTCTGCTGTGAGGACTTTTATGGTGAAGCACCAAAGTAACTCTTGTTTTATCAAAATCTAAAGCAGAACATAAAGACCCATGGGTGTCCTAGATTATTATACCTATGGAACAGGGAAAAGTTGAATGAGTTTTTCATATTGCTAGGGCAACTAAAACCTTCTGAGAGTTCACCCTTCACTGTGATTGGTTAAATTTACCTGTCACTCACACAAGAGCCTACCAGAGGCTGCAATGGGAGGAGAGAATGGCTGTCTGCACAATTGAAATATATCACATTCATTTCAACAATACAGTCTGTCATACCGTGATAACAACTAAATCCTAATGAATCGAAGATGTGCCAAAAACAGGAAATGTCTGTAAATGAATGACATATTTGACTGTACAGGCTTATAAGAAATGTTTCAAAGAAATAGAGCACACTCCTGCACTTCACATCTCTTACCAACAAAGCTCTGTGACCATCCTGACCTCCTCTTCCTCCTCTGTCCTGCCCTGTGCTTTCAGCCGTGTCACATGAGAGTGGACTTGGACCTGAGCTGGTGGAGTCGCTCTCAAGAAGCCCCTTCAGCCAAAAGAAAACTCCCAGAGACCACCGAGTGACTGCCCCGGCTTTGCCATCGGCACTATATGGACTTTTACAGCATCTTCACTTACTTTTGTTATAATGTTTGGTACATACTTTTGGCTGTCTAAATCTGAACATGCAAGTAGGGCTGCATGATTTAGTACGATTGCAATTAAATCACATTTGATTAAAGACTCAAACCTGAACTGATCATTCAAAAACCCATGAATTTCAGAACATTTTTGTAGAGGTCTAAGCTACACGAACAAGAGCTTTCTATGAAGAGACAGGAGAGTTTGTTCTTTGCAGAGGACATTCTAGGACGTAAAAAGGGTCTTTGCAACTTTGCCATTTCGATTCAGTTGTACATTGTGCAGCCTTACATGCAACTAAACAAAACTTTATTTTTTAAGGGAAAAAATTCTGCTCAGTTGTAAATGGGTCATGACATGATTTTTTCTTTCCATTTGTAAAAAAGCTAAACAAAAATATTCTACTCTCAACACCAAAGTATCACGTTTGCATCATTTCATAATGTGGAAAAACTTTTACTCAAACATAGGTCATTCTGAAGCAAGTGTGAAAAAACAAACATACGCACGTTTTGGTTGGGGATCCATCACCTGCTTGTTTCTATGGGTATGTCATTGCTCTGCCTTAAATGTTTCCTCATATGGCATTAAACAGTTCTGCCTTACAGTTGTTTTAATTAGTTTGGTTTCTAGCTCAAAAATACCTAGAGAAATTGATATTCCGACTGTGAATACCTAGGTATACTAGGTCGCCTCTCCACAGATCTGACCTGTCACTTGGTCAAGTTTAGGCTCCCTGAAGATAAAGGTTTAATGCTATACTGTGAAACATTCCAGACAAAGCAACAGCAGCTCTATGAAGCAAAGCATTGGACTGACCCTCCACTAGAAAAGTTACACAATGCACCTTTAAGGAAAGTAGTGTCACAAACGCCTCATGATAATAAATAGATGAAAGTTAACCTGTCCATAGCTGTGATTAAGGCTAATTGAGGTGTAGTTATGGGGTGGGACAAGATCTGATGAAACAAAATCCCGTAGATAAAACTGCCATATACTGCACACAAGAAAAATTGTTTTTCTCCATTTCACATGAGCTTCCACCTCTTTAGAAGCTGTTGTTCCAGCAAAACTGTTTAAAAAGAGAACGCAAACACTGTGATGGCAAACTTGTGATCGGAATTATCCTCAAATGTGTCAAAATTTTGCCTTGTCTCATTCTCGTGGACCCAATCTCATATCGTGTGTCGTCGAGTATCATTAGGATTGTTTTGGAATATAAGAAGCTTTGTGACTGGTTGAGGGCAGAGCCAGAGGTACAGATGTGTGGAGCTCAACAATCAAAGGCCACTGTTGACTATTAATTCACCACTCAGAGGTAAGCAGTTATGCGCCAACTATGTGGAACTAATGACGCCATTATTCTTAGCACAAAAACATTTGCCCAGATTATGCCATTACAATTTTTAACATAACATTAAAGTTTATAACATTAATGTTCTTATGTTGTCTTCTCATCACAAACTGAAATTCTGTTTTGTTTCATTCACACATTTAACGCACAAACCTTGCAGATTTCAGCTGAGTTCTTTTAACAAACAGCAAACTCTCCATACACTTTTACTAGAATCATTTGGATAATTTCAGCCCTGGAAATGCCAATCTCCACCGAACTAAAGCTAAAATCTGGCTGTCAGCTTGCAAACTACATGACATCACAACCTGGAACAGAGCGTTTTGAGCTTTGGAGATGTAGACAGACTAATAATAAAAGATTACTCAAACGTGTGAATGAAACAAAACACAAATGCAGCTGATGCAGTTGAGCTCTTTGTCTTTTTTGTGTGAATGAGAATGAGACAGAAATGGGTCATTCTAATGTATTTTCCCAGAGCTGTGTGAGGTCATATGATCAGGCCGGTCCAATCCAGAACAGTGTTTGCTGTGAGGTAGGTGGGGTGGGTCTCTCAGCAGGCGGGCACCAGGCGCCTCTTACGGATGCACTCCCAGAGCCAGTTGGGTGACACCCTCTGCACTGGGTAGTCCTCGTCCACCTCGCCCATGCTGTGGGTGGCTGAGGACACATCGTAGTCGGGAACCAGGTCTCCGTCGTAGGCCACAAAGTACCTCCTGAGAGTGTGGAAATCCTGAAGCGAGGAGGGCAGGTAAAGCTTCACCCCACTGAAGATGTCTAGGAGAGTCTGAGAGGAGAACAGCACTTAAAACCCACGAGGGCCCATATTACATTATTTATGTTCTAATGTTTCCTCATCACAAACACACCTGGAGTTGTGTTTTGTTTCATTCATACAGGTTTCAGAATAATAGAAGAGTTCTCAAACACAAAACACTCTATTCCTCTATATGACGTTATGTGGTAATACAAGAAGTGCTCCACTATGTTACAGTTTACAAAAAGTAAAAGGAAGCTGTTAAACTACCACTACATGACACCACAAGGTGGAACAGGAGAATTTTGAGTTTTGGAGATGTAGACAGACTAATAATGCAGGATTACTCACATGTGTGAATGAAACAAAACATAGGTATGTTTTTGAAGAGATATCAACTAGAATGTTGATACTTCTTCAAAAACATACCTATGTTTTATTTCCACAGATTCACCTCACCACACGAGAGACTGATACACAGTACATGGAGGAAACAAGTCTGTGGACTGTCCTACACGCTAAAGACCTAGTTTACAGCTCACAAGAATCTTTTAGTGTCATACAGGACCTACACATCTTGTCTCTTAGTTTCAAGTTCATCATTTTACTTGCTGGTTGGACACGGGCAGGAGATGTGACAGGAGATCATTTGTATCTGTTACCTAGCAACTGTATTGTTAACCTTGGGCCAAAACTTGTCTGAACTGCACAATAGTTAGACTAATAAACAAAAATTTATTTAGTTTTCAGTTAAATCTAAATACTAAACTTAACTAAATTTTAAAGTTAATTAAAACAATATTTAATATATATTCCTAGAGATATTCACTTTTAGAAGTCACTTCTCTCTAAATTTCTTTTTTTCTTTGTTTGTCTTTCCCCACAAACTGGTAGATTTTATTTACTGAATTAATTGAATATTTCTATTAACCGCAGATACTGCAGATCTCCATTAGATCAGAGCAGTTGCTGTGCTCCAGCAGGTGAGGTAAGACTAACAAACAGGCTTATCAGACCAGGAGACTTAAAGTCTGGTACCAAAAAGAATTTCAATAAGCAACATATTGGCAGAACTTATCAGCCATCAGTTTCTCTGGACTCTAAACAATCAGCATTGGCTTCGGCCATGAAAACTTGAGTGGGGACTTTTTAGTGTGGCCAGGTGATGAGGAGTAAATGTGGTCACCCTCCACAGATCTGACCAGTGACTTGGACTGGTAGCGCCACCTGCTGGTCTCCATGCACATAAACGTGTTTAAGCAGGTGGCAGAACCTCCACCAGAAGTTACATAGTACCAATAAGTAACAGTGACACAGTCAAACAGAAGGTGAATGCTTTGCGAAAGTGTTTGTGATCTCACTCTTGTTCCAGCTGTGGATAATGTGTACAATCATTGTGTGTACCTGCAGGGTACTGCGGGGTGTGCATGCTGTACACACTGTACAGTGTATACAGAGTGTGTGTGTGTGTCTGACCTTGTCCTTGGAGGGCTCCAGCAGTTGAGCACTGCCTCTGTGACGGCTCTGTCCATTTGTGTGCGCCTCACACTTCTTCACCTGTTCCACACAGGAACACATGAAATCTACATGGGGGAGGGGGGGGTACTATGACTCCAGTACTGTGATAGGATACTGTACTGTACCTTTTTAGCACTCCCGGCCTCTGAGTCTGGGGTACGAGGCTCCGACTTCACTGCCTTTGCTTTGGGAGTACTGGCACCTGCACAAGAAGAGAACAGAGAACAGAGGCAAGACTTAATTGTGGTTGTTATGAACATAAGTCATTTTATTTGCCATAGGAATAAACTGAAATCTGGAACATTTCTCATATAAAGGTAAGTGGTAACGTTAACGTTGAGGTAAAACTGAGGCTGCCAATCTGCGCTGTTGGCCCCTACAACCACCACTCACTACACTCACAAACAAAAATAAACCGTGTCTAAATAACTAGCTTGGCCATATGTGAGTTGTATGTTCTATAGACAGGATCAGTCTGGTCCCTTTGCTGTTTTCTCTTGTTCTCACTACCACCAATCAATGAAGAACCAGGAAACTGTCTTAAAGGGCGCTTCAGAGATTATTCACTTATACCTGCACTGAGCTGAAAGTTAGTGTAGAATGATTTCCTCTGCCTCTGTGCTATTAAATTGGAGCATGGAGCTATAATAAGAAGTGGAGAAGACAGACACTCCCCCTGTCCACCAGCAAGATTGACTAGTGGCTGCTTCAGGTACTGCGGCTCCCGGGAGCTCCGGCCCAGAAACTCTTCTCGCATAGAGTACAGTGACTTGTGAATTCAAACAGCCTGTGCTCAATACACAGGGCATCAACAGCTTTGACAAAAGGTTGGCTTTTGTAGGATTCCTTTTAAAATGTTTGTCAATCTTCAAAGCGCCTAAAAGCTAGCAAGAGTTAGCCTATCCCCGCTCTGAGCCCGTGCTAGCTCTGCTCTAGCAGTCATCGCACTGATTGGTCAGAAATGTACATTTCTGATGTCACGCATCAGGCAGCGCTAGGCCAGTATTCAGGAAGTTATGTGGAAGAAAATACTTTTTTGGCTGTTTGCACCAGTGAGCACAGGAAATTGGAAACAACACGTCATCTTGGGTTCATCTTCCAGATCCTTCTGTGGACTGGACATATAACAGTGGCTGTACTCACTCTTCCTCTTTGGGGTAGCGGAGAACGGGGCAGGGGGCGGGGCTGTGGGTGGTGGAGAGTCTCCTCCTGAAGAGCCCCTCTCATCTTTGGCCCCTGAGGACCCTGCGCTCACCTGGAAGTCACTGGTCTCTTTAGAGATGCGGAACAGCTCCTGTCAAACACAGTGTACAGACTCATCTTACTACAGCCCCATCAAGATTCACCTCACCACATGAGACACCGATACATAGCACATGGAGGTAACAAGTCTGTGGACTGTCCTACACGCTGAAGACCAGCACGGTACAGTCACGGTACAGTCACAGTCGCAGTCACAGCGCAGTCACAGCGCAGTCACCGTGCAGTCACAGTCACAGTCGCAGTCACAATCACAGTAACACTTGCAGTCACAGTCACAGTCGCAGTCACAGTCACAGTAACAGTTACAGTTGCAGTAACAGTTTCCGTCACAGTCACGCGCAGTCACAGTCACAGTGCAGTCACAGCGCAGTCACAGTCACAGTCACAGTAACAGTTGCCGTCACAGTCACAGCGCAGTTACAGCCGCCAGGCTCACCCGCAGCTGGCGCAGATTGGTGGCACTCTTCCAGTCCTTGTCGTCTCGGACGCGGGTCATACGGGGGAAGCGGATGGAGATGCCGTCAGCTGTGTGCATCTCAGACTTGGAGAACTCAGCTCCAGTGATCTCCCACACTGGAGCACTCTGAGCACACACACAATGTGACAACATGTGCTCTTAACACTGTCCGTGTGTGTGTGGAAGCAGCTCTGCTCACCTTAGGCTCTCGGATGATGAAGTCAGGGTAGTAATTCTTCACTATCTTCAACCAGCCGGGGATCTTACTGGGGTCCTGCACACACACACACCACCAGTCATAGACTATGTGAGAGCATATATCAGATACATACATGGGAGAGGATGTTTCAGCTACAGACATGGGAGAGCATGTTTCAGCTACAGACATGGGAGAGCATGTTTCAGCTACAGACATGGGAGAGCATGTTTCAGCTAAAGACATGGGAGAGAATGTTTCAGCTACAGACATGGGAGAGTATGTTTCAGCTACAGACATGGGAAAGCATGATTCAGCTACAGACATGGGAGAGCATATTTCAGATACAGACATGGGAAAGCATGTTTCAGCTACAGACATGGGAGAGCATGTTTCAGCTACAGATATGGGAGAGCATGTTTCAGCTACAGACATGGGAGAGCATGTTTCAGATACAGACATGGGAGAGCATGTTTCAGATACAGACATGGGAGAGCATGTTTCAGATACAGACATAGGAGAGCATGTTTCAGGTTGGGGTTGGAGGAGAGCGTGTTTCAGGTTGGAGGATTGGGGGTAGAGCATGTTTCAGGTTGGAGGATTGAGGGGAGAGCATGTTTCAGGTTGGAGGATTGGGGGAGAGAGCAAGTTTCAGGTTGGAGGATTGGGGGGGGGAGCATGTTTCAGGTTGGGGTTGGAGAGCATGTTTCAGGTTGGGGTTGGAGGAGAGCATGTTTCAGGTTGGGGTTGGAGAGCATGTTTCAGGTCGGGGATGGAGGAGAGCATGTTTCAGGTTGGAGGATTAGGGGAGAGCATGTTTCAGGTTGGAGGATTAGGGGAGAGCATGTTTCAGGTTGGAGGATTGGGGGAGAGCATGTTTCAGGTTGGAGGATTAGGGGAGAGCATGTTTCAGGTTGGAGGATTGGGGGAGAGCATGTTTCAGGTTGGAGGATTGGTGGGAGAGCATGTTACAGGTTGGGTTTGGTGGAGAGCATGTTTCAAGTTGGGGTTGGAGGAGAGCATGTTTCAGGTTGGGGTTGGGGAGAGCATGTTTCAGGTCGGGGTTGGAGGAGAGCATGTTTCAGGTTGGGGTTGGAGGAGAGCATGTTTCAGGTTGGGGTTGGAGAGCATGTTTCAGGTTGGAGGATTGGGGGAGAGCATGTTTCAGGTTGGAGGATTGGGGGAGAGCATGTTTCAGGTTGGAGGATTAGGGGAGAGCATGTTTCAGGTTGGAGGATTGGGGGAGAGCATGTTTCAGGTTGGAGGATTGGTGGGAGAGCATGTTTCAGGTTGGGTTTGGTGGAGAGCATGTTTCAAGTTGGGGTTGGAGGAGAGCATGTTTCAGGTTGGGGTTGGGGAGAGCATGTTTCAGGTCGGGGTTGGAGGAGAGCATGTTTCAGGTCGGGGTTGGGGGAGAGCATGTTTCAGGTCGGGGTTGGGGGAGAGCATGTTTCAGGTTGGAGAAGAGCATGTTTCAGGTCGGGGTTGGGGGAGAGCATGTTTCAGGTCGGGGTTGGAGAAGAGCATGTTTCAGGTCGGGGTTGGAGGAGAGCATGTTTCAGGTCGGGGTTGGAGGAGAGCATGTTTCAGGTCGGGGTTGGGGGAGAGCATGTTTCAGGTCGGGGTTGGAGAAGAGCATGTTTCAGGTCGGGGTTGGAGGAGAGCATGTTTCAGGTCGGGGTTGGAGGAGAGCATGTTTCAGGTCGGGGTTGGGGGAGAGCATGTTTCAGGTCGGGGTTGGGGGAGAGCATGTTTCAGGTTGAGGTTGGAGGAGAGCATGTTTCAGGTCGAGGTTGGAGGAGAGCATGTTTCAGGTCAGGGTTGGAGGAGAGCATGTTTCAGGTCAGGGTTGGGGAAGAGCATGTTTCAGGTCGGGGTTGGGGGAGAGCATGTTTCAGGTCGGGGTTGGAGAAGAGCATGTTTCAGGTCGGGGTTGGAGGAGAGCATGTTTCAGGTTGGGGTTGGAGGAGAGCATGTTTCAGGTTGGGGTTGGAGGAGAGCATGTTTCAGGATGTGGTTGGGGGTTTAAGGAAGAGCAGACCTTGCTAATCTTGACCACATCCAGCTCCTTCTGTAGCCGGGCCAACATGGCGTCATCATAACCTCCAGAGCATTTGGTCACTGTGCACCACTTCCCAGAGTCCGGGTCCAAACAGCCCATCAGGAAACTGGACATGATGCCCCCTGGTGATGTACAACATGACAATCAAATATGCTTTTCTTGTGTAAGGTTTTCATATAGGCAAACAAGGTATTTTATGTGTAAATTTGTTGACATATTAGAAAGTTAAAAGAGCCAACCACGGTGACAGTTCTGAAGATGGCTTACAGCTAGCAGCCGAAACATGTCAATAAGGGAATAAAAAGTCTAGATTCAGGAAAAGTAAGGTTCATGTCTTGGGAATTTCCTTTTGGATATTTCTTTAAAGACTGTGAATTATCCACTTTTTGGAGCTTTCTATCAAGTTATGGCATTGTTCCATCATCAAAAGCATGCCTGAAGAGGTTTTATTTCTCATCCATGCATGTTTGAGTAATCTAGCGACAGCACTATAAGCCTGTACAAAGATCAGCCCACAAACTTACATCCCCCATGCTTCCACATGACAATTCTCCATAAATATACAAAAACATGAAACTGTACACAGCAACTTCACAAACCTGTGCTTTCATTAGCAAGATGCACATGGATTGTATTGTAAAATTTGTTAATACATTGTTTTTGGCAAATATAGCATTTTCAAAATAATAAAAGGTAACAAGGTAATCTAAATATTTTGTGTGTTAGCAGTCAACACCCCACAGAAATGTGATACCCCCTCTTTAAGAAACATATACTGGATACAGGGACTTTCAGTGCTCAAAGTGCCTTCACTAATCAATTTGAATGCTAGTAGTGTGTATTTGCTTCACCCCTCAAAGTCCACCAATAGATAAACAGTATCAGTGCCAAGTATCAATACCAAGTCCAAAGTCATTTCAAAAATGGGACAAATGCAGAGTAAATGACATTTCAGCAGATGACAGAGCGCAAAGAGCACAGACAAAAGCTAAAGACAGGAGAAGAGGCACAGTACACACCATTGGATCCCTTTCCATAGAAGGCCCCCAGCACCACCAGGTCTGCCGTGTCAGCCATGGCGCCTTCATTCAGGTAGTCCTTCTTCACCTTCAGCCAGTGACGCTTCCCGGGCTCATACATGCCCTACACACACACACACACACACGCACACACACGCACACGCGCACACGCGCACACACACACACATATACACACACACACACATACATACACGTATACACACTTTAACTTTACAACAACAGAGGCTTGAGGATCTAAAGGACAAAATTTAAATATGTGACATGAAATCTTGAGCTCAGCCCTCTATTACCATACAGTTCATCTTTCTATAGTTACTAATGAATGGGAAAATGGTATGTGTACTCAGTTAGTTTAAAAAATAGGGGAACACAACTGTTATAGAATTATACTCTGAAATAGCTGTGTTTTTATAACATTGTGGAAATGTGTGGCACTCTTCTGAAATAAAACTATCTACAAACTCAGAGTGCATCGTGTTCTGTGCCATTCCTCTCCCCGAATGTCATTTGTGCTGTTTTGATTGTCAGCCCCTGATAAAAGCTGCTGCATTCCAAATAGGAAGTGAGCATGGGCATGAATTAGTTCCACCAGAGTGTGATTCCAGTACAGTTCTAGTAGAGGTCTCTCTCTCTGTAAAACTTGCTGTCAGGCTTGTCATTCTGACCTGAAAATGTTCATCTGAACCCGGTCTACATGATCTTGGTAATTTTATTTAGCTATTTTTGTGAACAAAAATAACTAACCAATTATGTGCCTTCTTTCCCCACTAGAGTTAGCAATAGGTTTAATATATCTCACCCAGACAAAGGGGAAGGGAAAGACATACAAACCTTGACATCTTTGAGCACCAGCCCCTCCAGTCCTTCTCTGATGACTCTTGTGATCATATCAGCCAGGTCTGCTCCCCGCTGCAGAAAATAAGAGACTTTACAAGTGCACACAACAATCCACCACCATCTGTTACAACAAACAGCAGATGCTGCTTACCCTTCAGTGCCATACCATGTCTCAAATTAGGCTAAATCTATGCAAGAGCTAAAGAACCATGCTGGTTTTTCTACATCATTAGTTGTTTTTTCTACAGATACATGTAGGTTTGAGTAATCTGTATTGTTCTGCATAAGAGGATTACTTGAATGTTTAGAACATTTCTGTTTGCACCTACTATCTATCCAAACCTACTGCTTGCGTTAATACAAATAAATCTGGGCTGGACACAGATGAAGCCATTTATCAAAAATAGAAACACTGACAATGACAATGACAAAATGTAAAATAATGCTTTAGATTTATGATATAAAAACCACATGTCTTCTTTAAAGCTCTATATACATTCAGTATTGCCTATAAGTGTTAACCATGCACATTGTAGATGCTTTTCCCCATCAGACTGCAGCAGCGTGAGCACTCACTGTGACGTGCTTCATTTCAGAGAAGAGGATTCTGTTGGGCACCTCCACCATGTTGTCATGGAGGAACTTCCTGCGCTCACACAGAGGCCTGCAGGACAACACATGGGCACAGATCACACATAACATGTTAAATACTATGGGACATTATGTGGCTTTTATTCATAGCTCATGCCAAAGTAGACTAAAAAGTCCTATGTCTTAACATATAAAGTTATGAAAGTAAACATAACAACCAAGACGGTCAGCTCTGAAATGGCTCTAAAGTTTGTGCTACATGTGCATGACTTTAGAAAATGTATATAATATGAATGGGAAAGTGTTGGGAGATATTTATTATAAAAAAGTCTGAACCCATGTTGTTACAATACAAAACTCTCAAACTCAATTTTGATACTAATTCTCATTATTTGGACAACACACTGTGATTTTCATCCTTAAATAATAGCACTTTCTTTTCTATTCATGTGGCCTTATATCTGGGTCCCTCAGAGGTCCAGGTAGGTTCCATAGTGCTCCATGGGTGTATACTAATCTTAGTCTATGTGCTCTTATACTTGTTCTGATACAGCTCAAGATCATTCTAAAGCGATTCAAGAAAGGTTCCTTTCTGTCCTGAGTGTGGCTTTTTTAGTAATGATACCTGCTAGTCAGTATCTAGTTTCAATACTGGTTGTAGTATCAATTAGTATCTGATTTGATACTTCTGACAACCCTAGTCTGAACTATTCTATGCTACTGGAATGTTCCCTGGATTCTACTGATTATCAGCCGTCATAACACTGCCATTCTTTTGTGTGTATGCATTTGTGTGTGTGTGTGTGTCTGTGTATTGAAATGGAACAGTGCAGTAGAAGGAGCAGAGCAGACAGTCCCACCTCTCCATGAGGCTCACTCCATTGAAGAAGATACAGTCAAACACAAACAGGCACACGTTAGCATCCTGGAAGGCAGCTTTCTATCAACAAACAACAACTCATGTTAGTGCATGACTGAGATAAAACTGTAAACAATTTGTATTTGTAGGGGTTTGCTGGTCTTACCTTGTGGACTCCTAAGGTCCCAAAGGGCAGAGGTTTGCTGGTCTTTGTGTCGATCAGCAGCACCTCTGCATCCAGGATCATACTGTGACCTCCGGGGAAAGCTTTGGGGATGTACTCTTTGAAATGGGCCACCTGAGGAGAGGGTGTGAGAGTCAGGACTGGGTTTGAGTAGTGCCAAGTCATGTGTAAAAAAACACACACACACACAATTACACAATTACACAACTTATTCTAGACATTCATCACATAATAAAATAGAAAGTATCTAGCTCAGGGATGGGCAAACTTTTTGGCTCAAAGGCCACAAAGGGTTCTAAAATTTGATGGAAGGGCCGGACCAGGAGCAGATGGATGGAGTGTTTTGGTCTGACTACATCAGCCCAGCAAATAAGACGAAAATAACTTGCAGGATCCAACGATTTACATGTGGCATATTCAGACGTCTCAATTCAACATGTGCACCATATAAAGGGCCGATGATTTTCTGTTTCAAAAATTAACATTTTCCGTTTCAGAAATTTTGAATTCCGTTTCATTGTGAGACATTTCATAATTCTGCTGACAGTGTTGGGAAGGTTACTTTAAACTGTATTCCCTACAGATTGCAGTTTACATACCCCAAAATGTAGTTTGTAACGTAATCCATTAAATTACGTAATCTGAATATTTAGGATTACTTGATATTGTCGTGCTTTTTAAAACTACATGAATGTAGCAACCACCTCCTGCAAATTTTTGTTTGGTTTTAGACCTGGTTTAGACCTGGTTTAGACCTGGTTTTAGTCCTGGTTTTAGTCCTGGTTTAGACCTGGTTTTAGTTCTGGTTTAGACCTGGTTTTAGTCCTGGTTTAGACCTGGTTTTAGTCCTGGTTTAGACCTGGTTTTAGTCCTGATTTAATGCTTGTTTAGTCCTGGTTTTAGATCTGGTTTACACCTGGTTTAGACCTGGCTTAGTCCTGGTGTTAGTTCTGGTTTAGAGGCACACAGGAGGAAGCGCGGTCCACGTAGCTACGTGACAGTACATGGTCCACACGCAGTGTGCGTGCCGTACAAGAGGAGATGCGGTGTGCGCGGCGTACAGGAGGAGGTGCGGTGTGCGTGCCATACACTAGATATATATACTTGGCCGCAGTGCTTTATGGGAAGGTTTTTGGACCATGAGTGAGGAAGTCGTGTTCAAGATATAGTTGAACACGACCCCTGGGTAGTATGCCATAGGCCTATATGGGTTTTATCAATGTATCCAGAGTGCGCTATCTATTGGGAAACGCCAGAATTGCAGGGAAAATAAAACTAATAAGGTTTATTGCAGTTCATTCAAGTTTGGCGGGCTGGATTAAAAAGGTTAACGGGCCGTATGTGGCCCCCGGGCCGTAGTTTGCCCACCCCTGATCTAGCTCATGGTTCACCAGCCAAAGGTAAAAAATGTGACCCTTAAAGATGCATTGTGCAACCTTTCTGATGATGGACCCATCAAACGCTTTTCTCCATGGAGATGTTAATTTGCTTTATCTGGAATGTTTCACAGTATGGCATTAAATCTTTCTATCTTCATGGAGACCAAATCAGACCAAGTTACAGGTCAGATCTGTGGAGAGGCAGAATGCCTGTTTTTCTTGGTATTTTTGAGTTATAAAACCACGTGTAATTGAATGAATGTAAGGCAGAGCTGTTTAAAGCCATATTGTGTAACATATCCATAAAAAAAAGCAGGTGAAGGACCCCCAACCAAAAAGTTACACAGGAAACCTTTAATACCATCTACTATCAAGCAATAGAGCTGATATTTCAGAATTTTTGTGTTTCATTTTACACTCTATTCACGTTTTGCAATTTTTTAACATTCTAGCACATTTCTGATGGATTGCAAAAGTTTTATTATTGTTATTAGGACATGTCTGTCATACTTTAAGGCAAATACCATGCATTGTTTAAATATGCTCTTGAGTACCTTTGCTTTGGCATTTTATGTTTCAAAACTTTAAATTAGGGCTAATTAGAACCATACATTATTTCTCAGCTTCAGAGCTCCCCAAAAGTGTAGTGGTGTAGTGCAGCTCAGCATTTACTGGCAGCAGAGAGAATTACCATGGGGGAAAATATCAAATTAAGTAATGATGAACAATCCTAACCCTAAACCTGACAAGTTAATGTTAGCTTTATGCTTAAAGTGAGTCCGACTGTTATTTCTGGACTTAAAAACAACTATTCTGGGAATTTTCAAACCACATATTGAGAGGTTCAGAGGATGCAAAATACTATTAACAGAAGATTACTGAAACCAATGTGAAAGAAGCAAAATACAACTCCAGGTGTGTTTTGGATGAGGGAAGAATATTACGACATGGTTAAAAGCTTTAAAGTAAATGGTGCAGAATATGTGTCCTTTAAGTGTACATGCTGTGTGAGACCTTGTGAGGCAGGACGGGCTTAAGGCTGCGGCTGAAATAGCTGAAACTGTCTCCGCTCTTGTGCACCTGGACTCTCTCCCCGTCGTACTTGATCTCTGAATACATTCCGTTAGGACACTTCTTCATGGCGTACTCCACAGACTTACACGCCTCTGCCTATAACACACAAACAATATAATGGCAAAGAGCAAAGCATTCTGGGACAAGGCGACTGGAGTTGGGTGTTTCACAAAAGAACTGTGAATAAATAAGTGATCTTTATCAGTACTAGTGTTCTGACAAATGACCTCTTGAGATCCAGCCCCTCACTTTGTCATTTTAAGATGACAATATCTAAAAGAATTATAATATTTATTTCTTTAGGTTACTTAACAAACCAGAACCACAAAAGCTAGAGTTGTAATATAATGTAGATTATAGTGTACTTTGCAATAATAATAATCATGCCAGTTGCAATGTGATTTACAGCTTCTCAAAGCACTACACTGTAGTCATTATTTATTCTTTCCAGACTCTGGTGGTAAACTGCAGTTTAGCTGCCGTGGGGCAGACAGACAGAAGTGAAACAGCCCCTTTGACCACCACACCCACCACACATCGTTCATCACCACATTCATAGTAGGTAAGGTGGGTAAAGTGTCTTGCCTAAGGACACAGTGAGCGGGCAGAGATTCTCTGATCTTCAGGTTGACCCTGCTTTCATCAGTGAGCTACTATTGCCCTCTGAGCCACTTTGGATCTTTCTTGCACAAGCAGTGAATTGCCAACAAACATAATACATACTTAATACATTTAAGGCCTTTCAACCACCAATAACACATGCTGAATAACACCATCACTTTCTATATGTATATATTAGCAAATGATCATGTTTAACAGACTTGTTTGCATGGCTGAAGAAGCTAGTTGAAATGTTTTTTTTTTCCAAGAAAGAAAACATCTTCAAATGACATACTGAAGGCAACATTTCTTATAGAATTCTCAATATGCCTCCTGCAGGGCTGTACAGAATATTATGAAAACACAATGGGTCGTATCTTGTCCCCAATCTTAGCAGGAGCACAAGTGCTAAGGAGGGGGCGTGTCCAGGTCGGGCTGTACTTCACTGCTGGAGGTTGGAGTGGGAGGTACAAGTACATACAGTATATGGCAATGAACCAATCTGTGACCGCTGCCCGTGTGGGTAATGTCTGTAACGTGTTTGCCTCATTACAGCAGCACAGAGGGATGTGGGGAATATTTATATATGGGTATAAATAAAGCTCTGGAGCCCCACAATGTTTGGTTTAAACCATTAACACAAGGGGAGGGTGACTGCACGACCTGCATTTGCCCCGCACAAGTGAATCATATGCGCCATAAGTGCACAGAGCACGATGTGCAGGTGTCTGTACAGTGCTCATAACCTACGTCTCTGTATGCACTGTACGTCTACTATACACCGCTGAAGAAAGCTCTACTGACTGCTGCTGCCAAGAAAGCAGCACATACAAGCTGATCTCTGAGTCCGGTGTCAGCTCCATGCAGGATTATCTATGGCTCTGATGGTCGCCTACCTACTGGTGACTAACTGTATAAACTAACCAAAGCGGCACAATGGGAATAATTTGGTCGTGAAATGAAATGGAGCTGATGACAGAAAGGCTATGAGGATGTGAAGAAATCTGACATCGCAGCATTAGGACCGCAGACAGAGTAAGAAAAAACACTTTTCATCCTAATACATTTACAAATGAAAGAAGTCTTGAGCATGTTACACTTTGTTTTTCAGTGGACTAGCTTGATATTTATTTTTACGATTATGGCAATTCACTGAAGGCGCCACACCATCAGTCTGCTCCACTCCACCTGATACTCAAGTAGGGCACACCTCTTTAGAGCTCCACCTCCCACACTTGAGCTGCTGCTAAGACTGGGGGCAAGATACGCCCAATAGCTCTATGCACTGCACTTGACTATAGCTCGTGAGTAATGCCTTGTGTGATGCATGTGTCCTCCTCACCAGCATGGGCTGCACTGGGGTCATGAGCGATGCCTCTATGGTCAGCAGCTTCCTGGGGCCTGAGCCGTTGGACGCCTCCTGCTGGTTCCTCAGCACGCGCTCGATCACATCTCCCAGGTTTCTCGAGGCCTTGAATGCATCGTACGCATTTGGGTCCACAGCGTCCAGACTGCACACAGTGGACATATTTCAAAAGGACAAGAGTCTTGAAGGTCAAGATCTGCGCTGGTATTGCGAAGTCAGATTGAATGGATGACTCAAGTGGGACTAAACACCTAAGATTTGTCCACTTTTAAATAGAACTGCTGGTCAGTACCTGGAGGACTAAAGTGGAGAGTGAGGGGGAGGAGGAGTGGAAGGGGTGAAGTCTGGAGGGCTAAAGTGGAGAGTGAGGGGGAGGAGGGGTGGAAGGGGTGAAGTCTGGAGGGCTAAAGTGGAGAGTGAGGGGGAGGAGGGGTGGAAGGGGTGAAGTCTGGAGGGCTAAATTGGAGAGTGAGGGGGAGGAGAGGTGGAAGGGATGAAGTCTGGAGGGCTAAAGCAGAGAGTGAGGGGAACGGGGGGGTCTGGAGGGCTAAAGGGGAGAGTAAAGACCACCACACAGAGACACATTATCGCCTCCATTATCTTGAACGTGCAAACACTGGGCTCGGTTGGAATTGATTGATTCGGGACACGACATCTGAAAACGCATGCGATCTGTACTTGTGCAGTGAGTACAGACATGTCTCTGCTCCGTGACTGACAAAAGGAGCTGTGAACAGTGAGGTTAGGGCTCAGAGCTGCTGCAGAGGCAGGGACAGCACCGGTGTTCAACCCAGAAGAATGCCTCCTCCTTTTCCACTTCTCTCTGTGTGGAAAAACTCTTGTCTTTTGCTCAAACTCATGTGAGGAAGAACACAGTGACCGTCACTAGTGGAGCTGTAAAACTACATGGACCCAGTGGTCAGTGTACGCTCTGGGTGTGTGCACCACTGTATGGAAGGGCAGCTCACGAGAAACACACCGAAAAAGTGAAATGTGTATGTGTGCGTGTACATGTGCAAGCGTGCACCGTGCATCCACTTGAAAAAAACATAAATCCATGCCTATGCACAGTTTAGTAGTGAAAAACATGGATTTAATGTTTAGTTCAGCTTGAAGTCATCCAATGCTAAAAGCAGACATAAAACACAACAATAGTATGCAACAACTGATGATTTAGACTTTTAGATTTCACTTTGCTAATGTATAAATATATATTCAAGTGAATACGTGGTTAGAAAGACAGTGGATACAGACAGAAAGACACACAGTGGAGCACCCCTTAGAGGACTTGTATATATGTGATGTGTTTGTTGAGACTTACACATGTTTGGCTCCGGCGTTCATCTTCAGATCATGTTTGATCAGACGAATAATGCATTTCAAGTCGTTACTGGTACATCTGTGGAAAAAAGAGTTGCACAGGAGAACTGTGGAGTTAGCTGAGAGGTTGAGAAGTTAAGTTAATTAAGCGCTTTTACCCATTTACTAAAGATTGTTGGGAGGGGTTAACGATTCAAACAGTTTTGTGTAAAAGAATGGTGTACAGTGACAAAAACAGTGACTTCAGTAGACACCAGTAAAGCCGTCTTACTTTTTGGCAATGTCCTCCAGCTCACTCTGCTGCTCGTCCTCCTTGGTGAGCTGGGCCAGTCGAGTCAGGGAGGCGTCTACTTCCTGGAGCGTCAGCAGGCTTTTGGCAGAAGGAGGGAAGGACTTACTGTCCTCAAAGAACATCCTCACAGTCTCAGACACGTCCCCCTGAAGCAGCAGGGACAGAGGACAAAGACTCAGCAGGACAAAACAACCATGTGTGACAGGGAGCATTCTATTAGGAAGTCCATCTTACCCTAGAGTCACTATAGAGAAGTATAGTGACTGTAGGGTTAGGCATTCGGTTAGGCTTCAACTACCTCCCCCAGCACAGCACCAAGCTGAGGGCATCACAACAACTGGAGGTCTTTAAAAAAAAGTCCTAAAGACATTTAGGTTCAAAGAGGCTCTTGTTACTATTTTTAATTTGCTTATATTTTCTAGGACTACATGTGATATGGATATTGTCCAGTACTTGGTGTGAGAGTGAAAAAGAGAGCTTAATAAATGTGGCATATGCCTAAATAAAAGGTAAACCATTAACTAAATCTGATAAATCAACACTTGAGTGCACTCTTTTCCTTGCCTGGCCAGGCAAGACGGCATGCTTTACCACACTCTTCCAAAGACACAATGTTCTACAGTAGTTTGAGTGTAAGAATAATGTTCTGAGATACCTGCTCCAGATCGCGCACCATCTCCTCCTGGTTACACCTGAAGATGCGGCTGAAGAGTTTGACGATCTGTTTGTCGTTGAGGTTGTACACGCTCTTCACCACTCCAGGCAGCAGCAGCTTCACCGTGAGAAACAGGTCCCCGTGGAACTTATCTGCTCACACACACACACACACACACAAGGAGCTTAAGGACTGGAGCCTCCCTCTGGAGAATTCTATGTCGCTGTAGAATATGGTGAAAGCCTGCCCTCATTGATATTAGTAATATACTGTTCCAATACCTCAATATTTATCCCAGTACAATGTAGAAGACACTGGAGGCATAGAAGGTCAAATGTCCCAAGAATGTTCAATAATGGGGTTTGAACGACAAACTTTCAAGATATTTGGCATTTTCTTACTAGTAGATGTTAGTGTTGTCAAAAGTATGAAAAACTGAAAACTATTCTATACTAAAACTTGAAACGAAACTAGATACTCATTTGAGCAAATAAAGTACTAAAAATGTCACATTTACAGAGCAGCAGAAATGAACCTTTGCTAGTTTTACACTATTAGACACTTAATAGAAGATATAATATGAATTACAGATTTAATAGGTCAAACTGAGTGTGAAAGGCCTGTCCCATACCTCCTCCAGAGCCCTTCTTCAAGAACGTCTCAATGATCTGTGTTTTGGTGTTGTAACTGGCATTTTCGGCCACGAGGGCGCACAGTTTGCGGAACTCTCTGAGGAGGCAGTCCTTGTGGGCAGGGTCACACAGCTGGGCAGATAGAGCACTGCCCTGAGCGGAGGGGGTGGAGGTAGAGGGCCCGAGGCTGATGGACGAGGGGCCCGCTTTAGCTGCTGCACAAGGGGACAAAACAATACATTATGTAACACTCGTCCCGATAATATGCTAAGGACGTCGTTGTGTCTACAAAATAAACAAAAGACTAACTAAATACTAAAACAGGCATAATAAATATGTAAAAAAGATTAGCAGTGAACCTTCAATAGTTACATTTTTAGAGTACATGTTGCTTGGACAATGGACCCCGGTAACCTGTTCACATGCCGAGCAATGTGCTCCCAGTACTTCAGTCGCTGCCAGTAGCACAGCTCCATGTGCAGCTCGACTGTTTGACTGTGTGCCTCGGACATAAGGGTGAGGGTCCAGTTAGCCTTCCCCGGATCTGTCGTGGTGCTGTGCATGCATGTAACGAGCTTTTATCATGATGGAGAAAACACCAGTTTGTACTCCAGTGAGAGCTACAGAGGAGTGCAGAGCACACACTGAGCTGCAGGTGGTGAGTCTCATCACTCATAAGAAAATGAAAGCTTTCTGCATTAACAGTTGGACTCTACATCTACGTAGACCAATGTGCACATCAGAAATTCTGTAACTATACGTCGAGACGACGGAGACAGCAAGGGGAAGCGACACAGACAACCAGGGCTGTGATTGGTCCGTTCTACATATGTACTCCACTTTCACGCTTTATTTAGTAAACACAAACACCATTTTTAAAACCTCCGAAGAAGATGGATCAACTTTTTCAGTGCTTATAATTTATGCAAATTAGTCATGTGGTTTTAAGTTTTGTTTCTGTAAAACGAACCACATGCGTCTCGGGAGCATAGTTTTATGCTCTGGACTCCTGGTATACATGAACGCGACAAGGCAATGGGAGCAGTTTGCACTGAGTCAACACAGAACTATATTTTACTATAGCTTATTATACTATACTATGTTTAGGTACTGAACCAGTGGGCATTGGTAAAAATATGTTGAGTAGCCATTGTTCACAAATAAAAAAATTAAAAAAACATTACTTGCTACAGAAACGGCTGTATAAGATTTGGCAGCGTGAACGGCCCTGTTTGTGCTTTTAGAATAATATTGCTGAGGTTATCCCGAAAGAGCAGAAAAATAACACATCTTGATAAGTGACTTTGTGCGGACATTTGAAGGCTAAATAAGGAGTTACCAGTGAATCCAGAGAACTTGCGCGGGGCATTGGTGTTTGGGTCAGCAGCAGGGGGCGATGTGAGCTGACCACTGGTGTTCAGCTTGGCCTGGACCTTCTTCTTTGGACTGGCATTGATTTTTGTCATCAAGTCTGAAAAACAAAACACACATCACAAAATGCCCATGGACCATAAAATCATGTGCAGAAAAATCACTTTATACTCTTGTTGTTGTTTGTACCCACAGATCATTTTTAATCGTTATAATTTAGAATATTTCCAAAACAACAATTGCAATATTATCCCTTTGTTGTTCCATCTCCTTCCTGTATGCTAAACAGCCCTTTAATGCCAGTCTTTATTCCCTTCTCCAGATATGCCCAGTTAATGCCAGCCTTCACCTGCCACGTGTTTGTTGATGAGCTCTTTGTCTTCGTCCTGCAGCTCCTCCCAGCCCTCCAGGTCGGTGATGTCCTCGATCTTCTTGGTGGTGGCCCTGGCCCTCTCCAGCTTCTCAAAGATGCACTTGACGTGGTACCACTCCTTCATCTCACCCGCCGACTCACTGAATGGGTTGGGCACGATCTTGCCGATGCGCACCACCCCCTTGGCGATTTTGTCCTTACATTTCTTGCAGCCCGCCGTCCCGCGCTTGGCATACTCCACGATGAACCTCTGCTCCGACATGGGCAGGCTGGAGAGGGTCCAGTGAGGGGGCAGGGAGGAGGGCCGGTGGGGGGACAGGTGGGAGAGGGGGGACAGGGGGGAGAGATGGGTGGGATGTGGAGCTGATGTAAAGAGGGTGAAATACAGAGGTGTAGCTAACACATGGACAGGCTGAACACGGGTTTGTGAGGGCCGAGGTGCTAAACGTGATCTCAGGAGTGTGAATAGTGCTTGGAGAGTCTGTGAAGGACGTCTGCAGGTCAGCATCCAGGAGGGATAGCACAAGAATCCTACAAAAAGACCAAAGAAAGATATGAATACTCCAAAAAATACACTATTTAATTAGTTCTTAAAAGTTGTAGTGTTGTAGTCTTTTAGTCTATCAAATGGTGGAGGGAGTAAGTCAAACAAACAGACGAAGGGTTTATATGGAACAATCAGAAAACATTAGAATAATTCTTTAGTAATTACATGTAAATAGCCAGATTAAACTCGCAAGTTCAATATGTCTTTAAATAAATACATTGCTTCCAAATTCTGAGTACTTTTTACCCATAAGTGGTGTTTTTGCACCTTGCTGGTGCAACCTTAAAGCTGCAGTACAGAACTTTCAGGAGGTGGCATGACAGAGACATTGCACAATACATGTATTGCAGAGACCAGATTTAGCTATAAGCTCATGTTCAAGTGTAGTCCCTGAACAGAGGCAACCGTGTGCAGAGACTTCAGAAAATGGCACATGGAACATTTCAAATACTGCTAAAAAACAAACGCCGACAAGCCATCACCAGCAGAGGGAGAAGATCAGCAATTCCAACAGCAGCTCCAAATACACAGTTACAGACTGAAATATCTACATATACATTTCTCTACAGACAGCAGATCACTAATGCTAAAGGCACCCCTGACTCTCTTTAAGCCACTTCTTAACACTGAATTTAAAATGTCCCATAGTGCTACACTCCCTCACAGACACAGCTGAGGAGTTCAGGCCCCTGCTGCTTTGACAGAGAAGCACTTCTGTTTCAACGTAGTGGACCTAAAGTTCACAGAACAGTCTTCTCTCAAGGAGCCCAACTCCTACATCTTCACAGGATCTCACAACCATGATTTTTCCTTATTGTAACCTGCACAAATTCATGGGAACAGAAAGTTAAAACCATACTTCAGAATTTTCTCCATGGACCTATGTATGTTTTATGCCATACAGTGGAAGATTACAGCCAAAGGAACAACAACAGGTCAGGTCTTACTCCAGGCCAAATAAGGGTCTGGTTTGTGGAGATACAAGCCTACTCACAGTAAGGTGCATGATTTAATGTTTTTCAGTGCAATTTCAAAACACAACCAAAATGAAAGCAAAACAAAAAAGTGAATTTATTTTAGTCTTTATTTTTAGTTAAAAGTTACTGTGGCTTTAACTCAGTGTTCCCCGCAGCGTTTTATAGTTAAGGCCTTGACAACTTTGGCCCCCGCCTTGACTACGTCCCTCCGAACCACATGAATCCTCCTTGCCGAACTGATTTTCTGTGGGAAACACTGTAACTAAAACCTAAAGAAGAGAATTAGGGCTGGACAATATGGTCAATATTGATGTGGTCTTATGGTCTCATCATGAGTCAATGCTTTTGTGTTTACATTAACTGAAAGTAAAATTCTGATTCAAAATTCCATAAACATTACATTTTGTAAAGTTACTACAATTAAAACTGAACCTGTGTTCCCAGTGCTAGGCCTAAGGGCAATTTTAAAACATTTTTCCTCGCCTGGATATTTTGCTTAACCCGCAGATAGAGGACACATCTAAGTTTGTCTCATTCTCAGTATGGACACTGGGTGTCTCGTGTGAAAGCTCAGAACCTCCTGAATTCACTCACTGAGCTGCAGAGGCTGCACTAGAACTGACTCATTTAAATAGTGACCACTCAGGTCAGAGAGAGTCCTTTTAGGTTTAAACCTGCAGGATTTCAGCTTTGAAACTGGCAACGCAAATGAGAGACTCATGTGAGACTCATTCTGCTTTCTGACTGGATAATCGCTTTGAGAACCAAGACACCAAATTATAACATAAATAAATGTTACGTCTTGTCCAATGCTTTCGTAATTAAAAAATATAATATAAAGCATTAGTTATTCTCCATGTAAAATATATTTGATTAGAACACGTTTACCTTGTGTCTGGGGACAGAGAGGCCAGGTTTGTGGGATTTTTCTTTAAATTTACAAAGTGCCTATTTTCTATTGTAATGAGATAGTTGTTACGCTCTATTTTATAACTGTTTTGATTTTATGAATACAGACTCAAACAACATCCACTCATCCAGTGGTTGGGTTTTAATATCTCAAGCCACATTTGATTTGGTTTGTTTGGGCGCGTCGCCTTTGGCCTCCGCACAGACCTCAATTCTGCAGCAGGCCCACGCCAAGGTGGATTTTCATGTGTTTGTGAACTCACAAATACCGCAAAATATCTTGCTGTGCAGATTAATAACAACTGGCATGCATTAATGCCAAACTAAATTGCATAACTTACTTATTTAGGCCCGAGCCCCTACAGGGCGTAGGGCCTATTGCTTTCGCCCAGGCATTCATCGTTGTCAACTGTCTTACGTCCCTCGATCTTACGTCCCTCGATCACTCCCTGCGTGAACAGCAGTATCCTAGCAACCCATGCCGAAGACATGGGACATGCATATTTGTTCTTGCTAATAAGTCATCGTCAAAAAATCGTTGAGTGAATGGGCGAAGCCCATTGACTCAATGTTGACAAAAGAAGCGGGAAGCGCTCCTGTCCCCCAAACACACTCCTGACATCAAGCTGTATCCAGGGTAGGGCTGGGCGGTAAACCGTTTGAACCGGTAATTTTTATTTTTATGATAATTTTTTATTTACCGCCATACCGTGTGTGCGCGCATATGTCGGCAACACAGAGCGGCGGAACGTCGCACAGCGGTAGATTGAGCGGGGGCTGTTTTTCAGTGTTACACCAAACAAGCCAACTCTGCAGGAGAGCGTGGTAGTGGCAGAGACTAGGGTGGTAAGGATAGAGAGTTGAGCGGTGAGCATGGACGAAGAAAATGACACAGACACAGACACAGAACTCATTCCGAAAAAGGGAGCCGTGTCTGTTGTTTGGAAATACTTCGGTTTTAAAAAATCTGACGCGGATCAAACACGCATCATCTGTAAGTGTTGTCGAGCTAATGTTTTAGCTGCAGGAGGCAACACAAGCAACTTGCTTCACCACCTCCGCCACAATCATATCCTGGAATACGAAGATTGCATGAAAGTAAAATCTGCATCTTCTCCCCAATCTCTGCGTAACATTGGCACTGCAGCACAAAACACTACACAGACGTCCCTGGTAGGCGTGTTTGCTAAAGGGACCGTCTATGACAAGAAAAGCAAACGTTGGAATGATATTACCAACTCTATCACACTCCATTTAGCCAAAGACAAAAATACCGTTAAATACCGTGATACCGTGATAATTAAAAAAAATACCGTGATATCAATTTTTGGTCATACCGCCCAGCTCTAATCCAGGCCCCTATGCCGAAGGCATGGCCCATATTTATAGCTGCTAAAATGAATGGAAATCAATGGGAGTCAATGAGTGACCCCCAACGAGATGGTGAATGACCCCACAGTGATGTGGGGAATGTCGAAAGCTTGCAAAAGATGTATAATATGCATTTCCTATGTTAAAGGATATATTGTTTTTGCTAAAAAAATTTATTCATTAAATCCGCAAGCGGCATCGAACGGCCCTCGCGGTAACATGGAGGCTTGGGCGCATCGCAATGGCAACCCAATGAAATATACCATACTGTCCCTGACAAAAGTCTTTTGCAGCATCGACGCACGTTCGGCCATACAAAGTCCGATTGGGCTCAAATTTGAATCACTTGTAAAACTTTCGTGCCAAAGTCGACTAATTGTGACACAAGCAAAAATGGTGTGATAGCGCCCCCTGCAGGACACAATTCAATTTTGCATGGACGGTCAAAATTTTAGTTTTTCTAAAATGTACCAAATTTTGTACAAAATTACTTTGGGCCATCTCAATCATTTGTCAATGTTAGCACATCAGCATCTCCAGTGTGTGTGGACTTTATGTGTTTAGTGACACGTTCAGCCCAAAGCCACAAACACACAGGGACAAGAGGCTCATCAGCACCACCCGGGGGAGCGTCAGCGCCACCCGGGAGAGCGTCAGCGCCACCCGGGAGAGCATCAGAGCCACCCGGGAGAGCGTCGGCGCCACCCGGGGGAGCGTCAGGTCGGTCGAGTGCGATGCGCGGCCCGCGAGGGCTGTTCGATGCCGCTTGCGGCTTTAATAATGTTTCCTTATCCTTTTTTTCTGCTCTTTGAACACTAATTTGACCCCCTGAACATGCTCAAAAACTCACAAAATTTTGCCCAAAATTCTGAAGTGGCGAAAAATTTGATAAAATATATGTTACATGTATGGGCATAAAAAAATGGCGCAACAGCGCCACCTGCAAAAGTCAAAATACATTGCGCCTATGGGAGATGTCCCGAAGTAGTTTGTCGTACAGTCACGAAATTCGGTACAGACATTCCTCATGTGAAGACAGAAAAAAAATATTATTATGGTCATGCCCCCCTGACAAACCATCTTGGATTGAAATAAAAAACATACTGAGTCAGCATTTTCGCTCACGTCGCATTTGAACGAACTCCTCTGAAGGCGCGTCACCCACAGGGGTGAAAATTACCGTACACGAACTAGAGAAGTGCAGCATCAAACAATAGCTAATTTTTTTGGATAACTGTCACGGTTTACGTGCGGCGAAGCCGCAAAATTTGTTCAGATCTTTCGAAATTTTCCTATGTCTAAATTTGCTCCCATTCGGCTATACAAAGTCCAATTGTCCTCAAATTTGAATCACTTATAAAACTTTCTTGCCCAAGCCTATTAATTGTGACATGAGCAAAATTTGTGTGATAGCGCCCCCTGCAGGACACAACAAAATTTTGCATGGACGGTCAAAATTTTAGTTTTTCTAAAATGTACCAAATTTTGTAGAAAATTACGTTACGTCATCTCAATCAAAAAAGTCAATGTAAACCATATGGTATTTTTAATAGTGTTGCCATGGTGATGCACGAAAGCTCCAATGTTATCCTAATGGGAGAGATCAGATGAATTCCCATTCATGACAAGTATTTTACTTTGACTGAATATTCTCAAAATTGGCACGACTCTTCATGTCATCCAGATCAAAAAAGTCAATGACAACCATATGGTATATTTCACTGGGTTGCCAGGGTGATGTGCCAAAGCCTCCATGTTTTCCTAATGGGAAAATTTCAACAATTTCTTACTTTTCAAAGTTATATAACGGCTTAATAGTTTCATTGAATAACGTGAAATTTGGTACAGTGATTCTTCACGTCAGCCCGATCAAAAAAGTCTGGGGGGCCAAAGTTGTATTTTGCACGGGGTTGCCATGGCGATGTCCCAAAGTGCCCATAGTCGTCAATGTTGGCACATCAGCATCTCCAGTGTGTGTGGACTTTGTGTTTAGTGACAAGTTCAGTCCAAAGCTACAAACACACAAGAGACAAGAGGCTCATCAGCGCCACCCGGGGGAGCGTCAGCACCACCCGGGGGAGCGCCGGGTCGGCCGAGAGCGAAGCGCGGCCCGCGAGGGCCGTTCGATGACGCTTGCGGCTTAAATTTACTTTACTTTTTAAAGTTAAAGTACTTTTCAGATTACTTTTCTAACAGCGTACATGAGTAGATTTTTTATTCAAGTAAGAGTACTCTTACTCAGAAAAAGTTGCGATTCCTCTTCCCACTGTGAGTAAGTCTACAATTGACAAAAGCTTTATGTGACAATCTGAAATGATTTGAACATTTGTGTGTCTTGCGTTGCTCCTTCAGATCTGATTTAGATTTATTTTTGTGTCTGTCCTGTGAAAATAACAGACTTTGTGCATTATTTAATGGTCTGTCCTTCACTTTCCATTAACTTCAAATTATACATCAGATGTCCCAACAGTTACTCTTACTTAGGTAGAAATTTCCCCACATTTTTTACTGTTAACTAATTTCTTGGAACACTACTTTGCACATCTACTTGAGTAATATTTTGAAGTGACGTTACTCTTAATTGAGTGCAATCTTTGGCTCGTCTACACCTCTGATATGATGATCCCACACATCACAGGTGCACAGTGCACACTCATCTCTTTCCCTAGAGACAAAGCACAAGAGCACACACGGAGCCTCCTCCTCCACATGCAAAAGGTTAAATGTACGTTCTATGGTCATGTGCCCGGTGAGTGTTAGTCCAGTCTGCTCCAGTCTGTGGCTCTAGCACGGGTCTGAGCTTTGGAGAGAGCACAGACGCGACAAACTCACATCCCCGTGTGTTTGCGTGACGTTCATAAAGATGCATAAAGATTACACATTCTCCCTCAGCCTGCTAACAAGCTAACATGCTAACTGCCCAGACCTGCAGCACTAACATCACAACAACTACTCACTTTTTCTGCAAAATCCTCCTCGGTCTTCAGTCCTGTGCAAATCCAGATGACACTACACACTAAACTGTACTTCTTTTCTTTCGCGTTCTGTTTAACGTGACTTTTCTGTGCTCAAACTTCAGTTAAAGTCAAAGCTAAAGCGTGTCCATTGTGTCTGTAAACAATGTCTGCTTCTTCTCCTGCTGGGGGGACACGACTCACGCACTGCCGCCGCCGACTGGTGAGACAGGTTCATTACGTCCGAGTCCAGCCAGGAACCAGGACTGAACCAGGACTGAACCAGGACTGAACCAGGACTGTACCAGGCCTCAGCCAGGACTGAACCAGACCTCAGCCAGGACTGAGCCAGGACTGAACCAGGACTTACACAAAACCGATCCAGGACAGGTTAACAGGTTAACTGTCAACCATGTCCTGTCAATAATCATATCATTGTTGCATCTTCCTATGTATAGCTGAGATTTTATGTTGTATAACTTTTTTTTTCTATTTTATTTGTATGTATGACTTGTATGTATATTTTTCAATAATTATGTATTATCTCGCTCTTTTTTGCTACTTATTTGGAATTTATTATAACCATTTATATTTTTAAGCCCGAGCGCCAGAGGCTGGTGAAGGGCCTATTAGTATCGCATAGCGCTGAACTTCGTCCCTCGATCGCTCAACATTTTTGTCAACATTCAATGTTGACAAAAGTAGCGCGAAGCTCAAACACACTCCTGACATCAAGCTGTATCCAAGCCCCCATGTCGAAGGCATGGGACGTCCCTCAATCAAAAAAGCCAATGTAAACCATATAGTATTTTTTACCGTGTTGCCATGGTGATGCACGAAAGCTCCAATGTTATCCTAATGGGAGAGATCAGATGAATTCCCATTCATGACAAGTATTTTACTTTGACTGAATATTCTCAAATTTGGCTCAATGACTCTTCATGTCATCCCGATCAAAAAAGTCAACGACAACCATATGGTATATTTCACTGGGTTACCATGGCGATGCGCCAAAGCCTCCATGTTATCCTAATGGGAACATTTTTACAATTTCTTACATTTCAAAGTGATATAACGTCTTATTAGTTTCATTGAAGAACGTGAAATTTGGCACAGTGATTCTTCAGGTCAGCTCGAACAAAAAAGTCAGTGGGGCCAAAGTTGTATTTTGCACGGTGTTGCCATGGTGATGTCCCATGGACTTTGTGTTTAGTGACAAGTTCAGCCCAAAGCCACAAACACAAAGAGAGAAGAGGCTCATCAGCGCCACCCGGGGGAGCGTCAGCGCCACCCGGGGGAGCGTCAGCGCCACCCGGGGGAGCGTCAGCGCCACCCAGGGGAGCGTCAGCGCCACCCGGGGGAGCGCCGGGTCCGTCAAGTGCGAAGCTCGGCCCACGAGGGCCCTTCGATGCCGCTTGCGGCTTTAATTTCTTCTGCTCTTTGAGCTCTAGTTTGACCCCCTGAACACGCTCAAAAACTCACCAAATTTTGCCCATAATTCAGAACTGGCGAAAAATTTGATAAAATATATGTTGCATGTATGGGTTGAAGAATATAATTATTTTTACTACTGAAGAATATAATCATTTTTTACTACTTATTATAAATTCACAGTGTGTCTTTAATATATGCCTTGTAATGAAGAATGTAATCATTTCTACCAGTCATTATAAAATTCATATTGTGCCTTTAACATTTATGGAACAAAGGAGTACAGAGCTGGGACACAGCTGGGGCAGTTATCAAATTCGGCCAGGATGCATATGTATCTTTGTGTGCAGACTCAGTGTGGGAAAACTCATGTCTTGCGAGGTCATGGAGTCACGTGAGGTCTGGCTGTGAGGAGACGACAGGAACACCAAATATGGGAAGGAGATGGAGTCAGCTGGACGCGGAGAATGTTTAGTCATAGGTTCATGAATATTTATAATGCTTGTCTTTTAATACTGGGCTGAAGGGGGGTGTGTGCGTTCTGAAGTTGTGCCTAACCTAAGACGCACGTAGATTGTGTGCTGAGGGACCTCTTCAAACCCAGAGCTCTGCTTAGAATTGTATTTGTCAGGGATTAAACTTTATTAATTTGAATCCATTGAATCTTGGTCGTGTCTCCTCGATGCTGAACACGCACGAAAGAAAAGCTGCGTAGGACGCAGGTTTTTTCCTTCAGGGTATAAAAAACTGGCGCGACAGCGACACCTGCAAAAGTCAAAAGACATTGCGCCTATGGGAGATGTCCCGACATAAAGTTTGTCGTACAGTCACAAAATTCAGTACAGACATTCCTCATGTGAAGACAGAAAAAAAATATTATGGCCACGGCCCCTGACAAACCAGAAGGAGGCCATCTTGGATTGAAATAAAAAACATGCCGAGTCAGCATTTTTGCTCACGTCGCATTTGAATGAACTCCTCTGAAGGCGCTTCACCCACAGGGCTGAAAATCGCTGTACATCATCTAGAGAAGTGCGGCTTTAAAAGGTTATTCCATTTTTTTTTTTAAACTGTCACGGTTTGCAAAACCACATATTTCAATGAAAATTTAGACAATATTCAATGTGAAGATTTGCTCCCGTTGGCACAGTTTTAGTCCGATCGTGCTGAAATTTGAATCACTGATGCTGATCTTGGCCTGAATATAATACACTATAAAGCATATGGAAAATTACACTATAGCGCCCCCTAGACATGAAACGCAGACATTATCGGATATGTACCAAATTTGGCAATTAAATTCTATGCATGACTACAAGCAAAAAAATACATTACGGACATGGTGAATTTTTCACTGTTCACACCAAAGAAACGCAAAAATCATTTAAAGGTTGTTAGAATAAAATGCTTATAATGAGGTTATTTAAAAAATGTACATCTAAGTTAAAAGGTCTCAATTGCAGAGGATGAAAGAGCCTTTGTTAACCTATCTCTGCTAAAACCAGATGTGTGACCTCTTATGACCTTTTCCCTCCTTGCAGGACTGTTCACATCGTAAATTTGTTCAAATGTAAAACAAAGTCATGATATACTTCACTATGTTATCTGTGGTAAACTTAACGAGATTATGTATACGTTGTCTTTGTACTGACATGATAAATTGTTTGAACCAAATAAAGGTGTGCTGGAATCGGAGGGGCTTTGGAAGAGCAGCGTGGACGAGCCTAGTAAGCGCACGCACGGCCATGCTCCCCCGTGCAAAAAGGCACGTGAAAAGAACTGACTCAGTGGTTTGATTTTAATCCCAATTGGTAGGAGACTGGCGTTTAAATGTCACAAATACATTCACTGGATTGTGATTGTATAAAAATTATGACAAAGGTGTACTATGTAATTTTTCTGATGGAGGATGTGTTGGTCTGGGAAATTTGAATCACTAATACGTGATCTTGGCGTGAATATAATACACTGTAAAGCATATGAAAAGTGTGGTTGGGGTTTATGGTTATTAGGGTTAGTGTGGGGCATGGTGGTTGCTAAGCACGGCATTTGCTGGGAGCAGCGTTTGCAGGGCGTGATGTGCTGGGCGCGTCGTTTGTGGGGAATGGTGTTTGCAGGGTGCAGCGTAGGCGCACGTGAGGGCCGATCATCGCTGCTTGCGGCTATATTTACGCCTGAGCGCCAGAGGCTGGTGAAGGGCCTATTAGTATCGCATAGCGATGCTCATAGGGGGCGGGAACTAAAGTGACGTGACGTGACTCACCCGTAGTGACCAGGGACCCTCACCAAGACGTAGTAATGCGCCAGAGGTTTCCGAAAATGTATAGTTTGTCGGCCAAAAAAAAGCGGAACATTGTTCTCGTATCAGAATATTTAGGCCCGAGCACCAGAGGCTGGCGAAGGGCCTATTAGTATCGCATAGCGATGCTCATAGGGGGCGGGAACTGAAATGACGTGACGTGACGTGACTCACCCGTCGTGACCAGGGACCCTCACCATGACGTAGCAATGCACCAGAGGTTTCCGAAAATCTATAGTTTGTCGGGCAAAAAAAGCGGAACATTCTTCTCGTATCAGAATATTCTTCTTCTTCTTCTTCTTCTTTTTCTCCTAACGCACTCACCCATTTTTTACCCAATGAACAATGACGAAAAGTCACAAAATTTGGCCCCCTGTTAGAGACTCCAGATGTCTAACTTTTGGCTATTTCCATTTTCAATAAATAAATAAAATGGCTCATCAGCGCCCCCTAACGAGACAAAAATGCATTAGGGAACACGAATGACACCCAAAAAAATTTGCACGTAGAATCATGAAATTTAACACAGAAGTTGAACATGATAAGACAAGTAAAAAATATTATTATGGCCACGACCCCTGACACACCAGGGGGTGGCCATCTTGGATTAAATTTTGCAAAGCTGAAACGCACTCCTCCGTGGGTGCTCACCCAAACGGCCTCAGATTTGGTCCACATTATCTCGCGGATGGGCCCTTCAAAAGTTATCCACATATCCCAAATCCCTCTGACGGTCTCTGAGCAGTGAAGCGACAAACAATGAACACAAGTTTTGGAAATTTACAAATTTCTCCTATTTACTCAAACAAACTCTGACTTCAATGAAATTTGACACAATTCTCAAGCTCTCTGCCCTAAAGCTACTGAATGTGAAAAAAATTTAGTTTGGTGTGTTAGCACCCCCTACAGATTGAAATAAATCATGACCCCCCCAAACACGTTCAGAAACTCACCAAACTTTGCCAAAAGTTCAGAAATGATGAGACATTCGAGAAAATATAGGTTTCATGTGTGGGGATCAAAAAATAGAGATAATATGCCACCTCGAATATTAGGCTCCGCCCACTCCTATAGGAGCCATCCTAGCTCAATTTTGTCGTAGAGTCACGCGTCCTGACAAAGCAGAAGGCAGCCATCTTGGATTGAAATCTTCAAAATGCAGAGTCCGCATTTTCACTCATGTTGCGTTTGAACGCACTCCTCTGAAGGCGCTTCACCCACAGGGCTGAAAATCACCGTACATCATCTAGGGAAGTGCAGCTTCAAATGTTACTTCCAGTTTTTTGAAAACGGTCACGGTTTACGTGCAGCGAAACCACAAAGTTCAATCAAAATTTAGACAATATTCAATGTGAAGATTTGCTCCCGTTGGCACAGATTTAGTCCGATAATGCTGAAATTTGAATCACTGATGCTGATCTCGGCCTGAATATAATACACTAAAAAAGTATATGGAAAATTACACTATAGCGCCCCCTAGACATGAAACGCCAACATTATCGGATTTGTACCAAATTTGGGAATTAAATTCTATGCATGACTATGAGCAAAAAAATACATTACGGACATGGTGAATTTTTCACTGTTGGACACCAGGGGCGCAAAGACTCGCAAAAATCATTTAAAGGTGTACTATGTAATTTTTCTGATGGAGGATGTGTTGGCCTGGGAAAATTGAATCACTAATACGTGATCCCAGCCTATCTTCAGAGGCAGAACATCAAAAAATATCCACATATCCTAAATCCGTCTTACGGTCTCTGAGCAGTGAAGCGGCAAATAATCAACACAAGTTTTGGATATTTACAAATTGCTCCTATTTGCTCAAACAAACTCTGATTTCAATGAAATTTGACAGAGTTCTTAAACTCTCTGCCCTAAAACGACTGAATGTGAAAAAAATTAATTTGGTGCATTAGTGCCCCCTACAGAATGAAATAAACCTGACCCCGCAAACACGTTGAAAAACGTTAAAAAACTCACCAAACTTTGCCAAAAGTTCAGAAATGAAGAGACATTCAAGAAAATATAGGTTTCATGCATGGGGATAAAAAAAATGGAGATAATACGCCACCTCGGAAATTAGGCTCCGCCCACTCGTATGGGAGCTGTCCCAGCTCAATTTTTGCATAGAGCTACGAAATTTTGTACACGCATTCGTCACGTGAAGACAAACAAAAAATATTATTATGGCCACGCCCCCTGACAAAGCAGAAGACAGCCATCTTGGATTGAAATCTTCAAAATGCAGAGTTCGCATTTTCGCTCATGTTGCGTTTGAACGCACTCCTCTGAAGGCGATTCACCCACAGGGCTGAAAATCATCATTTAGAGAAGTGCGGCTTCAAACATTACCTCCATTTAAAAAAAAAAAAAACTTCCACGGTTTACGTGCAGCGAAGCCACAAAGTTCAATCAAAATTTAGACAATATTCAATGTGAAGATTTGCTCCTGTTGGCGCAGGCTTAGTCCAGTCGTGCTGAAATTTGAATCACTGATGCTGAACTCGGCCTGAATACAATACACTATAAAGCATATGAAAAATTACACTATAGCGCCCCCTAGACATGAAACATCAACATTATCGGATTTGTACCAAATTTGGGAATTAAATTATATGTGTCACTACGAGCAAAAAAAACACACACACACACATTACGGACATGGTGAATTTTTCACCGTTGGCCACCAGGGGCGCAAAGACTCCTCAAAAATCATTTAAAGGTGCGCTATATAATTTTTCTGATGGAGGATGTGTTGGCCTGGGAAATTTGAATCACTAATACGTGATCTCAGCCTGAATATAATACACTGTAAAGCATATGAAAAGTGTGGTTGGGGCTTACTGTCATTAGGGTCAGTGTGGTGCATGGCATTTGCTGGGGGCAGCCTTGCACGACACAAAGTGCTGGGCACGCTGTTTGCGGGCACGGAGTTTGTGGGGTGCGGCGTAGGCGTACACGAGGGCCGATCATTGCCACTTGCGGCTATATTTTCTCTTCTCTCCCCGAACAAGTCCTAAAATAAGGACTAAACCAGGACTATTCCAGAACTAAACCACAAAGGTGTACAGAACTAATGTGCATCTTTTGAAAATAAAAATAAAAATAAAAAATAAACTACAAAAAAAAAAACAGCCTTTTCCTCTTATGTTAATTAGTTTCTGCTTAAACAAAAAATACACTTGAAACAGAAATAAAGTCCAGATAATTTACTTATTCAAATATTAGAAAGCCAAAGTTGTTCAAGGAGTCTGTGCCGACATTTCCATGCAGACTCCATGTTTGCGCCTATACAGTGATTTTTATACGCGTGGCGACGAGGATGGCATGAAATAAAAGAAATAAAATGACATAATTAAATTAACTACCAGCAACGCCACTGGGCATAGCCCAGAAATTAAACTAAAGGTCACACAGGTTCGTTCTTGATAACAGAGGCAAGGTTCCATGGTTAAACCAGTAGTTTTGTTTATTTTGCACACAATTTAGATGAAAGGACATTTACATAAATATTTCCGTGAATTTCATTTGTTCAGACCCATCACATATCCAGTCTATCACACATGTACGAAAAGGAAAAGCGGCATGTACAAAAGAACAACTAAAAGGGAAAGGCGGCGGCTCCAGCACCCACACCGCAGCTCTCAGGAGTCACATCTAGAAATAAAAATGAAGTTACTTCTAGTCCTACAGCTAATCTGGCAACGAAGGACCGTAGCTCCAACATACCACTTTGGCCTCACAGGAACACGCATTGCGGGGCTTTGACTGCGACACCGCAACCATCCTGGAGCAGCGATCACACGTACGGAGCACAACCTGCGGCGCCAGAGAACAGGCCCCGGCACTAAACGGAACAACCGTATTAAAGACCAACTAAATGAGTGAAATCGGTAAAAAAGCGAGGATACTACCTGGAGAGCGGAGGACACGAAGGCACACCGGAGGGAGGGGGACCCAGGAAGTGCATAGGTCAGAGGGCGAGTGACACAAGGGAAGCGCTATTTATTGATTGACAGCTATCACGATTGGCCAATGAGAACAGTCTCTTAAAGTGGGAAGACCCGCCTGCAGGTCATACTGTCACATATACCCCCTCAAAGTTTAATCGGCATCCCGACAATTTTAAGTCACTAACTGTAGGCCTACCACACAACAATGCAATATCATCCAAACATCAACCATACTAAGGGGAGAGGGCTAGAAAGCTCACCTCTTCCAAATTTAAAACCATTTAAAATTACGCAAGTCGGCTTCTCCAGCTGCCTGAGCTGCACACTGCAGCTACCTCCTCCTCTACTCATTTTATCCAATTGAGAGGCCTTGACTGCAACTGACCAGCACCTGAAATGCCATAGCAAGTTGCATCAGAAAACACCCATAGGTTCCATCTGAGCATGGTGAACTACCCCTTAAAGGCAACAATAGCTCAACTCAGATGATCACAGTAAAACACATGCTCACTTCTAACTGGTACAGCTTTCCAGCCACACCTCTTCCTCGAGCACTCACATAGCGCTAGATGAAGCGGTCTTAAGACCCCCCCAGTAAAAGCATGTAACGCACCTTACAAGTAACTTTGCCCATACTTGCTAAAGCTGTGCTTAGGCTCTTCCTCTCTGACAATCTGTAACAATGGCGGGCTTGACACAATCAGTAAGCAAGGAATCCTTCGTCTCATCTTACGTACCACTGCTGGGGGGTTATGAGCCACCCTCTGTAGGCCGCCAGGCACAGCGCCTGCATCTGGGACAAAGCTGCTGTGACCCACACACTCCCTCCCCATAACTTCCAAACCTCTCCGCCGCCGCCGCCTTGCCCTTTAACGTGACACAAATACAAGTTACACATTTAAACAGTCGCAAGTCATACAGATATATTCTAAATAGTAGCATTAGCTTGAAGGTTCCACAGGTGTCAGATAATGCAACCATGTCACATGACCAATATGTTTAACAATTGAAAAACAAACTGTATACATCAAATTAAAACCAAAGTACAAACGAAATAAATGCATGCAAATGTATACATTCGAATCAAATACAACAATGATCAATGCAGGTTTAGACTAACACGTTAAACCGCTCAAGTGAAGCCATTTTGTTTACTGTGATAGCTGGGCATATCACTTAGGAATAGCATGGAAAACGCCTCTAATTTTGATCAAAGATCCTGCCAGCAACGCCAGAATGTGGCGACGAGGATGGCATGAAATAAAAGAAATAAAATGACATAATTAAATTAACTACCAGCAACGCCACTGGGCATAGCCCAGAAATTAAACTAAAGGTCACACAGGTTCGTTCTTGATAACAGAGGCAAGGTTCCATGGTTAAACCAGTCGTTTTGTTTATTTTGCACACAATTTAGATGAAAGGACATTTACATAAATATTTCCGTGAATTTCATTTGTTCCCATCACATATCCAGTCTATCACACATGTACGAAAAGGAAAAGCGGCATGTACAAAAGAACAACTAAAAGGGAAAGGCGGCGGCTCCAGCACCCACACCGCAGCTCTCAGGAGTCACATCTAGAAATAAAAATGAAGTTACTTCTAGTCCTACAGCTAATCTGGCAACGAAGGACCGTAGCTCCAACATACCACTTTGGCCTCACAGGAACACGCATTGCGGGGCTTTGACTGCGACACCGCAACCATCCTGGAGCAGCGATCACACGTACGGAGCACAACCTGCGGCGCCAGAGAACAGGCCCCGGCACTAAACGGAACAACCGTATTAAAGACCAACTAAATGAGTGAAATCGGTAAAAAAGCGAGGATACTACCTGGAGAGCGGAGGACACGAAGGCACACCGGAGGGAGGGGGACCCAGGAAGTGCATAGGTCAGAGGGCGAGTGACACAAGGGAAGCACTATTTATTGATTGACAGCTATCACGATTGGCCAATGAGAACAGTCTCTTAAAGTGGGAAGACCCGCCTGCAGGTCATACTGTCACATACGCAAACTATTGTGGGAGGCTACCGTGGTTTAGACTTAGCGTCTCTTTGTTGGTGCACAGATCAGCCAGGCCTCTTGGCACGTAACACAGTCCAATCAGACTCCATCCGGGGTGTTATCTGGCTAACAAGTCATGACATCATCCCTATCAGTAGTTCTTGTCTTATTTAGTTAGTTTGCTATTAGATAGATTGGAATATCAAGGACCATGACGTCCACCTTCCTGTGGGCTCACCACCTGCAGAGGGGTTCATGGGGGGGTCAGGTGCTATGAGAATTGGGCAACAAGCTGCCCCTGTGACCTAGCTGGATTAAGCGAGAGAATATGGATGGATGGAATATCCTGCATTTGTCTTAGCATGTATCTCATAGCTGTGAGCAGAGCCTTTATCTTCACATGACCTCGGTATAATAATGAAATATAGCAGTAGTTATACAAAATAGCTAAGCCTAGTTATTTATCCTAACACATCTATTGGCAGATGAAGTTCAGATCTGTGGGGCCAGAGCCCAATCAAGCCTAAGTACCAGAGAGGGGCTCATCCAGGAGAAGGTAGGGGTCATGCAGCCAGGTGAGGGGAGGATCTGGACCCATGGAACAGGATCAGGGCATAGGAGGGGTAGGGTCCAGTTATCAGTGGGTCAGGGGGAGGGGCAGCTGAAACAGTTGCACTTCCCAGAGGGGAGTGGGAGGGAACAACTTGTGAATAGCAGATGAAGGGAAAAGTAGGTGTTGACAGGGAAAGTGTGAGGAAACAGAGGGTCCAGTTTAGCTGTTTTTTATTTCTGCTTCTGTTGGCCTAGCCATAAGTTAATTCTTAAATATAGAGAGTGTTGGGACCTTGTTTGTATATATAATGAAGAGTCTCAGACATGTGTTGCTGGCTTACAAGGGTAGAAGCTGGTTCCTTAACACAGGATAAATAAATGTAAAATAAATAAAAGCCTCATTTGATGAACACAGGAGTCTTGGTGACAGGTGTCACTGGGGAAACTTCAGAAGGCTTTGCGCACAGACAATAGGCCCGTGTCAAAGGAAAACCTTTCCAAAGTGCGTGCCGTAGGCCATGCGCATGAGCCCGTGCGTTTGTAAACATGAAAGCAATGGCTGTCTCGTCATGTACGTAAACTGCGCACTGCGCTGAGTGCGCACAGTGGGTAAGTGTCATTAGTGGAGCAGGGGTTGCGTGAATAGCGAGAGGCGCACAGGCGCACGGACTACGCAGTGCGTCAGGAGGAAGCAGAGCCAAACTGTCAGAGCCCTCGGTACATGAGCATTGGACGGACTAACACGGAGCAGCAGTCCGCAGCATGGGACGGGCTGTCCCCGGAGCATCTTATCTTCAGCCCCCACATCCGACCAGCGCCTTGTGCTCCAGTGTGGGCCGCTCACAAGCACTCAGGTCCCGCTAGCAGTGCAGCCCAGGCTCGCTCCTGTCCTCCAGCAGCAGCAGCGGGGCTAGCCGCCGCGCTGTCCCTGTGGGCCGCCGCTTCACACAACTGACCCCAGCGCCAGTGGACCTGGCACGATGGTGAGGACAGCACAAGCATGAAATAGTGTCTGTGATTATTGTATCATAGAAGGGTGACGTTAAGCTCCCGTTCTTCAGTGGTGTTTGTGGAGCAGCCAGTGCTAATGCACAGGTACAGCTCCACAGCGGGGTGCCAAACTCTGTCTGGACTATTTGAAGAAATAGCGGCAGCATTTTATAAGATACTCTTTTAAGACTGTAGGTATTATACATTATAATCTGTTTCTATGATCCAAACATGCCCACATTTTGCTATAACCAAAAGTAAAGTTCCTCTTTAATAACATGAGAAGCTTAAACTTGTAAAATGCGTGTGCGTAAAAGCGCACAGCAGGTCTGGCAGGTTTAGGGAGGGCACTGGTTCTGCGCTTTGTGGAACTGTGTAAACACTACAGTGTGACATGACCCAGAGTCTGAGGCACTGTCAATGATTCAAGCTGTTCCAGTCAGTGACCGTATAAGCCATGTTGTTCACGCACAGCTCATGTGGCCTTGTGGGTTATGAAACATCACATCTCCATGTATGCAAAACAAGTGCTCATGAGCCAACATGGAGGACACCCATGCTCATCTTACATCTGCGGGAAAGTCCACCAGTGTGAAGGTGGAGGCCATTTGAGTCCTCAGAGATCAAACTCTTCAAGTCTGTGCAATACCTCCAAATGAAGTGAGATGCAGATGTCCATTATTCACTTGTTATTTGCATGTGGTTTGGAGCAAAGTTCAAACTTTGGAGGAGGAAGTTGTATTGTATTGTCATTTTGTAGGTGTGTGTTAAGTGGCACTGGAATGGAAAGTGGAAAGCATCATTTGTTAATTTTTAACAAAGAATAAAAGGCATATGTTGTATAGCCATCAAATCACATTTGATCATTTGACATAGTACATAGCTTAATAAGAATGATTCAGGCTTAATGCTTGAAGAGGGGATATTATGCAAAACTGACTAGTGTTTTCGCTCATCAAAAACATGCCTGATGATGTTTTAGTAATTTAGCAATCTCTCTGAGGCCCTATTTGAACTATCTTTACAGCTAACTAAGCTGTATACTAGTCTGTGTGGTCTGTTTATCTAGTTTCAGTACTAGTTTTAGCATAGATTATTATCTGATTTTTGATACTTTTGACAGCTCTAATGTCCATGTTGTGTAGGTCTACCTGTGGAACCCTGTGGAGAATCTGCGCTCTTACATCAGCAGCCGACCTCCTCTGGTGCTGTTCATGGTCAGTGTGAGCGCTCTGGCCATTGCCTTTCTCACCATCGGATACTTCTTCAAGATCAAAGAGATCAAGTCTCCAGAGCTCACTGAGGTCAGACTCCGGCCACTGCATACAAGCACATTTACATCTGACCTGCTAAGCCAGTCCACGATTGTAGAGGTGTAAACTACAGGGAGAGCAGCTTTTACACAGAATACACACTTTATTGGCTGATTCTGACCATTTAACTGCTATTTCAATTAGTATCCTCAAGGCTATACAAAAACTTTCTATTTCCAAATTCCCTTTTCTACTTTCTTGACAGTGTTTGAAGAAAGACCATTTTATTTCTTGTTCTACCTGTAGTTTGCACCTTTACAAACATCTTCTGAATTACATGTGATTCTGGTATCAGTTCAACAGCTCATATCTCAAATGGTGCAGCCCTGTATTGTGCCCATACATCCTGTACTCATTCTTGTTCATGAGTTTGTGTGTAGTCTGCAGCTCTTTGATTCAAAACAAACACTCAAATTTTGGAGACTTTGCTCATCCTCTGTCCATTTCCTGTAGTTTTGAACAGACATAAAGAGAACTCTGACTCATTTGAAGACATTGGAGCTAGTTCAATCAGTTTGCGGTGGTCCAAAGTTATTCCTGACTTACTGTTCTGAACATTCTAAATATTTACCATGAGTTTAGTCCTTTTTACAACACGGTAAAGCAAACAACAATTTTGTTTACTTTTAAAACAAAATGTTTTAGAATTAGATGCAGACATATTTTGACCTCAAGACCTGCTTATACAATATTCTTGTACTGGGCAACATTGCCTAATACATGGGCAAAGCCCTTGCTTGGCTGTATACACTTGTATAGTACTTGTATATCGTAACATGTGTGTGCTGTGTGTAGGACTGGAACACGTTTCTCCTACGCTTCAATGAGGTGGACCTGTGTGTGTCGGAGAATGAGACCATCAAACACGGTCTGAATGAGTCAACCACCCCTGAGAGCCTAGTAGTGACCAGCGGGCACAGCCGCCCCAGCCCCCAGAGCCCACAAGGCCCCCTGCTGCTGGACGACCAGGGCCCCATCAACATCTCTGTGCCCATCACCCTCACCCTTGACCCACAGAGGCCCTTTGGAGGCTACTCCCGCAACATCACCCACCTGTACGCCACCGTGCTGGGCCAGCAGGTCGGCCTGTCTGGTCAGTTCTCCACTGCTCCACCTTTCACTTAGGAAAGTGTAGTTTGCCTCTTGGTGCTTCTGTGAGAATAGTTCAATGGGTTACAGTGACTCAGGTCACAGGTGGTACAGCGTCGCCTTCTAGCTGTTGAGTTTGCAATTTGAATCCTGCTCACACCATTTCATGTTACTGTCCCTTCTCTGAGCTCTCTGTGTGAATGAGGTGAATGATGGCTGGTGTGTGGAGAGGGGTCACAGCCACATGCCTCTCAGCTCATGTATCTAATGTTTTCTGTGTGTGAGTTTTGGCTTAAAGTAGGTTAAGGTTAGGGTTTAGGTTAAGATTAAACAAGTCGTGTGTATGGTTGAGGTTAGGATCAGTGTCCAGTCTGTGCAGAAACACTCATTTCCGGGACAGTCTGCACACTGTGTGCCTTTTACACTGCAGCATTTAAATGTGACGTTGATCAAAAACACCACTGAACTTCTGTAGTTCCTGTTTATAACCTTAAATAATCCACAAAAATTGAAATGTTTTAAATACAGAGTGAAGACAATTTTGGGGCTAATCTAAGTAAAACGCTATAGCCATCGACACAAACAATAGTTTGTTGGGTGCAAAAAGTGAATTACATGTCATGTTAAATGTGTCATAGTATACATAATCATCAGGCGTGACTTTGTAAACATAAAGGAGAACTTTTTGAGTAAGAAGTGTGTAGCAACCGATAATTGGCCAATGACATACCGGTAATCATTTTGGCCTAGTTTAAATGCCCATGATGTAATATATTGTAATAATATATTGTAATAAGTTAGTGGCTCTGAAACTTTTCACACGAAAGAAAAGATTTGGCTTCACGAGATCTAAACCAGGACTATTGCAGGTCTAATCTAGGGATAAACCTGATCTGAAAATATCCTACATCATTCACACTGTAATTCAAAACAAGAACTGACCCAAAGAAGGACAGAAAGTGGATAAATAAAAATGGATTAGGCGACAGTAGCTCAGTTGCTAAGAGCATTTGTCCATTGATCTGAAGGTTGGCGGTTCGAATGCCTCTCTCGACATAGACATCATTGGTGAGCGGTCAGATCCACTGATCCACAGGTTGGCTGGTGTAATTCCAGCTCCCGCAGATGAATTCTGTCGTTGTGTCTTTGGATACTTAACCCACCTCACCCCCAGTGTCTGTGTATACTGGTGTATGAATGTGTGTGAGTCCTTGTTGTAAAGCTTTGAGTGCCTTGAAAGGTAGAAAAGCACTATAAAAATGTGACCATTTATCATAAAATGCCAAACTGAAGAGCTGTCAAACAAAAAAATCATCACCATCATGATTCTTTTTTTCCTTTATTTTGCCCTACTAGTCATGAAAGTTTTTGTCATGAAAGTTAAAAAGGAATTCATGTAATTATTTGATTTTATGTATCGTGATGAATAGAGATCCAACTGATCCAACCCTACTGTCATCTGATTATACAGGAAGTGTTCCACTGTGTGTTTAAACATACACAAACAAAAAAGTAAAAAGGAGCTGTTCACTTGAAAAGTGGCAGTACATGACATCGGAAGGTGGAACAGAGCAATTTGAGCTTTGGAGATGTAGACAGACTAATAATAAAGGATTACTCAAACATACGTGAATAAAACAATAAAAAAACACAAAGTCCATTTTAAACTTGGCCAAAATTATTACATGATTGGCTGTTATTATCTTATCTGTTGTGACAAGTTGTGAATGAATCCAAACCTCTTCTGCTGCTGCTTAAAGAGTCCTGGCACATGCCCCAGGAGCTGTCAGTCACTCAGAGCCGTCCTTCCAGTAGATCAAGTTAGGAGAGCCACATGCATAGCTCTAACCCCACACGCCTGTTAACACACATACATACACACACACGCACGCACACACACACACACACACCCACAGCGGGAACAGGCTAAACCAGAACAACAAGGATGTGGTTTCATAATGTCACTCATACTGAAGAAAAAGGGATTGTCCAGAAACCCTGAGATGAAACAAATATTATATATATTTATTTTAAATGATGATTTTAATGGTGATTTAATCAGAATAAAATTGTTTCAACCTCACTTTGGGTTGCCAGATGCTAAAAAGTCCTGTCTATCATGTTCTGTCCTCAATACACCAACACTGCATTGCCAGGTCCAGTGCAGACTTGTGATTTGTCCTGCAGTTTCTCAACCTCTCGAGGACGTTGTCTTTGAATGAGTGTGTGTAGGGAAAGAGCTGACCTCTGGCCTCAGTGCTGCCCCCTGTGGGAGTAGTGTTATTCTGTGGAGGAAGAAGAGGAGGATGAGGAAGAGGAGGAGATGTGCTGTGTCAGCCCCTGTTTGTCCCAAAATATTCATGTGCTCACTTTTATTCACATTTGGAGCTAGTTGGACCTTTTTCTAAATGATCTTTTCACTTCTTTTGGCTTGGCTAGTTCACTTCAGTTTAGTGATAGTAAGATTATGATGGTAACATTGTTAGGCCCGAGCGCCAGAGGCTGGCGAAGGGCAATAGCAATGCACCAGAGGTTTCTGAAAATGTATAGAAACCTCTGAGGCCACACAGACTTGTCAAAGCCTGATCCCGTCAGATCTCAGAAGCTAAGCAGGGCCGGGCCTGGTTAGTATTTGGATGGGAGACCACTGGGAATTCCAGGTGCCACAGTGGGGCGCCAGTGGCAAAAACTGTCGTAGTGTCCTTAGGCAAGGCACAGCACCCACATTGCCTAGTATGAAAGTGATGTGTGTGTGAGTGTTGGTGGTGGTCGGAGGGGCCGATGGCGCAGATTGGCAGCCTCTCTTCCGTCAGTCTGCCCCAGGGCAGCTGTGGCTACAATAGTAGTTTACCACCACCGGGTATGGAGTGAATGAATAATGCTCTGTAAAGCGTCTTTGAGTGTCCTGAAAAGCGCTATATAAAACTGAAGCATTATAATAATTATTATTATTTATAGTTTGTCGGCCATTCTTCTTGTTCTTGTTAGGCGCGAGCACCAGAGGCTGGTGAAGGGCCTATTAGTATCGCATAGCGATGCTCATAGGGGGCGGGAACTAAAATGACGCGACGTGACTTGCCCGTAGTGACCAGGGACCCTCGCCATGACGTAGCATTGCACCAGAGGTTTCCGAAAATGTATAGTTTGTCGACCAAAAAAAAGCGGAACATTGTTCTCGTATCAGAATATTCTTCTTCTTATTTTCTCCTAACGCACTCACCCATTTTTTCCCCAGTGAACAATGACGAAAAGTCACGAAATTTGGCCACGTGTTAAAGACTCCGCTTCTCTAACTTTTGGCTATTTCCATTTTCAATAAATAAATAAAATAGCTCGTCAGCGCCCCCAAACATCACAAAAATTCATTAGGGAATGCGAATGACACAAAAAAAAAATTGCACTTAGAATCATGAAATTTAACACAGAAGTCGATCATGATAAGACAAATAAAAAATATTATCATGGCCACATCCCCTGACAAACCAGGGGGCAGCCATCTTGGATTAAAGTTTGCGAAGCTGAAACGCACTCCTCCGCAGGCACTCACCCGAATGGCCTCAGATTTGGCCCACATTATCTCCAGGGGCAGAACATCAAAAAATATCCGTCTGATGGTCTCTGAGCAGTGAAATGACAAATAATTAACACACAAGTTTTGAATATTTACAAATTGCTCCTATTTGCTCAAACAAACTCTGATTTCAATGAAATGTGACACAGTTCTTAAACTCTCTGCCCTAAAGCGACTGAATGTGAAAAAAATGTATTTGGTGCATTAGCGCCCCCTACAAATTGAAATAAAACGTGACCTCGCAAACACGTTGAAAAACGTTCAAAAACTCACCAAACTCTGCCAAAAGTTCAGAAAATATAGGTTTCATGCGTTGGGACCAAAAAATGGAGATAATACGGCACCTCGAATATTAGGCTCCGCCCACTCCTATGGGAGCCGTCCCAGCTTAACTTTGTCATAGAGCTGCAAAATTTGGTACACACATTCGCCACGTGAAGACAAACAAAAAATATTTTTATGGCCATGCCCCCTGACAAAGCAGAAGGCAGCCATCTTGGATTGAAATCTTCAAAATGCAGAGTTTGCATTTTGGCTCATGTTGTGTTTTCAATTCAATTGAATTCAATTCAATTTATTTTTGTAGCGCCCAAAATCACAACGGCAGTTGCCTCTAAGGGCGTTCCAAAACAGGAATAAACAACATTCATGTAAAGCAGCAAATAAAACATCGTCCAGTCATCCCCTGTCCTTAGACCCTCCTTCTCAGCAAAGAAAAACTCCAAAAAACCCAGGGTCCTGGGAAAAAGAAGAAACCTCGGGGAAAACTACAGTGAAAGAGAGAATTGAACGCACTCCTCTGAAGGTGCTTCACCCACAGGGCTGAAAATCACCGTACATCATCTAGAGAAGTGCGGCTTCAAAAGTTACCTCCATTTTTTTGAAAACTGTCACGGTTTATGTGCGGCGAAGCCACAAAGTTCAGTCAAAATTTAAACAATATTCAATGTCAAGATTTGTTCCCGTTGGCACAGGCTGAGTCCGATCGTGCTGAAATTTGAATCGCTGTGTCTCGGCCTGAAAATAATACACTATAAAGCATATGGAAAATTACACTATAGCACCCCCTAGTATAATGAAACGCCACCATTATCGGATTTGTACAAAATTTGGGAATTAAATTCTGTGCATGACTAGGAGCAAAAAACATATTATGGACATGGGGAATTTTTCACTGTTGGCCAGGAGGGGGCACAAAGACTCCTCAAAAGTCATGTAAAGGTGTATGTAATTTTTCTGATGGAGGATGTGTTGGCCTGGGAAATTTGAATCACTAATACGTGATCTCGGCCTGAGTATAATACACTGTAAAGCATATGAAAAGAGTGGTTGGAGTTTGCCGTTATTAGGGTTAGTGTGGGGCACGCCGTTTGCAGGGCGTAGCGTATGCACACACGATGGACGATCATCACCACTTGCGGCTATATTTTTTTCTTGTGTCTAAGACATGATATTTTTGAAGAACTACCTCGTGTTTGTGTGAATACACCAACCATAAACTATAAATGGTCAGTGTCAAACTGTGATCACATTTGACTCTATATGTCAAATATCTACAGTGTCTAAAGTTTGTGTGTGTGTGTTTGCAGGGCGTGAGGCTCACGAGGAGGTGAACATCACGTTCACTTTGCCAGTGTCCTGGAGCTCAGATGATTGTGTGCTGCATGGACACTGTGAGCAGGTGGTCTTCAGTACCTGTATGACTCTCACCGCCAACAGCAACATCTTCCCCGTCACTGTGTGAGTCTCTCCAATGCCTCTGCACTGGGACTGGGACCAGGCTGGGCCAGGGTTGGAACTAGGACTCAGATTTGTCTAAATTCTGAATTGTCGCCAGGTCTCGAGTTTTTCCTCTTTTGTTTAGACATTGTGATTTTTTTTTTTTTTTTATTGTTTTAGATTTGTCGTCGCTGAAGATTTGTCAGCTCACTTAAGATTATTGCTATAAACAAATACTATATATATATATATATATATATATATATATATATATATATATATATATATAAAATAAATAAATAAATAAAATTTATTTTTTGCCATTTATTTAATCTCCAGAGATCATTTAAGGATTATCCACTTTTTCAGAGTGCAGAGTCCAGAGTACAGAGTATGAAACCGAAACAAGTCAAGGGCATGCAATGCAGACATTCCAGTTAAAGTGACTCTTCCCTTGTGTAGTGCACCTCAGACTGGCTGGATTCATCAGTGACATGCAAACACTCAGGGCTCATGCAAAGCTCATGTCTGAGGCGGTCACCGTGGTTACCTCAGCTTCACATACCTCACTCCTAAGTATCCTCTCTCCACAGACAACCTCCTCACTGTGTCCCGGAGACATACACAAACGCCACCTCATGGTACAAAGTCTTCACTACAGTACGGGACTCGGACACAAAGTACAGCCAGGACTACAACCCGTTCTGGTGCTACAAGGGCGCCATCGGCAAAGTGTACCATGCCCTCAACCCCAAGCTGACCGTCATCGTGCCCGACGTGAGTCACTCCAGTCTTACTTAAAGCTCATTGTACTGCAAGTGTGTACCGGGCCAGTAGTACTACATAGGATGCAATACACAAAACCTGGGATTCTAGTACTTTGACCTCTTGTATGTATATCGTTGTGTAGTTAGTTAACTGGTCACAGGTGGGTAGAGGAACCAACAACTGTATTCAAGTAAGAGCAATGTTACTTCAAAGCAATAATCCATCCATCCATCTTCTCCTGCTTTATCCGTCTGAGTGCCCAATCCTCATAGCACCTGACCCCCACCCCCCCACCCCCTATGAAAGCCTCTGTGAGTGGTGAGCCTACAGGAGGTGGTGAGCCCACAGGAGGAGCAATAAACAATAATACTCAAGTAAAAAAACAAAAAACAAAGTAGGGGTCTAGGAAAGTAGAAGTAAAAATGTAAGTAATTTAAAGAGTATCTGGATGTAACATATGATGTATAATTTGAAGTGAATGTCATGTGAAGATCATAACTTTAAATAATACACAGAATCAAAGGACAGACATAAAAGTGAGAGTGTGTGTCACATTCAAGGTCAGTGGAGTTTACTGTCACAAGACAAAACTGATTCTACACAGGCTTTGGGTTCATAAAATGGTTCACAGAACAGCACAGAAACCTGCTCTGATTGACAGCTGTCATTTCCCTTAGTACTGTATGTAAAATGTTTGTGTGTTATCAGGACGACCGCTCCCTCATCAACCTGCACCTGATGCACACCAGCTACTTCCTTTTTGTCATGGTCATCACCATGTTCTGCTACGCCGTCATCAAAGGGCGTCCAGGAAAGCTCCGGCAGAGCTCGCCATCTGACTTCTGCCCCGAGAAGGTACAGCAGGCAGCACTGCACAATGACATGGACAGGTAGAGCACACACATCCACAAAGAGCCATGATTGGCCCTGTCACCTGCCAATTACAATCTCTCTGTCACTGTGGGAACCAATCAGAGGGCTTTTCTCTGTGAGCTTCCTTATTGTGCTGGTATAGTCCTCATGGCTTTAGTACAACTGTCCTTCTGCACTGTTCAGAGGTGGGAGTACTTTGGTTGTAGTATTTTCAGCACATACTCGACTCCTTGAGGAACAGTGTGACCAGAGGGTGCACAGCATTTTCAACTCAAATCCTGCAACCCAAAACTGTGGCTTTGTGCTTCATTTCACTGTCAGCAGCAAAATCTACAGTTACCTCAGCACAAGTACAGAGTGCCCATTGCACCACTGTCTGCTCACCACTCATTAAATGTCCCCTGACCCCAGTATCAGGGCCCATATTCCTTCTCCCTTTGTCTGTGTGGAGTTTGCATGTTCTTGTGTCTGGGTTGTTTTCCTTCAGACTCTCCCCATCAACCCAAAACATGCAGCATGGGTCAAATGCAGAGGACACATGTCCCCACAGGGCATAAAGTGTACCTTAACAGAGGAGTTGTCCCACATTTGGTTGGTTTCCATCTGGTCACCCTGTTGAGAGATAATTTATTTCTCCTTATAAAGTCTTTTGTTCTAGCCTTAATACTTGTCGTGTGATTCCACCTCTGATATCGCTTGTACAGATTTCTCAGTATTACACTTTGTTTAATTGTTTTTTTAATATCTCAGGATTAAAGTGCATATGACTCATTTTACTCATCTCCACACTAACAATAATAATACAGCAACAGTTCTATAAAGCAACCTAATGTTATAGAGGACTAAAATGTCTTAATTATACAAAAGTGAACTGATTTAATAAAAAAACTTGATTTTGTTCAATGAAGGTTTAAACTAACTGAAATTGGCACCTGTGATTGTACAATTCTAAATAAGTGTGCTTCTAAATGATCGCATATTACACTTTGCTTTGTTGCCTGCTCATCTTTTACTGCTTCTTTCTATTCTTTTCTGGGGTGATTTTCAAACCATTCTCCAGTCTGTTCCACTGTGACCAACCCAGTTAACATGTGCTTTGTGCTGCCCACAGGTGGCGCTGTCAGAGGGCTAAAAAGAGCCAGGACTATATCAGAACTTACCTGTGAAGGGACACAAGCGGCCCCGTGGCCCCCAGGAGCATTGTGGACTCCTCACCCAAATGTTGGTCCCATTCCAACCAAAGATGATCCAAGTGCCTGTATCCGAGTGTACATATGGGAAGAACACACACAGAAGCCCCTCCCCCTGCAGTCCCTTTATCCTGCTTGCGTCCTCAACCTTGAGAAATAACAAAATAGCTTCCTTCTTTCATCTTGCAGCTTTTGGGAAGGACCAGAGAAAGGCTAAATGGTAGGAAGGTGGGAGAACAAAGTTCATATCACTGTTTTTGATCATTCATTCAAGAGCCACTGTGGAAGATTTCAGTATATAAATAAGACTGGTTTAAAGGCCCCATATTACTCTCGAATCTCATCTATGTTCTAATGTCGTTTCCTTATCACAAACAGACCTGGAGATGTGTTTTATTTAATTCACAGGTTTAGCTCAAAACCCCTGAATATTTAGTTCTTCTCTTAAACAAAAAGCAGTTTGTTCCACCTTGTGATGTCATTAAGTGGTAATACAGGAAGAGCTCAACTGTGTTTTTAATCTCTACTGAACTAAAGGTAAAAGGTAGCTGTTAAATTGAAACCTTCTGCTTTATGACATCACAAGGTGGAACCGCATTTTAAGCTTTGGAGATGTAGACAGACTAACAATAAACTACTCTAAAGTTACTCTACTGTAGAGTCAGCTCACTACAATAACCTTAACTTGTTCAGTTCAGATGCCACAGAAAGTCTCCAGTATCTTCTGCTGCATTTCAACAAGGCGAAAACAATAGATGGAGCTTCAAGGCAACTACAGGGCTGAAAATTAGACAAATGGTTCCAGTGAAGGTGTATGGAGTTTAAAAACACAGTGGAGCACTTTCTGTGTTTCCACTCATCAAGAATAGAGTGTTTCCTGTTTGAGACAAGAACTCTAGACGCCTAAATGTGCAGGGTTTGTGTGTTCAACGTGTGTGAATGAAACAAAACACACCTCCAGGTGTGTTTGTGATGAGGAAACATTAGAACAGATCTGAAAATTGGCGCAATATAGACTTCAGGTCTGTGGAGTGGCAAGCCACCTCACAGTCAGAATGCATGTTATTTCAAGATATTTTTGACCATTAAAACCGCCAGTAATGAAAAAAATTCTACTTTTCCTTTATTTCTTAGCTGAAATGTTACACAGTGGGCTTTTACAGCAATATAAAGCGACTATGTGCTTCTTCTATAAGAGTCCTCTCCTCTCATTGGTTAAACCCGCTTGTCACTTGTCGTCGAGGTTGACTAATTGGAGGGAGGGCTTGTGTCTGCAGACCCCTCCCACTTTTCTAATGTTTCATGATGAGGGGTGTGGAATTCTTATGAACTTAAACTTAAGCACTTGATACGTTTCAAAGTAAATTAGTAACACAACTTTGACATTTTAATTTCTCTACACTGGTGAAACTCTTAAAGGTCCTATGTGATGCTCTAATTGAGCCTGCATAGATAAGCAGGGTAAATCGAGCTTAAAACCATAGGCTGTATGTAAATGGACATGGCAAACCTGTTAGCCAACATGTTCCTATTTGGAACATGAGCATGAGCACGATTTGGCTCCATCAATACTGATTTTAATTCACTTTCTATTGAAAAACATGGCCCCTCTCCCTGTAACTGCTGCTGTCAGGCTCATTATTTTGGTCAAATGTTGGTTTTAACTCTGTATGATCCTGGTGTATTTAATTTCACCTAAATTAAGATCTGAGCATTAATAACAGACCAATCAGGTGCCTTGTTTTCCCACGGTCACTCCTGCTAGCGTCAGCAACAGGTTTGATTCACTTGCACCTGCCGCCTGCCAAACCAGTAACACTGGAAAGGCCGTTTGGTTCTCTGGTTGCTATGATACACATGCTTGGATTTCCACAGATGGGCTCCAAATTACCCACTATAACTGCTAGCCTCAATTAGCTTCATTTGACTGGATCTGAGCACTATGGGTGACACTCTCCCTCAGTTCACTTTATACAGCCTATGAGCAAAACGATGGCTGTTAGGGCTGAGGTTGGTTAAGCGTAAAGGTGCATGGACTTTAAAAACATGGTGGAGCACTTTTGCATCATCACTAGAAAGCACCATTAATCTAATCTCTTAGAAACAGATTATAGGACCTTTAAGACTTGACCTCAGTGCATTTGACATTGTGATACTGATCATTTGGCACTACACAGCCTTAGAAGAGGCAGACCCACTGATTCTGTGCTGAAAATCAGATCTCACACTTTGTACTCTGTCAGTATTAAACTTTGGATTTTGGCACTGGTTTAGGCCCCTCCACAGAACGTCTGAAACCCACCCATTTCTCCTCTTGTGGATGTTCTGCTTAGAACTGTTTGGCTGTGTGTTTGGGCGATCTCCTGATGGTCTCTTGCCTTACCACTGTCACTCTGCCTCACTATAGTCTTCATCGTTTGGTTGATCTTTGCACACGTCCCTACTCTATGCTTTTGTTTATATCAGTGGTTCCACAGAAGAGTTCAATTTTCAGGTGTAGTAGTATGTTTCATTTTTAAAATCCAAGCAGCCATTTTGTCCCCCAAAATACAAAATATGATACACAAAGTGCTGTAAGCAGTTTGAATATACCAAATATACAAAATTATACAGAATTTTGAGACTTTGATGCTCATGTGACATTCTAAATGAAGAGAACACTTTGAATAATAATACTAATGCCTTACACGTGTAATGTGCTTTCCACTGTTTCACTGTAACACTCCGCACTCTGTGGTGCCAAGATACTTCTGTAGACACAGCTGCCCTGGGGCAGACTGACAGAAATGAGGATGAAAATCTGCTCCTCTCCACCAACACTCACCACTTTCATACTAGGCAATGTGAGTGAACTGTCTTGCCTGAGGATGCAATGACAGAACTTGGACAAAGCGGAAATCAATCCAACGTTTGGTTTGGCCTAAACCAGGACTACTCTAGAACTTAGTCCTAGTTTACTCCAGGTTTAATGTATCAGAAGTGAGTATATTTTACTAAGAGATATAATGACACCTGATGCCCTCCCTTAATTTGAACTTTTTCTCCACACCGGATCTTCTAAATACACCTTGAAAATTACTCTACATTTTTCACTTGTACAAATGTAGGAATTGTTGGATAAATTGAGTTGTTTGCGTTGCACGTTAGGAGCGCACCTTTTGGGCACTTTGTCTTTTCTCCTGTGAACAGTCTGTAAACAGTGCGGAGATGGGGTCGGGATCTTCCTCCAATCGAATAATGACATGTACATAATTCTATTAATATGCTGTATTTATGACGAGATGGTTTGTTTGGATGATTTTGTAGTGGATCAGACACCGTGTGAAGTCTGCTGTGTGAGCGCTGTGTGGGACTGGATTCATGCATGTTTAGAGTGTGTTTATGAGGTTAACATGGAAATATGAAAATACATCAGAATTCTATTTGTAGAAATCTTTATTTATTTACTTATTTTTTTTATTTAAAGGGAACTTTTCTAGAGGAGGGTCTGTTACCTCCTCATCTCCATGGAGATGCTGCTTAGTCCAGAATGCTCCACAGTATTGCATTAAACATTTATCTCTAAGGAGGCAAACAGTGTCATCACCAAGCCAAGTTACACATCAGACCTGTGGAGAGGCAACTCTGCTCATGTTTTTAAGCAGTAAAAACACTTGTAATTGAATAAATGCAAGAGAAGTTTAATGCTCCTGTGGAACCTTTCAGACAAAGCAATATAATCTCCATGGAAAAAAATCTGATGAAAGACCCTGCACCAGGAACGTTACACAGTGCACCTTTTAAAGAGGGAGTATTATGCGAGTCATTCTATTTTTTTAAAATCTTTCTACAATGTTATTTTCATCAAAATCATGCCTGTGTCATCCGTACATGTTTGAGTAATCCATTCAAACCCTCTTTACAGTTACCTTAAGATTCTGTACAAGGCTCTGTCCACAAGTCTACGTCACCCATAAAGATACAAAAACATGATACAAACTGAACACAGCAGCCTGAATGCCATGTGCAGTAGTTTCATTGGTGGGATGCATGCATATTGTGTTGCGAGAGCTCTGAAGGGGGAGTGACGTAATGCAAGGAGTAAAAAGAGGGGTGATGCAGAGCATTAAAAATTAGTTTTCAGCGAATAGAGCATTTTCAAAACAATAAGAGGTAACATTGTGATCAAATATCTTTTGTGTGAACAGTTAACACCCCATGGAAGTCAAATACCCCTTTTTTAAATTGTGTAGACCCCTTGAAAATGTGTAAGGAGGCAAACGTGAAGTGGAACATAATGCGATTTTAACTGAGAATCTGATTGACCAGAAAATATTTTCCTGGCAAGTCCAGACTGACCTCTGTGTGTTTGTCTGCACACTGATATCAGTTGGTCCCCACTGCCTCTGCAAGTGAAACAAATCACTGGTCCTCTGTCATTTACAAACCAAATGATAGAGTTTAGTACTTCGCTCATTTTTATACATATTTTTGCTTTTCTTTTTCCCTTGTAAGCAGTCATATTTGTTTTGATGTGGAAGGACCATGTGTGTCCCTGATTGGCTAATCCACCTTCAGTCACATCCATCTGAACTCAGGGCAATGTACCGGTGACCGGACTCATAACTTCATTAAGTATTGAAGAAGTGTATGTTTTGGATCTCAGGCAAATGCATAAGGCAAAAGCAAAAGCCCAGTCACCATACACCATACATTACACTTTTATTCAGATATAAAACACCATACATTATACTTTTATTCAGATATAAAACACCATACATTATACTTTTATTCAGATATAAAACACCATACATTATACTTTTATTCAGATATAAAACACCATACATTATACTTTTATTCAGATATAAAACACCATACATTATACTTTTATTCAGATATAAAACACCATACATTATACTTTTATTCAGATATAAAACACCATACATTATACTTTTATTCAGATATAAAACACCATACATTATACTTTTATTCAGATATAAAACACCATACATTATACTTTTATTCAGATATAAAACACCATACATTATACTTTTATACAGAAGGCTATAGTAGAATACTAGACGCTTTTCTGTTCAGGATGGAACAACTCCATAGTGTTCTATTATATACATTAGCATTTAGATAATTGAAAATGAATGAATCCACTTAATTTTGCCTGCATTTCACAGAGGGTTTAAAGAGTCTATTCACACTGATTAACTGAGGCAGGGTTTTGTTTTGTTGTATTACTAAAGGGCCCGTATTACTCTGTAATATGGGCCTATAATGTTATGTTATACAAACATACCTGGAGTTGTTTTATTTCATTGACACATTGTTAACAAAGAATTATCTCAAACAGAAAACGTACTGTTCAACCTTGTGATGTCATGTGGTAATACAGGAAGTGCTCCATTGTTGTTTTAAACTCCATACACCTTCACTTGAATCATTTGGTTAATTTCAGCCCTGGTATTTCCAGTGTCAACTGAACTAAAGCAGCATTTTGAGTTTGGGAGATGTAGACAGACTAATAATAAAGGACAAATGTGTGAATGAAACAAAACATAACTCCAGTCTCTATGTCTTGAGGTTCTACCAGGTTCTTCCAGGTTCTACCAGGTTCTACCCACAAGCCCACAAGTCTGTTTTGCTCAGTGTAGGACCTTTAAAAGTATAATAACTTCTAAATATGCATGAATCCTGCAGCATTGGTTTCATTTGTTTCCACAGATTGTACCACATTTGACTTACCTCTGTTTGATCTGTTCCTGTTTCCTGTACCTGTTGAATGTATTTTTTATAACCAGAATAATATGATGCAATGCTCACAAGTGATTTTAAACTTTGTACATATGATTTTGTTTTTGGCATTTAAATGGCTTTACTTGAATCGTACTCATCCGTTTTGGATCATTCTGTCATAATTGTTCTACTGCGAGTGTGATTTTGAATGGAACCAAGTCTTCCCTGTCCCTGTCTGATGGCTATTTCACAAAAAGACCAAAAAGTGAAATGGGAACCAAAATGGCGGACTCACTCCACGTGGATGGCTTCACTTCCTGCTTCGTACCTACACTGGCCTTTGATTGGCTGTTGAGAGAATGTGTTCTATGCTGTGTCTGAAACATAAAAGTGCTCAGTGCAGCTTGTGCTCTGCTTCGGCCGGTTTCAGGATAAACTCCACTGTTAAACCAAACCCCGAGTTTGTGGCTTCACTCCACTGTGGGTGTGTGTGTGTGTGTGGGTGTGGGTGTGGGTGTGGGTGTGGGGGTGGGTGGGTAGTAAACCTACAGATATGATGAGGGGAAACTGTAGAAATGAGCTGTAAATGTGCACAGCTTTAATAATGGGCCAATGTGAGAGGGACACAGCACAGAGCTTCAGTTCAGAGAGTACATTTAAATCAACTGGATTTCAGCATTACAATTGGCAACCAAAATTATGTTTATTTATAACATGATAAATAATATAAGTGGGACATGTCTTTTTTTTTTTTTGCAAGTAAAAATAAATCAGCATTAGAATTGTTCTCAGTAAAAGCATCATTGGATTTGAACAGAACTTGTCATTTCTGTGCAGAAAGATGCACGTTTTCATGAGGAAGGGCAAGATGATTTGGTGAAATGAACTGTGATTATTCAGGCTACAATAAAAGCATCCAAACTCAATAAGAGAAGAGCTAAACTCTGCTTCTGCTTCAGAGGAACCCTCTGTAGAGGAGAGCTCCAAGTGTCTTTTGGAGGATGAGTGTGACAGCAGAGAGTCTCCACCAGAGGGCACTGACCTCTTTCCAGGAATAAAAATGTGAATAAAGGCTCGAGCCTGGTGCGGGTCATGTGCGCTCCAGACCTCAATAAGTGAATGAATAAAGATATAAAGAGGAAAGAGGAGAGAAGAGCAGGCGAGGGAGAAAGATTAGAGAAAAGAGAGAGGAGGAGAGCAGAGGAGAGTGGAGGAGAGAGAGTGAGGAGAGCAGAGGTGGGAGGAGGAGATAGAAGAGGAGAGAGAAGGAGAGAGAGAAAAACACGCTGAGCATCTGAGAGTGTGGGAGCAGGATACAGTAGCTCCGGATTTCTTGAAAGCCACCACCCTTTTAGTTGCCTATCAGTGCAATTTAGGTGCAGATGAAGCGGTCATCCATCTTCTGCAGTGGGCTCACTCACACATGAATGGTGTTAAGGGCTCTGTGAGGATCTTTTTTTTCTATTTCTGCCTTTAATCCAGCCCTTTTTGATGAGTGAGAAGCTTCTCAGGGTGGTGTCAGCTCCTCCACCGTCTCATGGATTACTGACAACCTCAGGTTGTCAGTACCTGCGACAGGGACCACCCTGTCTGATACTGTGGTCATTAATGTAGGAGCTCCCCAGAATACAGTCCTGTCTCTGTTTCTGTTCACTCTGAACACCTCAAATCTCCAGAACAACTCCGGGACCTGCCACCTGCAGAAGTTCTCTGATGACTCTGCAGTGGTTGGGAGTATCAGAGATGGACAGCAGCTGGAAAACAGAACACTGAGGCAAACCATTTGCTCCTGAATGCTGACAAGACCAAGGAACTGGTAATGACTTCAGGAGGAAGAGGACACCAGTGGAGCCACCATCCAGGGCCATGATGTTGAAATAGTGGACTGCTACAAGTACCTTGGCGTCCATGTGAACAACAGACTAGACTAGAGGGACAACAGTAATGCTGTGTATAAGAAGGGCATGAGTAGACTCTACTCCCTGAGAAAGCTCAGGTCTTTCAATAGCAAGCACACTGTACTTCACTTTAGTCTGCTGGGGGAGCAGCACCACTGCAAATTTCTCTGATTTGGTCAAGATTTTAAAACTTATATCATGTTATTCATCCTGTTTTCAGATTTATTATCTACTTACTTGTTCTGAAATGGCTTAATTCTAGTCTAAAGGTAGTTTATTTTAAGATAACTTGTCACATAAAATTATTTGTCCATTAGCTGGAGACATTTGTCACAGTGAAGGACAGGTACAGCTACAACTCACCCTTATGGAACAGATAATACTCCCTACAACTGTACACCAACTCACCCACTGCACCAGACTTGAGACGTACAGAGGAGCTTATTCTCTAGGCTGGGAGCCAGGTCCACTCCTCAGGATGTTTTTCGTGACCTTTTTCACTATTATTTTCTGTTTTCTTATATCTTGAGCCATCACAAGTTGATAGAGACCACCCCCAACCGGCCCTGTTTGGTCTCAGGGCCCAAAAAACACTCTATTTAGGAAAAGCTATGAGCGGAATTATGTAATTGTAAATATTAATGTGCTGCAACTGCATAAATGGTCAAATAACCCTAAAATTTAGCATGGTGTATCCTGACACATCGGGGAAACTAATAGAAAAATATTCTGGGACTTGCTGCATTTCTGCTGTCAAATATCCCCCTCAACAGACCCCAAAAAATTATCTGACAAATTATCATCAAAAGTGATCATTTTCAAGCATTTTCTTACATGTATCAGTGCCTCAAATGTGCATAAAAATTTATAAGCTTCAATTTAAACCCAAGATAATCTTTCTGTCTAGAGGAGAACAGCTGGTGTGACTAAAGTTCTTCACTGTACTTCCAGTTGGCAGAAATCAGAACTTTCAGGCATTACCATTTCATATGGGATTAAGAATATTTTTTTCATATAAACAATATTTTTCAAAAGAGTTGACTCATGTACTGCTTTACTATATGAACTGAATTACATTAAAAGTGAATAATATTACAATCCCAGGTGGACAGGGGTCAGGGTGCAATATAGAACTATGGTCACCAGATTACACACACAACCAGCACACAAACCAACCAACATCCTAACCCTTCATGCAACATCCAGCAGAAGTTATTCTCCAAAGACAATTTTGAGATACATTGATCCATTTTTCTGCTCATAAAAACGAGATGGTCTGTTGGGAAATAGGGGCCAAAAATCTGAAACATTAGGTCTCAGTTAATGTACATTTACGCACTGAATAGTGCACATTAGTTCATTGTTGTAATTAATACACTGATTTTCAGACTGGGGTCTATCTAAAGCAAACAATACTTAATTATATTGTTCACTCTTTGTTATTCTATTATATTGTGATGTGTGAGCCACTGTGTCCAAATCATTCCCCTTGTGGGTCAATAAACTTTGTCTAAGTTGAAAAGGGAAAAGGAGAAAAAGGAGAGCTTTGTCCTCCTCGTGTCACAGGTGAAATCAGAACGTAAGCAGCGCTCCTCAAACCTCTGACAGACACCAATGCTAAAAAGTGTAATTATAGGTCAGAGTACTGTTACTTCAAATATTAGTACTCACTTACATGTATGAAGTAGCAGTGTAAAAGTATCTGATTTATAATATGAAGTTGCTTTAATGAGAAGGAAAACCCTGTAAATGGTGCCTACAGTGTGATCATTTCAAGGGTCCAGCACAAAGAAGGAAAACGTGTCCCCTGCATTTGCCCCGTCCTTCATTGTCTCTGTTTTAAACCTGCATTTGACCCGTCCTTCAGTGTCTCTGGATTAAACCTGCATTTGACCCGTCCTTCAGTGTCACTGTCTTAAACCTGCATTTGACCCGTCCTTCAGTGTCTCTGTCTTAAACCTGCATTTGACCCGTCCTTCAGTGTCTCTGTCTTAAACCTGCATTTGACCCGTCCTTCAGTGTCACTGTCTTAAACCTGCATTTGACCCGTCCTTCAGTGTCTCTGTCTTAAACGTGCATTTGACCCGTCCTTCAGTGTCACTGTCTTAAACCTGCATTTGACCCGTCCTTCAGTGTCTCTGTCTTAAACCTGCATTTGACCCATCCTTCAGTGTCTGTCTTAAACCTGCATTTGACCTGTCCTTCAGTGTCTCTGTCTCAAACCTGCATTTGACTCGTCCTTCAGTGTCTCTGTCTTAAACCTGCATTTGACCCGTCTCTAGATGTCCCTGGACCTATCTCCAGATCCTAGTGGTCAGGGTCAGGACTGCCTTAGCTGGAGGACTGGATCTGTGGTGCATGTTTTGGGTTTATGGGGATCTAACCCGTGACCTCTGCTGCTGAGAGTGTTAACCACTCTGTACAAAACAGAGGGAGCCACAGGTGAGGGAAGAGAGAGTGCATTTACTGTACAAACATGGACAGGAGCAAGACCAGACATGGGCTGCAGACATGAACAGGACAGGTGTAGCAGACAGGACAGGTGCTGCAGGCATGAACAGGACAGGTGTAGCAGACAGGACAGGTGCTGCAGGCATGAACAGGACAGGTGCAGCGTGCAGGGCAGGACAGGTGCAGTGTGCAGGACAGGTGCAGCGTACAGGGCAGAACAGGCTCAGTATGACCCTTAAACCTGCCTAGACTTTTTCAAAGACTCAAACCTTGAAGAGGTCCCAGAGGTCTCCCATCCAAACACCAACCAGACCGAGAGATCAGGCTTGAACAAGAAGGCCGTCACACATGCCGCGCACACACACACACACACACACACACACAAGCACACACACACACACACACGCACGCACGCACGCACGCACGCACGCACGCACACACACACACACACACACACACACACACACACACTGCTGTAAATAAAACAAAGCCCTCCTTGCACACGCGCGCACGCACACACACATACACACACACCTCAACACGCACACACACACGCTGACACACACACACATATACACACACACACACCCTGACACGCACACACACCCTGACGCGCACACACGCGCACACACACGCACATCTCGACTCCGCTCAGTCTGCGCAGCACCTGTTGAACCAACCAGTGAGCGCGAGACACGGCTGCCAGCGCGTGCGTACGGCCGCTCCAGAGGCATTCCGCCGACCCCTCCCTCCCCTCGTTACACACGCACACTCACGCGCACGCGCTGCTCTGCCCCGCGGCCAGATGGATGGGGTTAATATGATGGCTAAGCGGCGAGCTGATGGTTCCTGTTTACGGCACGGTTGCTAGGCAGTAACATCAGCTGATCCTGTCTCTCTCTAATCCCATGCGTCTCTCTTTCTCAAATCTCTCTTTCTCTCTTTCACACACGCACACTCACTCACTCACTCACTCACACACGCGCGCGCCGCCGCTCACTCTTCCAGACGCTTGGACGCAGGCACCGGAGGAGCCTAGAGCGGAGCAGCCCCAGGACAGCCCCTCATGTAGCCCCGTGGATTCTGGCGCGTGGATCGGGAGTAGGACCGCATGCATGACACAACGCAAAGGCGAGAAACCCACCATCAGCATCCAAGAGCACATGGCTATTGACGTGTGCCCGGGACCCATCCAACCCATCAAGCAGATCTCGGACTACTTCCCCCGGTACCCGCGCGGTCTGCCCCCCGCCGCTCACCTGGGCCCGCCGCTCCGAGCCCAGTCCTCCAGCGCCAGCACCTCCTCCTCCACGGCCGACGGCTCCCATGAGGACGCACCCCCGCTGGACAGGCCGGTGGTGGGGCCAGTGGCGGCCGGAGCCTCGGGGTGTTCGGCGGGCTCCAGGAGGGACGAGGAGCCGGACGCGGAAGGCTATGACTCGGACGACTCCAGTGAGTAGAGCCGGCGGTGTGTGCGTGTGTACAGGTCTGACACCAGTTGCACGGCGCTGCAGACTGCGTGTGCTGTAGCAGAGAGCCGTTTGTTTTCAGTACAGGAGGCGATTCAAACTGACCGTAGCTTTCAAAATGATAAGAAATTAGGACCGCTCCGCTGCCACAGCGATTAACAATTTTAAACCTCGTATTAACCTTTTACGGGAACGGGAAAAGTCCTCAGAATGTTGTAAAACACGAAGCTGAAACACCAGTCTTATTTGGTTTATGATACTATAGGCCTACAAAAGCTCACAGCTTTTCTGTGAAATAATTATGTTCAGAAATTCAGTAGAAGATTGAAGATTTGTTTTCCATTTGATCCCAAAAGAAAGCTGAGCTGCTGCACACGACAGCGGGTTACATTAAGTAAAGATGGATTATGTAACTTTTCAGATGGGCGCTCCTGTGCCTGCTTGTCTTACTGTTTTGGAATGGTCCATGTTATGGCATTAAACTGACCTGTTTACAGTGTTGGAAAATACAGCGAATACTTATCCCAAATACTAATTTTTCAGTGACTTAGCTATTCATTTGGTGGTATTCAGAATACAGTTTCTTTTTTTAATTTGTAGGAATACGTAGTTATACTTGATCGCTCAGTTTACACTTCAAACTGCTGCATATGAGAGAAAAACAAAGAGTGCTTTTGTGGCTTTTGTGGTGAGGCATGTGCCATCTTTCCTTCTCCAGTGAATAATAAACAAATGCAGAACAAACATTGAAACAAACAGAAGCGTGTTTCTAAGCGTGTAAGTGTTTCTCTCATCTAAATGCAACATATAAAAGTATTCAGAATACAGTACTCTGATCAGAATATGTTACAAAATACATTTGAATGCAAGTGTTCAGGATTCTGTAATTAGTTACATTTTTACACTATTCTCACCATCACCATGTATGTAACATGTGTTTTTTCTGTGTGCAGTACCCATAGACTGTATATATAAACTGACATAACTAACACACTAGCCGCTGCGTTCCAAATAAAGTTCACATGTGGGTGCTTCTGGTTCCTACTGAAACTGGCTCCCATTGACTTACATTGGAATATCACCCCTCTCTCTGAACCTGCTGCTTTGGCCTCATCATTTTGGTCTTAACTTAGGTAAGGTTTATTTATATAGCGCTTTACACAGACACATGTCCCCAAAGTGCTTTACAAAGCATTTTACAGAGCATTCTTCATTCACTCCATACCCGGTGGTGGTAAGCTACTGTTATAGCCACAGTTGCCCTGGGGCAGACTGACGGAGGCGCGGCTGCCAAGCCAAGCGGCGCCAACGGTCCCTCCGACCACCACCAACACTCACTCACACAACTTTTACACCTACAGTGCAACTTGTTCAAACTTGTTCGTATTAACCCGCTCTACGTGACCCTGGTGTTTTTATTTTGCTATTTTGTCTGTTAAAAAAGTTCTCTTCATAATATAGAGCCTGGCTCCAAATTCACCCCTGTAACCACTAGTACCATGAGCTTCATTAGGGTTAGAGTGTGTGTGCGTTTGTGCATGCATGTGTGTGCGTGTGGGTGTGTGCGTGGGTGTGTGTCTGTGTGTGTGTGTGTACAGTTTACGGCAACTGTTGTAGTAACTTTTCCAGATTTGGTCACTATGTTCACCACTTGTGTTTGTGTTCTTAGTAAAACTGTTTGTGGTCTTTTTAGTAAAACAAAACATTTGTGCACACATTAAAGACACACTGTGTCACTTTTCTGATGGAGGGTGCTCTAGCTCCTTGATCCTTGTTATTTGGTCCCTAAAGCCTCACTGGGCTCCTCACTTTTCCAATCCTGGGAGTTGGAGGACTTGTTTCTTTTAAGTTGTTTTAGATCATTATTGTGATTTAAACACACACACACACACACACACACACGCACACACACACACACACACACACACACACACACACACACACACACACACACACGCAACCACAACCACACAGACATACACACACACAAACTGAAATTGGCAATATTGAGGGATATTGTCCCACTCTTCTCCCTCTCCTCCTCTTTCCTTCACTCCCTCTCTCCCTCCTCTCCGCCCCTCTTTCCTTCTTTTTCTCTACTCCTACTCATCTATTCCTCATCCTCTTCTCTTCCCTTTTTCCGCCTCCGCTCCTCCCTCTCTTCCTCCTGCCTTTCTCCTCCTACTCCTTGTCCTCTCCTTTTCCCTTTTTCCTCTGCCTCCTCTCCTCTCTCTCTCTTCTCCTCCTTGTCTCAATCTTTCTAACCTTTCCCTTGAAAGACATTTATGACCTTACTCCTCTTCTGTCTCTCCATCCCTCCTTTTATGGACAGTGTTTCTCTTCCCTCCCTTTACAAACTGTTGCCGGAGAGTGTAGTGTGCCATTTTAATACCACACAGAGATAGAGGGAAGAAAGAGAAGAGAAAGGACAGAGAGAGGAAAGGAGGAGAGAAGACTGAGGGCAGAGGGAAAGAGGAGAGACAAGGAGGAGAGAGAGGATGGAGAAGATGAGCAAGAGGCAAGAGGAGGAAATAAGAGGTAAGGGGAGAACAGAGGAGAGAAAGAGGAAAGCGAAAAGAGGCAAGGAGACAGGGAGGAGAGGAGGAGATAGAGAAAAGAGAAGGAGTTGTAAAGGAGGAGACAGGGAGTAGAGGAGATAGAGAAAAGAGAAGGAGTAGTAAAGAAGGAGATAGAGAGGGATCAGATAGAGGGAGAGAAGTAATTGATATAAAACTGTGAAAAATACCAACCACAAACCAAGCCAGAAGTATGAAAACATCAAAACCAATAATGCACCTGAAGTTTTATGCTCTTATTTCTAAAATGTCCAAATTCTTTCAGATTTCAAACCTGATTTCTGGCTCTATTCTCCACACACAGATGCAGCATTGAGATTAGCAGCCATCTCCTCTAATCCCTGACTCACGCTGGCACACTTTGCACCAAATCAAATCAATCAATACATAAATAAATAATAATACTACTAATGGATGATGCTCGCCCACACAGCAGCTCGCCCAAAACAAAAACAGGACACAAGATTTCCCAGAATTTAAGTTTATTCCCCAGTTTTCCAAATCTAAGTGTATTTGACCGCAGGAGAAAAGTGCAGGTTTAATCTGCACAGAACAGCAGGCAGAGACCGTAGAGGAAGGCAGGGCTTGGGCAAATGCTAATCTTATGACAGACAGGAGGGGGCGGGGTTAGGACACTAGTCTTCTATGGGCACGTCCTCATTTTTTTTGCTTATGTTTCTATTACCAGGGAGGATAAAATTAGCCTAAGCAGCTCATTTTGTTTACTGACCTAAAGAGGGAGTATTCAGCAAAATTCTACCATGTTATAACAGTTACCTCATCCAAAAAAATGCTGAAGAGTTTTTAGATGTCATCCATGCATGTTTGAGAAATCTAGTGATCTCTCCCGGGCCCTATTCGAACCATCATTGTGGTTATGTGTACAAGGCTCCGCCCCCAAGCCTACGTCACTCATGTTCTCACATGATCATTCTCCATAAATACACAAAAACATGATACAAAACTGTACACAGCACCTTGACAAACCTGATGTGATGTGCAGTAGTGTTATTAGGGGGGCTGTTTGTGTTGTGATAGTGCTCTGAAGGGGGAGTGATTAAATGCAGGGATGGGACACTAAAAGCCTTAAAAATGAAAGTGAAATTTATAAAATATGTGAAGTTGTTTTGGGGATGGTGATCTAAATGTTAAATAATAGCAGCCCCCTCATGTTCTGTTGCCCCTCTGGCCCTAGGACATTTCCACTGATGCTCCGCTCACAAGTCTTTGCATAAAATTGACTTCAGTTCAACTCTGCTACGCTCAGGTCCCACTCAGCTTCCTCTAGTTTCTTCTTCCTCTGTGTGTGTGGTGTGTATATGTTTTAGTTTTTAATTTGCACATTTGGAGTTTTGGGTAAACGCAATTTCGATCCCCCTAATGTAATGTCTGTTACATGGTGGAACTGACAATAAAGTTCACTTTGACTCCTCTTAGTCTCCTCTTCCCCTCCTCTTCCTCTAGTCTCCTCTTCCTCTCCTCTACTCTCCTCTTCCTCTCCTCTAGTCTCCTCTTAATCTAGTCTCCTCTAGTCTCCTTTTCCTCTAGTTTCCTCTTCCTCTAGTCTCCTCTTCCTCTAGTCTCCTTTTCCTCTCCTCTAGTCCCCTCTTCCTCTAGCCTCCTCTTCCTCTCCTCTAGTCTCCTCTTCCTCTAGGCTCCTCTTCCTCTAGCCTCCTTTTCCTCTAGTCTCCTCTTCCTCTCCTCTAGTCTCCTCTTCCTCTCCTCTAGTCTCCTCTTCCTCTAGCCTCCTCTTCCTCTAGTCTCCTCTTCCTCTCCTCTAGTCTCCTCTTCCTCTTGCCTCCTCTTCCTCTAGTCTCCTCTTCCTCTAGCCTCCTCTTCCTCTCCTCTAATCTCCTCTTCCTCTATCCTCCTCTTCCTCTAGTCTCCTCTTCCTCTATCCTCCTCTTCCTCTAGTCTCTTCTTCCTCTAGCCTCCTCTTCCTCTAGTCTCCTCTTCCTCTCCTCTAGTCTCCTCTTCCTCTCCTGTCCAGCCTGCAGAGGAGCTGGTGGGAGCTGGTCGCTCTTGGTGTGAGTGCAGTGTTTGGGCCTTTGTGTCTCATCATATGTGTTGAGCTCCTTCTCAGGCCCTGGACAGTACAGACAGGTTTGGACTGAGTGGCTTTAGTGCTCCTGTCTGTGAGGAGGAGGGAGGGGCTCACCTGTGTTAGTCTGCCCCAGGGCAGCTGTGGCCTTTGAGTTGAAGAACACATGAAGCTGATACTGCAGAGCAAAGAGTGTGTGCACAAGAGTCACATGAGAATCAGGAGTCCTGTTTAAGGAGTGTGAACACTTCAAACGAGCTTGGCCGAAATTTAAGATATAAACTTATCTGTAATCTGAAATTCACTAGCAAGGACCACGCCAACAACACATGTGCGAAGCGAAAAGTGTTTATTGTATTAAGACGAGGCATGTCGGCTGGGTTGAGACTCAGGGTGGGGGTACAGTCTCAATCTTCACATGACCCAGCACGACAGGACCCCCCTCATAGGCGTCTTATGTCTGAAAGAGAACAGATATGCGTTGGGAGGGTGGGATTGAGTTATTCAGAACAAACTGGGTTGCTGGGTTAGGCTGCTATAAATAGGCTTCTGGGAAATTGAGGCGTGGCAGAAGTGAGCTGTGATTGGCTGAAGAGTAGGCGCGGTCCTGTTCCCGAACTTAAGTTAATCATATTAAATACATTTATCTATCCATGCAGTGAGATCATTTTACTGGACAAGTTCTCTTAAAATAAATGATCTCTAGACTAGAATTAAGCAGTCTCAGAACTAGTAAGTAGATAATAAATCTGGCCAGATCAGAGAAATGTGTAGTGAAAGTGTTTCTGAATTGCAGTCTGTCAAAGAGCGTGAATGAAACCAAACACAACTCCAGGTATGCTTGTGCTCAGGTAACAGCATTCTAACATGGCTTAAAGCTCAGAAGAGCCAATTCTGCGTTATCTAAAGTGGTTGTAACAGCTTTGTGTAAGGTCAGATTATTCTAAGTCCAAATGAAGAGTGAGCAGATCTGAGCGTATGTGTGGATATGTAAACACAGGCCTGTGTGTGGGAGACGCTCCGAGAACACTGTGGACATGAAAGCAGCTACGAGAGGGACACTTATTACACACACACTTAACTCCAGAGGGCCCACTCGTGTCAGGGAGACCGGTGTGTGTGTGTATGTGCATGTGTGTGTGTCGTCATGGCAGCGGCGCACTGATGAGACTAATCATGTAAACCAGCGCTGTGTGCTTCTGTTGCAATGTTCCACACTCTCCCAGGACCTCTGCTGTGGACCAGGCAGACAGGAGCAGACTGAAGCAGGCAGGAGCAGGCAGGAGCAGACAGGAGCAGGCAGGAGCAGACAGGAGCAGGCAGGAGCAGACAGGAACAGGCAGGAGATGACAGGAGCAGACAGGAGCAGGCAGGAACAGACAGGAGTAGACAGGAAATGACAGGAGATGACAGAAGCAGACAGGAGCTGAGAGCAAAGACCTGGCTCAGTTGGAAGTACCAGCAGAGCTAATTTGTGCTGTTAAAAAGTCCCTCTTAAGTCCCATCACAGGCTCGCTCACATTAGGCATCAGTTTTTCAGTTAGTCTTTCTCGCCTTTTTGTTTAACATCAAACTCCTAAACAAGACCGTGAATATATTTTATTGTTTTGTTATGTTTTCTGAAGTTTTCAGATGATCTTGAAACTTTTTTCTCTTTTTGCTAATGTGTGCATTGTGTCACCATGGTAACTACTCAACATTACGCCACAGACGTATATGCAGAACCCCCCAGTGTGATGTCAGTGCAAAGTATCAATTAGCCATGATCCAATATGGTACAAGCTTTTTCTTTATAGCCTCCCTTACTGTCCCAGTGGGAGAGCTGTGGTGTGCAGGATCCTGCCACACACAGGCTCACAGGCTTTTATAAAGCCATAAAAGAGGCACTGGGCCAACAGCTGCGAGCTGGGCCTGTAGAAAAATCCAAATTGCAATGTGAGTGAACACAGTTAATAAATGACAAAGGCTGCAGTTTTTGACGTATCATTTCCTCCAGAAACAACTCAATATTTTTATTGTAATAAACACTGCTAACACTGTAGTTTAGATCATTACAAACATGTTCTGAAATAGGATTTGTTTTTCAGATCATATTTTAGTTTCTTGTGTCAATTCTTCTGGTTGTGTTTAAAATGTGAACAGAGTCCTGTTATTAAAATTGCTAATCACTGATCATAATTGCAATGCTGATCAGAAAAATCACACTACAGGATCATCAGATCATCTGTTTAGGAGTTTGCTTTTGGAGTGCCTCTAGTTAGCTTTATGCTGATGACCTCAGCTGCTCACTAGTGTACACTGGTATCAGTATCAGTGATAATGGGCTATTTTTCACATGTGGATAAATTCCCCAAATCTTTAGAACGGGCTCTGTGCTCATGTGTCATTACAGTTTGTCCTCAGTGCATCAGATCTGGACTTTTGGAGCTTCTAACCCTATCATAACTCATTCCCCAGTCAAACACATACCGGGAGTTGTATTTTTGCTTTATTCACATTTGTTTGATGAGTCCTTGTGTAGTAAGTCTGCACTGTCAATGTTCCATAAAACATGCAATAGTCACAGGCAAAAGACAGACTTCATATTAAGCTCTAAAACATGACAAACACAAACCCAAGAGCATGTTTACAGACCAAGAACAATAATGGTTGATTTATGATCAAACATCAAATCTACAGCCTCTACCGACAGCCAGTCAGAGAGCTCCCCGATGCACCTGACAGCCAAGCAGAGAGATGGCAGTGTTTGCTGTGTGTATGTGCTGTGTTCGTGCAGCTACAGTCTGACACCAAAGTGTCTGCATATGAACCTAAAGTCTCTGTACATGATGATTTGCACCAACTGGATCTGAACCAAGACTATCCCAGAATAAAACTAGCACTAAATCAGGTCTAAAGCCGAATTAAACAAGGACTAAACTAGAACTAACCCAGAATATAACCAGGACTAACTAAACCAGTAAACGAAATATTAGGAAATTGGGCTGCGGGCTCAATAAATGATAAATAACAACAACAACAACAACAACAACAATAACAACAATAACAACAATAACAACAATAACAACAATAACAACAATAACAACAATAACAACAATAATGATAATAATAATAATAATAATAATAATAATAATAATAATAATAATAATAATAATAATAATAATAATAATAATAAAATGAAAGAAAGAAAAGTTCAAAGTTTTTCTTAAGGACTTTAATAAGCCTGCTGTAGAGAGAAAAGAGGAAGAAAAAAGGCACCCTCACCTTGTGTCTAAAGTTACAAGTTGAGTAAACTGGTGGCTCCATGTCACTCCTGTGTCTGAGTCTGCTGAAGCGCTCTCTTCACATCAAATAATTAAGAGAGAAAACAGTTAGCCCCAGGACAGTGAGCCCCCTGTTGGCCCGTCTGCAGAGGCTGTGATCTGTGCTGACTGTGGAGTGAGTTTAATCACAGGGGAAAAGTGCAGCACCAGACCACAGCACAGCGGGGTCCTGACCACACTCACAAGGAGGCCATCCGAGTTTAAAGGAGAGCAAAGACTTGACTCCTCCATTAAAATGACATGTTGTGCTGGTGTCTGCTTTATAATCTCTGACCCCCGTGGAGCAGTATGTTCTCTTTTGGACAAGTTAGACCAAAAAATTCATCTGAAACAACATAATAAAAGAAACAAGTCGACTGATTTCTAGGCTGGAAAATTGCAGAGCCCAGTGTAATTGGAGCCAATTCCCGATGTAAACATCATCACAACAAAGCACCACAGGCTGTGGGCCCCTCCTATGGATAGCTGCACATCACACTAGAGCAGAGCCTTTTTTTCATTGGAGAATAAAATAAGTAGGACATAGTGGGCGTGGACTGAAAACATGGGGAGATCGGAGGAATGACGTCTTGAATACAGGAGAATAACTGTAACCTTGTTCAAAGCTCTGAAAAGTCCATTTTGCAGAATTGGTCTGATTTAATGATGCTGTAGTGACATGAGTCTAACCTGTCACACATACACACTTAAGGAAACTTGGCTTGCCTCCGCTGTGACCTGAGCTGTCTGCTGTCTTGTGATGAGCCATGTGAGGACAGTGCTGTTCTGCTGGAGGACACACTGGACACTCTCTTGCCAATACACTATTAAACTTATGATTTATGGAGCAGGCGTTTTATTATGACAAACACCGGACAGACAAGGACGCCTGTCTGTTAGCCAATCACAGCCTGCGAGCTCGGCTTCTTCACCAATTGGAGTGAATGGGTTTGTGGCCATACCGGCCTGTCAAAGTCTGATCCCATCAGATCTCAGAAGCTCAGCAAGGCCGGACCTATTTAATACCTGGATGGGAGACCACTGGGAAAATCAGGTGCCACAGGGGGCGTCAGTCACAAAAACTGTCGTTGTTGTGTCCTTAGGCAAGACACTTCACCCACATTGCCTAGTATGAAAGTGTTGTGTGTGTGTGTTTGTGTGTGTGTGTGTGTGTGAGTGATGGTGGTGGTCGGAGGGGCTGCTGGCACAGAGAGGCAGCCTCGCTTCCGTCAGTCTGTCCCAGGGCAGCTGTGGCTACACTAGTAGTTTACACCACATAGTGTGGAGTGAATGAATAATGAACTGTAACTAATGCTCTGTAAAGCATCTTTGTGACATGTCTGTGAAAACTGCTTACTTACCAATCACCTTTCAGACAGTCTCTCTCTATCCCCTCTTTCTTTCTTCATCACTCACACGTGCAATCCAAGAGTGAACACTGAAGGCCCTGTATTTATGATGGTACCATTATTTGCCATGTATATGAGTAAAATGTGTCTTGCCCCAGTACAGATAGAACAGCTCTTGAGCCCAACTGTGTACTGTCGGCATCTAATTATATAATGTTTTAGTGTCGGAGAATCAGAAAATGTGAGTTTGCTTGCTAGGTTGTAAAAAATAAAAAAAATCTGAACTAATTCATTTGACAGTTTGCAGTGATTCAAAGTTCTTCCTCACTTAACCTTATGCTTTCTGAACATCCTAATTATTCATTAAGATGTGTTTTACAAATGCTTTTCACAACTCTCAGAGACCAGAGCGGATTTTTGCTGTCACTGTAACACTAACAACAACTAGAATGCTAACTTGCACCTCCTGTTTAAAATGCTTTATAATTAGATGTGGACAAAAGTGACTCTTTAAGCCACGTTAGGATGCTGTTACCTCCTCAAAACAGACTTGGAGTTGTGTTTTATTTCATTCACACATCCTTAATCCTTTATTATTATTACTCTGTCTACATCACCTAAGCTCCAAATGCTCTGTTCCACCTTGTGAGGTTCTTACTGCCAGGTATAAAGTTAACATTAGACTACAATAACCTTAATTTGTTCAATTAAAAAGAAAAAAAAAGAAGAAAAAAAGTTTTAGTTTAGTCCTTAGTTTAGCAATTTTCTAGGTGTCTATAAACCAGGTCCAACTGTGTTCAAAACAAGCACATAGCTCTGTTAGCATTAGCACATAGCTCTGTTAGCATTAGCACATACCTCTGTTAGCATTAGCACATAGCTCTGTTAGCATTAGCACATAGCTCTGTTAGCATTAGCACATACCATATTAGCATTAGTACATAGCTCTGTTAGCATTAGCACATAGCTCTGTTGCAATCATACTTATTTTCCTGTTGCTGTGTAAAAGCGAGATGGATTCTCGTGATATTTGGGAGTTCACAAACTCACCAGAATCCATTATGAGATCCTTCCACCTCAAAGTTCAAACACTAAAAACATGCAGAGGTATGAGCTGTGTCCATGCATGACCATTGTGCTTTTCTCTCAACTGGAGGTAAAAGTTTAATTTTTCCGCCTTCTCTCAATCGCTTTCAGTGAGAGCCGCTCCAGATGAATCATTTATCAAACTCAGACATGAGCCTGTTGCTGACAGACAATGATTCATGAACATGCAACAGTAAAGAAAGGAGTGGTGTCTGCTTATGCAATCGTTTGTTTTTTCAGTCTTTAAAGATTATAGATGTTTTAGGACTTGGCACAATTTCCTGTATTTTTGTACTTTTCTTCTCAACTTTTTTCCACAAATTGCCTCTTAGCTGATGTAAAACTATGACACATACTGTATTTAGGGCAAGTTCTCACCAAACCAAGTCATATGTAGAAAAACATCCAAACATGCCATATGCAGTGTAAGCCTGACCGCTCCCTTGTGTCTAGATGGTCAAAGACACTCTCAGATTAAAGATTAAACATGGTCTGTAATCGCTCCACTAAGGTCATGTGACACAGCATCCCTATGACAACTGCATTTGAGTGAACTAAAGGATTTGGGTATGGTTTTGAATACAATGCTCTCCTAAAACTGGGTATTGTAGCATATCTGTCCTTAAAATCTCTTTCATAAAGAACAATATGGTACTTTCTTCTGTCTTTAATTCTCTTTTAAACATGAGCAGGACCCGTACCCATCAGGAGTAGTCCAGAAATTAGAGGTGTTACACTTGAATTTACTCCTCATTTACCTTATGCATTCCAAACATCCTAATTATTCACCCTGAGGAGTTTATAAGCACTTTTCACAACTCTCAGAGACCAGAGCGGAGTGGCGTCATGGTAAAGCTAACAAAGGTGGTAAAGCAACAACTAGCATGCTAACACGCACTCCCTTCGTATATTAGAAGAGATGCTTACACATTATATCTGTAGTGGGCCAAGACACATTTTGCTCAAATACGCCATAAAAGTGGGGTCAGGGTTTTTAAAGAGTGTGTATGCCCCGGAGCTGTCCGTGGTGCTGAAGCCAGAGCAGCCATTCCTGATCAAATATTAGATTACAACTCTATTGGCTGGGCCTGCTTCATACTCTTCCAGACTGAGTGTGCGTGTGTGCGAGGGTGTGTGTGAATGAGTGAGTGTTGTGCGTGCGTGTGTGTGCTTGCGTGAGTGTGTGTGTGTGTAAGTGAGTGTGTGCGTGTGCTTACATGAATGAGTGTTGTGGTGTGTGTGTGTGTGTGTGCATGTATGTGTTTGTGTGCGTGTGAGTCTATGAAGGAGAACCAGCTCCACCCAGGGCTTTTATAAGTCTCACCTGGGAAGAACAGTATTTATCAAATGTAATAATGTCATATTTACCCGTGGAGACCAGTCTGATGTCTGTGTGCAAAATAATGGACTTTTCAGAGCTTTTAATCATAATCATCATCAGCGTTGTTTTCCCCTCACCATTTGCCCTCTGAAGTTATATTTGAAATGAGCAATCTTAAATCACTTATTTTCAAGGCGCCATATTACAGTTCAACCCCTGACACATGGCCACTTTATTCTCCAATTTTATTTTCTTAATCAATGCTACACGTAGGATTCCTTTTGGTACAAATGGAAACATGTAATGTGCAGCTCTCCATAGGAGGAGCCCACAGCATCCGGAGCTTTATTGTGATGTCGTTTACGGCGACGTCAGCTCCCACCGGCACTGCAGTTTTATTACGCCAAATTCAGTGCACTTTTTCTGTTATCACATTGTTTTAGATCACAATTTACATATTGTAGTTTAAAATGTCCTCATTATAACTTAAAAATCCACTAATGTCTGAGATTATAACTCTAGAGCATAAAGCACAATAGGTCTGCTTTAAACATTCACAATCACCAGGATTATGGGCAAAGGTCATATGATCACAGAGGGGTCACAGGGGGGTCACAGAGGCATCACAGAGGTGTCACAGAGGGGTCACAGAGGGGTCACAAGCATCATAACAATCTATCTGCAGGATCAATAACCAATTCTGTTCTGCAGGACGCATTTGTTATGTGCATGTAAATGTCCTGGACATTACTGGTTTATTCTAGTCTGGCCTAATGCTCCTCGTTCTTTCTCTCTCTCTCTCTCTCTCTCTCTCTCTGTGTCTCTCTTTCTCTGTCTCTTTCTCTCTGTCTCTGATCCCTCCTAACGCCTTTTCTTTCTCTGTTCTTCTGTTCTCTCTCATAAATTACCCTCTCTCTCTCTCTCTCTCTCTGTCTCTCTCTCTCTCTCTCTTATTCCTCTCTCTCTCTCTCTCTCTCTCTCTCTGTCTGTCTCTCTCTCTCTCTGTCTCTCTCTCTCTCTGTCTCTCTCTCCTGTCTGTCTCTCCCAGCAGCAGGCAGGCGGAGTGTCTGATTGGATTAGAGACATCATGTGACATGACAGATATGATCAGTCTAAATGTAATGAGCCCTCCTTCTCAGAGCCACACACACACACGCACGCACACACGCACGCACACACACACACACACACACACACTTCTGCACAGACTCCTGTAGACCATGGCACTGTTACAGCATCACACTGCAGGTCATTGAACATGTGACTTTAGACTTTAGACTGATCCATTTGAAAGAGTTTTTGTATTTTACTTAGACACATGTAACACACACGTATAACATGTTTTCTTGTATGTTTTTGTATGTAAAACTCGCCAAAATGACAAAAAGAAACCTGCTGAAAATTGGCCTTAAATCAGTCTTTGAATTAAATATCAGCAGATCCTTGTATTTAATCGCACTTTATCTGGTTAAACACAAGATCAGAAGGTTTGGTGGAGGTGTTACTTTTATGTGTTACTTTCATGGGAGACAGCGACAGAAGTGTCTAAATCCATTTTGAGAGAACATCTTTCAGTTTACACTGCCCCAAATAAGACTATGGCTGCAGCGGAGCAAGGAGCACACAGAAAGCGGATTGTCAACACAAAGATCTTGTCACTTTAGACTTGCTCACAGTGAGAAAAGGAAACACAACTTTTACTTGTTTTTTTTTTTTTTTTTTACTCAAGAAATCACGGTGTATTTTTTACGCTTTAACCTCAACAGCCCCTAAGCAGGAATTGAACCCCAGATCAGGCTGCTGATGTGTAGAATGGAGTCATTCATAACATTTGAGCTAATGTGAGCTAATTTGCATTTAAATGTGAGGCAGGTTTTACAGTACTCCCTGACCTCTGCCTCTCCATCTGCATCACAATATGACCCCATGTGCCCAAATGACAAAAGGAGTTATGCTGAAGAATTGAATTATTATTATTATTATTTTACAGAGGATTGAACTACCAACCTGGCAGCTATAGTAGTACATTTTAAAGTTGGTGTTTGAATGCTTTGGCACATTCATATGTAATTTGTGTATGTTGCTCTAGACTGCAAAGAACAGTTGCCTCCAGCCCCATTGAGCCAGAGAGCGAGTGCTGCTCTCTGTCACCAGCTCTCTCTCTCTCTCTCTCTCTCTCTCTCTTTCTCTCTCTCTCTCTCTTCCTCCCTCCTTCTCTCTCAACCCCTCTCTCCTCCCTTGTTCTGGGTTTGACAATCTTAAAGCCTGACCCGGGATCAGCCTCTGCTCAGGTATGCGCACAAATCATTCATATTTCAGAGAAGGCCTGCTCCACCTCTTTACTCTCTCTCTCCATCCTTCTCTAGCTCTCTTCCTCTCTCTCACTCCCTCTCTCCCTCCTCTCTTTTCCTCCTTCCCTATCAGAGAAGGCTTCGGACCTGACAGATCCTGATGCATGTTCACTGTTCACCTCACTTTAAGAGAGGAAGAGCCTGACAGGTTTTGGAGGGAAATATGACCTGTGTGGCCCCATATACTGTTGGTGGTGAAGAGGAGGAGGTGGAGAGGCTGATGGTTCAGTTGCTGCAATGGACATGGGGTGGGGGTGGGGCATGATCATGTATTAGGAATCATTCAAAACAATTCAAAATGTAAAGTGAGCTCAAAAAGAAAAGTGCAAAATGAAACCCTCCCCTCCTCTCCCCTCTCGGTCCTTTCCCTGTGTCTTCCTCTGTCCTCCCTTTTATCAGTACTACTGTATCCACCTCTCCTCTCCTCCTCTGTCCCCTCCTGTGGCTCTTGCCTTTGTTGTTGGCACACTCATGTGTTGAAAATCGCTTATCATCAGGATCCAGAGGTGACTCAGTGTTTTAAGTTTGTGGCAGGTGTACAGACAAAGCACTGTCAGGACATTCATCGCACAATAGAAGTCGAGGAAGATGTAAGATTGTGACTTTACATTTCATAATAACATCACCTTCCTGCGTCCCCAATAATGAGAAACATGTTCAGATCAAAAATAGCTTATACTGAGAACAACTGTAATGCTGATTCATTCTTAATGACAGAAACTTTGGACATGCTGTTTCATTTATTTATGTTAGAATTTGGTTTTGGTTCAAGACAATTATCCAGTCATAAAGCAGAATGAGCCTCCTAAATCTGCAGTCTGAATTCTGGAGGTAGAGAGAGTAGAGTTTTACTATGAAACTAAAGGTAACAACAACTAACATGCTAATGCACAGTTCCTGATGACCGGTCATGTCTGATGATTTAATTGTGGTTAATTGTGTGTTATCGATTTTATTAGGCCCGAGCACGAGAGGCTGGCAAAGGACCTATTAGTATTGCATATTGCAGTGAACAATGACGAAAACTCATGAAATTTGGCCACGTGTGACTCCGCTTCTCTATCTCCAGAGGTGCAACATCAAAAAATATCCACATATCCCAAATCCGTCTGACGGTCTCTGAGCAGTGAAGCCACAAATAATGAACACAATTTTTTGATATTTACAAATTGCTCCTATTAGCTCAAACAAACTCTGATTTCAATGAAATTTGACACAGTTCTTAAACTCTCTGCCCTAAAGTGACTGAATGTGAAAAAATTTAATTTGGTGCATTAGCGCCCCCTACAGATTGAAATAAACCCATCCAGGTGTCGTGTGGTGGTTGCTGAGCACGGCATTTGCTGGGAGCAGTGTTTGCAGGGCGCGATGTGCTGGGCGCGTCGTTTGTGGGGAACGGTGTTTGCGGGGTGCAGCGTAGGTGCACGCAAGGGCCGATCATCGCCGCTTGCAGCTATATTCTTCTTCTTCTTCTTCTTCCATTTTTTTCCTCCTAACGCACCCACTCATTTTTCACCCAGTGAACAATGATGAAAAGTCACGAAATTTGGCCACGTGTTAGAGTCTCTGCTTCTCTAACTTTTGGCTATTTCCATTTTCAAAAAATACATAAAATGGCTCGACAATGCCCCCAAAAAATACATTAGAGAATACGAATGACACAAAAAAAAACATGCACGTAGAATCATGAAATTTAACACAGACGTCTATCATCACAAGCCGAGTAAAACATATTATTATAACCACGCCCCCTGACACACCACAAGGTGGCCATCTTGGATTAAAGTTTGCGAAGCTGAAACACACTCCTCCACGGGCACTCACCCGAACGGCCTCAGATTTGGTCCACATTATTTCCAGGTGTGGAATGTCAAAAAATATCCACATATCCTAAATCCGTCTGACGGTCTCTGAGCAGTGAAGCAACAAGTTTTGGAAATTTACAAATTGCTCCTATTTGCTCAAACAAACTCTGATTTCAGTGAAATTTTACACAGTTCTTAAACACTCTGCCCTAAAGTAACTGAATGTGAAAATGTTTTTATTTGGTGCATTAGCACCCCCTACAGATTGAAATAAATGGTGACCCCCTAAGCACGTTCAAAAACTCACCAAACTTTGCCAAAAATTCAGAAATTATGAGACATTCCGGAAAATATAGATTTCATGCGTGGGGATCAAAAAATGGAGATAATACGCTACCTCGAATATTAGGCTACGCCCACTCAGATGGGAGCCGTCCCAGCTCAACTTTGTTGTAGAGCCACAAAATTCGGGACACACATTCGTCACATGAAGACAAACAATTTTTTTTATTATGGCCATGCCCCCTGACAAAGCAGAAGGCGGCATCTTTCTGCATTTTGGCTCATGTTGCATTTGAACGCACTCCTCTGAAGGTGCTTCATCCACAGACCTGAAAATCTAGAGAAGTGCGGCTTCAAAAGTTACATCAATTTTTTTGAAAACTGTCATGGTTTACGTGCGGTGAAGCTCCAAAATTCAATAAAAATTTTAGACAATATTCAATGTCAAGATGTGCTCCCATTGGCACAGGCTTTGTCCCATCGTGCTGAAATTTGAATCTGATGCTGATCTCGGCCTGAATATAATACACTATAAAGCCTAGGGAAAATGATACTATAGCATCCCCAAGACATGAAACGCCACCATTATCGGATTTGTACCAAATTTGGGAATTACATTTTATGCATGACTACGAGCAAAAAAATACATTATGGACATGGGGAATTGTTCAATGTTGGCAACTAGGGGTGCAAAGACTCCTCAAAAATCATTTAAAGATGCACTATGTAATTTTTCTGATGGAGGATGTGTTGGCCTGGGAAATTTGAATCACTAATGCCTGATCTTGGCCTGAATATAATACACTGTAAAGTGTAGAAAAGTGAAGTGAATATAATACACTGTAAAGTGTAGAAAAGTGAAGTGAAAAGTGTAGTTTGGGTTTATGGTTATTGGGGTTAGTGTGGGGCATGGTGTTTGCTGAGCGCAGCGTTTGCGGGGTGCGATGTGCAGGGCACGTCGTTTGCAGAGTGCAGCATTTGCAGGGCGTGGCGTGGGCACACGCGAGGGCCGATCATCGCCGCTTGCGGCTATATTTATCATTATAGTTATAAATGCTTCATTATTATAGAAAGTGAAAACAGAGAGTTTACTATTGCAGCACTACATAAACCCTCTTCCTGCTCCACTCTGACTGAGGTCTGCAGTTCAAACACACCTGTCTGCACCTGTCTGAGTTCAGCTGGCTCTGGTCCAGACCCCTGCGCCCTCTGCTGGAGCTGTTAGATGTAGAGCTCTGTAACAGCTGCTGAGCCCATGTGTCCAGTGCAGCTGCCAAACCTGTCCACAACCTCTTCTGCAGTGACACTCCTGCACAGGGCCTGGGACATCAGAGAAACCTGAAGGTATGAGCCAAACATGTTCCAATCAAATAACAATGCTAATGCTGCTATTCTTCATTACAAAAACATTGGACATGATGGACGTGTTTATGTTATAATTTAGTGTTTAGTTCTCAGGACGATGATCCAATCAGAAAGCAGAATGAGACTCTCATTTGAGTTGCTCTTTTCCACCTGGTTTAAACCTAAAAGGACTCTCAGCTTTGACTGTAGAATCTTTCTTTAAAACTGCAAGAGCTCTTTCACTGTAAATGTTTGGCTTATAATACAACATTTTGAATTGATGTACCCCAAAATTATTGACTTTTTGATGTTCCACACTTTGAATCTGTTTAATCTGGTTTTAGTTGTATTGTGAAATAATCTGGGACTGTATTCATACTCTTATTCTGTAGATAACACACCCTATGGGCATGAGCCATGCCTCATTTACCTCACACACAAAAGGCTTACCTGGAGCTCCTGACCGAGGGCTGGAGGAAGTGTTTGACTGGCCCCTTCTGTATCTTGGATCAAACCAGCTAAAAATAAAGTCATAATCTAAAATAGTCATAATCCCTGTGTTTTATGTTCATATTGTGATGTGAGCAGTGGTAGAAAGAGAACTGAATATGGGTACTCAAGTAAAAATACAGTTACTTGGCTAATAATGTGTAAGAGCTGCTGCCTTGCACTTTTGTGAAATACACCTACAAGTATGTTTTGAGGGAACATTGTGATAATATGTTTCATGATCATAAAGTCAGTTTTGCATAAAATGTGTCTTTCAAGATGCTCCTTGCTAAGGCCTGGTCTCATATATGTGGAAAGGTCCAGTTAAAGAAGCTGTGTATTCTCTGGTCTCTGGAAGTTGTGAAAAGCACTTATAATTCAAAATTCGAATAACAAACAGAGTGGTTGGCTGCTTTTGTGGCTCCCTGGCTCACACACTGGAATTCCCAATCTTGACTAAACTCAAGTTAATGCTGGGAGTGTTTGTTGTCTACACACAGCTCAAACTTACTGCTTCTGACCAGGATTTGCACAAAATTGCACAAAAATGACTAGTAACTGTAGATAACGCTACTAAAACACCATATGCACAGTTTAGGAGCGAATAAAGTTGGATTTACTTTAAAGTATGTTTTGATCCCAGTGCAGAGACTGAAAATAGCAGTTATTTTCTTGAAGAATAATCCATGTGTAACAACTCAACCAAATGTGTTATGTAACTGTTTCTTCTCCTTTAAGTCACCACACAAGTGCTTTTGTAACACACACATCCTCAAACACAGCACATGATATATACTGAGCCAGTGTCTGTGCAGTCCTAGTTTTACCTTGAAATGAGCTGAAAGTTCATATTGTTTTCTTGCTTTTGTCTGTATATGTGGGTTCTCTGTCAGAGCTCCAAACCTCTGAACAGCACAGGCCTATTTACATGAGTTTAAAAGAGGCATTCAGCTGCACGGGCTAAGAAACAGATAATTTTTAGATCAGCAGCGGTGTCAACGTACAGCCTCTCCACCTCGGACTAGCATGTGTAGCAAGTTGTGTAGCAATTTAACACAGTTTGTAGCATGTCTGAAAATCAAATATTCAACGAAAATTCACCAATCTGTCTTTTTCATTTCCAATAACATTATGTCCTTAAATATAAATAAAATAAAACAAAACTGATCCACATGTGTCCTGTAGGTGTTATTTATCTCTGAGCTACACAGCAACATTGAGTAAAGAAGTAAATAGTTGTGTTACGTCCAGACAGGATATCAACTGAACCGATAATTGGAAGTCAATATCAGATCGGTGCCAATAATAACTGAGCATTCCTAATATAAATGAGATATGGCTTATCTATCTCTGCCAGAAGTGTGCTTATATGTATGATAGTGTTTTTTATTAGTAGTTAGAGGTGCAAAGTTGGAATGCTAATGCTAAATGATTAGATTCCCCTGAACGCCTCGTAGATCAGCTTCACACCATAGACATATACTAGTATTAATAGACAAAGCTAACCCACTAGCCGTGTTCCAAATAGTGGGCATGGGAGGGCGCTTCTGGCTCCATCGACTTGACCAGTTCGCCCATTGACCAGTTCACTTTTGTTGAAAAATGGTGGCCCTTCTTTCTGTAACTGCTGCTATGAGCCTCGTCATTCTGTTCATAACCCTAACCTGCTCTACATCATCCTGGGGTTTTTGGTTGCTATGATACTTGCGGTTCCAGAATTCCAAATATCTTAGCTCCAAATTTGCCTCTATACCTGCTACCCTCCATAATCTTCATTTGGCTGGAACCAAACTAACAAAGACCATTTGAGTTGTGTTGTTTTGTGTGTGCACTTGGAGTGCAGTGTGTGCATGTGAACATAGAGAGTGTATCTGGATGTGTTCTGTCCCTGTATGTGCTGGTGCGCTCCTGTCTGGGTGTGTAGGCAGGTGCACACAGCTTCATCCATCACCCCCCTGCCCTTCTGTCCATCTATTCTCTTTTATAAGGAAGCAATAAAGACACACGAGTGGGAAGAGATGCAATGACACATTATTAGATCTGTTTATCTTCTGCAGATCCACACACACGTTTATCTGCTGTCCATCATCTCCAGCATCCAACCTCATCAGGGCTCCACAAAGCAGCACTCATTTGGCCTCCACTCATAATATTAAAATGTGTTCTGCTTTTGATTATGACTGCCCCCGAATATTGTTTTAAAAGCCTCCCACACATAGGAAGAGAAGCAGAAGCAGTGACTGCTGTGAGTTATGTAAAAGTACACTTTATGCTGACAAGAGTGAAAACTAAACAAAAGTGGATTTCACTGGTCACAAACTTTCCTTTGGCAGTGAGAAGTCTGAATAAGCAGACTGTGTGGACCAGAGCAGTGGGTGAAGCATTTGCCCACCAGCTGGAGGTAAACAGTTCAAACCTTACGCTGCATATATGTGGCTCTATGTGGAGCTGTAACCTACTGATACTTGCAGCTGATGTCACAAACATTCCATGACTTGTGATGTTAACTGTAGGCATTCCTCTGTCTAAAGCTCTTTATTTTACCACAATCCGACAACAAAGAACAGAATTAGTTGGAACTACAGCTGGTGATCTGTTTTGTACATTTTCTTGAGTTGAGTCAGCCTATATATGCTAATGTGTGCATTGTGTCACATGGAAACTGCTGAAAATTCTTCCATAGACATACATGCAGGCCCCCACCCCAGTTGATGTCACTACTCTCAAATTTTCTCCAGAGTTGAATTGGCTTGCCTGCCCCAGTGGGAGTATCATCTACTGATGTCATCAACATTCCCTAGGGGTGTTAAAGGCATTATTCTGTCTGAAGCTCTGTTGGACTATAATCTGACTTTTGTTTTGACACAATCTGATCAGAAAGAGTTGACTTACTACAACAGGTGAGCAACAGGTGAGCTGATTTGTGCTGTTAAACAAGTCCCTCTCAAATAACGTTACAGTCAAAAGCTATTCAGTCATTTTTTGAAATTTCTTTGTCCATTGTGTCACCATGGTAACTGCTGAACATTCTTCCACACACATGCAGCCCCCCACCACAGCATGATGTCACTGCGAGGTATCATATGTTCTCTTTAAAACAGAGTTGAATGGGATTGCCTGCACCAGCGGGCGACTGTATTATAAGTTAATCTATAGGAGCCAGAGTCTGTGGTATAGTTGGTTTTACACTGAGGTGAGCCTCTCTGGGCCTCTGTATGTGGATTTTTTATTGGAGTTATTTTTGGTACCTAAGTCTTTCACTAAACCCACTTCTGACAGATATCGACCAGTGTCCAGTTAAAGTCCAGCCCCTGCAATTCTGCTGCTAACAATGCTATCAGAGTTAGCATCTGGACAACACACACACAAGAACACGCACACACATGCACATGCTGGGTTTACGAACACACACACACACACCACATGCTCACTAGGTTTGTGAAAAGTATTTAAAAAATCAGATACAAACTGATACTAGTATTGAAAATAGATACTAATTTGAGCAGGTATCGATACTAGACAGGACAGAAATGGACCTTTCCTGAATGTCTTTAGAATGATCTTGAGCTGTATCAGAACAAGTATAAGAGCACAAAGACTAATAAACGCCCATGCAGCACTGTGGAACCTACCTGCACCACTGAGGGATTATGCAGATATATGACCACATGAGAACAGAAAGAAGGTACTACCATTTATTGCTGTAAATTTCATTCTATTGTCTTTTTTTTTTTTTTTTTGTCATCATAGTATTAGAATCGGCATTAAGTGCATTTTTTAGTATTTTTTGTAGCATTCTAAACAGATCTGAGCCTTGGTCTTTTCTCTCTGTGATTAGTTTGTAGAACAAATGAGTTCTTATGTCGGAGTCTGGTGTATAAATAAATAATAAAAGAGCCACTCTTTTGAACAAGAAGATTCAGATCCCATAAAAGAGCTGAAAGTCCCATCACTATCGAAATTACAATTTGAATGGACAAAATCTCCTTTCTCATTGTGCATAAAACACTGCTGACCCTGTAGGTTAGGTCTGTACAAACATGTTCTGTTTAGATTTATTTTTGTCAGTTCTTCAGGACATGTTTAAAATGTGAACTTTGAGGCCTATAACATAAATCTTTCTCAAAGTGTGGTTTGGAGGTATTGGTGGGTTTGATGCATACACAAGCCATTTTCAGCTGATTACAGTAGAATAAACTAAAGAGTAAAAGCACACATGTTGAAACTGATCATTTCTATTGGTGACTAGACCCAAGAACTCATTTTTATTGTCGTAATACATGAAAAGCAGAACTAGTTAATTTGAAACAGTTTGCAGTGGTCCAGAGTTTTTCCTCACTTACCTTATACATTCTGAGCATCCTCATTATTCACCATGATGAGATGACTAGCATGCTAAGTGCATTTCCCAATTCTTTTATAATAAAACAGACGGCAGACAGCACACAGTGGACTTATTTTGACTTCAATAGCTGCTTCTACAATGCTCATTTTAGCTGCCCCCATCTTAAACATTGCGATGTCTGAAAAGCAGTGCTGTTCAATTGCTCAGAGCTGTGTGTATTTGTGGAGGAAAAGACGTCTGGGTGTTTGTCACAACTGGATTTCAAATTAATTCAAATCTTCATCATGATGTGACAACTTTCCCTGACCGTTGCGGGGTTGAGTGAACGGCTGCCACTTGCCACCCCTGTCTGTCAGCCCCACGGTGTCTGTGACTGTTACACTGCCATTACCCACTGAACAATACTGATATATGCACACTCAGTACAAGCCAGTACAATGAAGTGTGGGGCTGTGCATGTGCATGTGTGTATGTGTGGGTGTGTGTGCATGTGTGTATGTGTGGGTGTGTGTGTATGTGTGTATGTGTGGGTGTGTGTGTATGCGGGTGTCTGTGGGATTGTGTGGGTGTGTGTGCGGATGTGCACATGTGTGGGTGTGTGTTTATGTGTGTGTGCGGATGTGCGTGTGTGTGGGTGTGTATGCGGGTGTATCTGGGGTTGTGTGTGTGTGTATGCGTGTGTATGCACGTGTATGCGTGGGTGTGCATGTGCATAGGCGTGTGTAGTTGTGTGGGTGCTGGTGTGTAGTTGTGTGTGCATGCATGTGTGTGTAGGTCTGTTTGTATGTGATCATGGCAGAAGGCATCTGATGCTCACTGAGTGGGGACAGTTAAACAGTGAAACTATAGACTGCAGACTGCTGTGATGTCATGTGAGTGTGTAGCATGTGTGTGTGGAGGGTATGCAGGCTCCTGGAGCACTGAGCACCTCATTTACTTTGCAGAATGTGTTTGTGACAGTTGCATCATTCTAGGATGTAAGGCTATAATGAAGCATACAGTACAGCAATGAATCTGCATGGAGTTTGCATGGAAAAATGCAAACTCCAGCTCCACACAGCTTCATGTGTGCGGGCCCCCAGGGGACACAGCCTACCAGTGGGGGCCTTCCTAGCTTCATCTAACACACATTTACCTTATAATGACATGATACTGGTGTACCCCAGAGTCAACGGGTGAATACTATATTTAAAGGAACCGCATGTTAAGGTTTTCATTTATATTCCATGAACTTTATCTCTGCTTGTATATGAGGTAAACACATACATACACATTTTACTGGTAACAAATGTAATGCTGATTTATTCTTGTTTACAAAAATATTGGATATGATGACTTCTTGGAGTCTCTGGGAGGGGTACTGGACAGTGCAATTCAATTCAATTTCAATTCAATTTATTTTTGTAGCGCCCAAAATCACAACCACAGTTGCCTCTAAGGGCGTTCCAAGATTTGGATGAGTAAAACATACACACAGACATATCAAAACAAGAATAAACAACATGTAAACAACATGTAAAGTGCACCAACTGGGGACTCCGTTGTTCTACTGGGGGACTTCAACACCCACGTGGGCAACGACAGTGACACTTGGAGAGGGGTGATTGGGAGGAACGGCCTCCCCGATCTGAACCCGAGCGGTGTTCTGTTATTGGACTTCTGTGCTAGTCACAGTTTGTCCATAACGAACACCATGTTCGAGCACAAGGGGGTCCATCGGTGCACGTGGCACCAGGACTCCCTAGGCCGGAGGTCGATGATAGACTTTGGTGTCTTGTCATCTGACCTCCGGCCGTGTGTCTTGGACACTCGGGTGAAGAGAGGGGCAGAGCTGTCAACTGATCACCACCTGGTGGTGAGTTGGGTCCGCTGGCGGAGGAGGAAGCCGGAAAGACCTGGCAGGCCCAAGCGTATCGTGAGGGTCTGTTGGGAACGTCTGGCGGAACCTTCTGTCGGTGCGGCCTTCAACTCACACTTCCGGGAGAGCTTCTCCCGGATCCCGGGGGAGGCTGGGGACATGGAGTCGAGTGGGCTTCGTTCTCGGCCTCTATTGTTGATGCAGCCGCTTGTAGCTGTGGCTGTAAGGTCTGTGGTGCCCTTCGCGGCGGCAATCCCCGAACCCGGTGGTGGACACTGGAAGTAAGAGATGCCGTCAAGCTGAAGAAGGAGTCCTATCGGGCCTTGCTGGCTTGGGGGACTCCTGAGGCAGCTGACAGGTACCGGCGGGCCAAGCGTGCTGCAGCCCGGGCGGTTGCAGAGGCAAAAACTCGGGTCTGGGAGGAGTTCGGGGAGGCCATGGAGGAGGACTATCGGACGGCCCCAAGGAAATTCTGGCAAACCGTCCGGTGTCTCAGGAGGGGGAAGCAGTGCTTCACCAACACTGTTTACAGTGCGGGGGAGAGCTGCTGACCTTGACTGGGGATGTTGTCGGGCGGTGGAAGGAATACTTTGGGGATCTCCTCAATCCCACTGTCACGTCCTCCGAAGAGGAGGCCGAGGCTGGGGACCCAGAGGCTCATCCATTACCCTGGCCGAAGTCACTGAGGTGGTTGGAAAGCTCCTCGGTGGCAAGATCTCATCGGGTGGATGAGATCCGTCCTGAGTACCTTAAGTCTCTGGATGTTGTGGGGTTGTCTTGGCTGACACACCTCTGCAACATCGCGTGGAGGTCGGGAACTGTACCTTTGGACTGGCAGACCGGGGTGGTGGTCCCTCTGTATAAGGGGGACCGGAGGGTGTGTTCCAACTACAGGGGAATCACACTCCTCAGCCTCCCCAGTAAAGTCTATGCCAGGGTACTGGAGAGGAGAGTTCGGCCACTAGTCGAACCTCGGATCCAAGAGGAGCAGTGTGGTTTTCGGCCTGGTCATGGAACACTGGACCAGCTCTACACCTTCCATCGGGTGCTCGAGGGTTCATGGGAGTTTGCCCAACCAGTCCACATGTACTTTGTGGACCTGGAGAAGGCATTCGACCGTGTCCCTCGTGGTGCCCTGTGGGGGGTGCTCCGGGAGTATGGGGTCCGGGGCCTTTTGCTAAGGGCTGTCCGGTCCCTGTATGACCGGAGCAGGAGCTGTGTTCGTATTGCCGGCAGTAAGTCAGACTTGTTCCCGGTGCATGTTGGACTCCGCCAGGGCTGCCCTTTGTCACCGATTCTGTTCATTGTATTTATGGACAGAATTTCTAGGCGCAGTCAGGGGCCAGAGGGGGTCCAGTTCGGGGACCACAGGATCTCATCTCTGCTTTTTGCGGACGATGTTGTCCTGTTGGCTCCATCGAACCAGGACCTGCAGCGTGCACTGGGGTGGTTTGCAGCCGAGTGTGAAGCGATCAGGGTGAGAATCAGCTGTTCTAAATCCGAGGCCATGGTTCTCGACCGGAAAAAGGTGGATTGCCCTCTCCGGGTGGGTGGGGAGTCTCTGCCTCAAGTGGAGGAGTTCAAGTATCTCGGGGTCTTTTTCACGAGTGAGGGGAGGATGGAGTGTGAGATTGACAGGTGGATCGGTGCGGCGTCGGCAGTGATGCGGTCACTGTATCGGACCGTTGTGGTGAAGAGGGAGCTGAGCCGAAAGGCGAAGCTCTCGATTTACCGGTCAATTTACGTTCCTACCCTCACCTATGGTCATGAGCTCTGGGTAATGACCGAAAGAACGAGATCGCGGATACAAGCGGCCGAAATGAGTTTCATCGCAGAGTGGCCGGGCGCTGCCTTAGAGATAGGGTGAAGAGCTCGGTCACACGGGAGGAGCTCGGAGTAGAGTCACTGCTCCTCCACGTCGAGAGGAGCCAGTTGAGGTGGCTCGGGCATCTGGTCCGGATGCCTCCTGGACGCCTCCCTCGGGAGGTGTTCCAGGCATGTCCCACCGGTAGGAGGCCCTGGGGAAGACCCAGGACACGCTGGAGAGACTATGTCTCTCGGCTGGCCTGGGAACGCCTCGGGGTCCGTCTGGAGGAGCTGGAGGAAGTGGCTGGGGGGAAGGAAGCTTGGGAGCCCTTGCTTAGACTGCTGCCCCCGTGACCCGGCCCCGGATAAGTGGAAGAAGATGGACAAGTTCTTTATGTTATAATTTGGTGTTTTGGTTCTCAATTGATTTGATTATCCAATCAGAAAACGGAATGAGCAGAAGTTGGGTTGCCAGTTTCAATGCTGAAAGCCAGTTGGTTTAACTCCTGCAACAATCATGAGTCAGTGCCAGTGCAGCCGCTGCAGCTCAGGTTCTGCTCAGGAGGTTCTGAGCTGTCACATGAGACATGGTCTATGCATAAAGTGAGAATGAGACACACTTGGATGTAATCTATTGTGATTGTGATTTTTGTGTAAGAGTGCAGACTACAGGGAAATCCAGTCTGTGTAGTTCTGTGTAGGTCTGCTCTATCACAGCACAGCTCCAGGCGGTTCTCTAATGCTGTGGGACCACGTGTCTGCACTGTAGATAAATGTATATGAAAATGGTCACATCAGGATTCATCTTTTTCTGTTGACACTGAACAGAATTCACAAAGGAGGAATTTGCTTCAGCAGAGCGGTGCAACGGAATAGTGAACGATGATCCTTCACGTAGAATCATGTTTGAATAATCAGACTTGTTTACAGTGTAGAGACAGACAGAGACTAGAGGTTTAGGTAAAACAAACTATATCAACATTTACAACAACTGGATACCTCACACAGTGTGTACAGTGGTACAGTGTCCAGGCCTGTTCACCACAACAACGCTTAGCGTTAGCTACATGAACCCAAAAGTCTGTGGAAAAGGGGCTTATACTATGCCCACTCCTCATCATCTCCTGTCTATACTCTGTGGAGGTGTGCACATAGCAACCCAAGCTCCAGAGAAAAGAATCAGAGCAGAGCGAGGGAGAGGAGGGAGAAAGAAGAGAGAGGGGGGAGAGTGAGGACAAAAGGGAGCGGAGGGGTGAGAGGAGAGAGAGGAGGGAGGCTAGAGAACAGGTCCAATCTTTGTATGACTCAAAGTTACTGCAAAAACAGCTTTTGTAATGCACTCTCTTTTGTCCTCGTAAATGCTTTTCCAGTGCACAGAGGTTACATCATAAATCTGAATAGACACCCACAGCAGCAGAACCAGCTGCCCCCTCTCCTCCTCTTCACTACCATCCCTCTCTCTGTTTTCCCTTCTTCTGTAGATACCTGTGGTCTTTAACGCGTCAGAACTACGAGCTAGCATCACCATTGTTTTCCACAGCTCGTACTCCTGCTCTGCTGTAAACCTTCAAAGGTCGCCCAGAATGTGCCTCTGTGCGCTGTTTTAGTTCACTAATTCACTTGATCCTCTTTGTTTTGATAAAGGCCCCAAATGTGTGGAGCGGGACAGCACGGGGACATCTGAGATTATCGCTTCTCTTTTTAATAATATTCAGAACAAAACAGAGGACAATGTCACGGCCGCAAGGTTAGCTCCAAATCAGACCATTACAAAATTAATATGCACACACATCTCTCTCGTGATGGGTATGCATGGCTTTGTTGGCCCCTGTTACTGGAGTGAGGAGGGAATGGAGAGGATGAGGAGGCTGGTGGTTCTGCTGCTGCAGCACGTATGGGGCAGTAAGAGGGAGGAGCGGAGCTGAGGAAACAGAACTAGCTTACTACGAGTGAATGAATCTTGGGTCATATATAAGTATGAATGTTTGGAAAAGTGTTCTATGGTTTGAAAAGTGCACAGTGTCACTTTTTTGGTGCAGGATCCACCAAACAAGATCTGCGTCAGGTGCTGAGGAACCAGAGCACCTTGATGAAAGATGGGCTACTGAAGATGCGAGAAAAAGACTCTGTTAGAATGCTACTACTCCAGCAACCCTAGTCCAAGTTAACGGCCAAGCAACTAGTAGCTCAGTATTCCAGCATCTACTGTACAAACAGCAAATGCTGTCACAACTGACATGGTGCAACACAAATGCTACAGTAAGAGGAGGCCAGGACACCAGGTCAGAGGGGAGTTAACACCAACTCGCAGTGCAGCCGTGACCCCAGGAAGTGGCGAGGTGTGGGGCCTTTACAGCCAGCCCGCAGGATCAGCCGAGTAAACCAGGAATGAACCAGGTCTAAACCAGGACTGAACCAGGACTGAACCAGGTCTAAACCAGATCTAAACCAGGTCTAAACCAGATCGAAACAATTATCATTATAATTATAATAGTTATAATAATAATAATTATTATTAGTTCTTATTATTAGTCATGATTTTCACGGTTTGTTTACTATTTACTATTTCCCTGAGCATTCAGTCTTGTGCAGTATTGTAGCAGACACAAGGTGAGGGGCCTTTGGGGGGAGTGGGAAGGAGTGCTGCATTTTATCATTCAAACATGTGACATTTTTGCATTTTATTCCCATACTGTACCGAAAATGAACCGAACCGTACCCTTAAAACCGAAGTACATACCGAACAGTGATTTTTGTGTACCATTACACCCCTAATGCACAGTGGCTGGTGGCTCTGACCACAGAAACCTCCCTGAACAGAATCCAGTCACCATCACAAGGGCAGACATCCAGGAAAGAGTCTTAGTAGGGCTGGGCGATATGGACCAAAAAATATATCTCGATATATTTTGCTATATCTCGATATACGATATATATCTCGATATCTTTACAGGAACAATACAGCCCCCCCAAACTACTGCAAAAACAAAAAAACTAATTTTATCTGATTAATATTCATTTAGTACTGCACTTAAACACACTGTGGCCCTTTTTGGACCCTCACCCACAGTTTAAGAACTTTAAGAGAACTTCCAGTGGCACTTTACACAAAACTGCTTCAAAGTGAATAAAGTGTGTAGGATTTTTAAACCTGTATTTTCAAATTCCAAACTGGAGTTACATTCTCTTGTTTTACATTGGTATTTAGTCTCTGCACATTTACCAAATCAAAGGCACATTGTGACAAACGGATTTATTTGGCATTTGGCACAGGCTGCAGAGAGAAGCTCCGCACGCTCCCAAGACGCTCCACGCTCCCGCGCTCCCCGCTCCCGCGCTCCGCCAAGACGCTCCGCACGCTTCCCGCACGCCTCCACGCTTCCCGCACGCTCCCGCACGCCGGGATGAGTTTAGTGCCGACAGCAGCGGCCTTAATGAAAATGACCGCACTCAGTATTCAGACCTTGAGTCCATGACAAGACCGAGTCCAAATGCGCTCGAGTTCGAGACAAGACCAAGACAAAGCTCTCGCTTTAGCAGAGAAGGAAGTCCAGTGGCCTGGAGGTGTCTACTGAGTGGTGGGACAGGTGTGGGTCCTGCTGCGGGGCGCTCCTCGTTTAAGGGGGCGTGGGTGTTTTGAAGCGGAGTTTGTTCGTATGAGTGATATCAGCCACACGCGGAGCTCGTATGCTGGAGTCGTGCACGGTCGGAGGTGTCATGTGGTTGCGCTCGCGCTGGGAAACGTGCATTTAGAAAGTTTAACTCGTCATGTTACGTCTGTGTGCAGCTCCTTATTGTGGCTGCAGAAGCACTCGCACAGATGCGCCTGTTTTGTTTTCCACGTTCGCACAACGAAATATTTGCTCACAAATGCGAGTGAAATGGGCGCACTGGAGAGCCCTGGTCCTAGTCTTGGTTTAGTCCGCGACCGAACCCCGGGCTCTGCGGCCGCGTTTAGTCCTGGTTTAGTCCTAGTCCTGGTTTAGTCTGCGGCCAGCTCCGGGCTCCACGGAGGAGCTCGGGGGACAAAAGCAGGAGGCGGAGGCGAGCGCGGCACAGAGAAGGCGAAACAAGCGAAGCGGCGAAACCAGAAGTAAACGTAAGCATTATAGCGATATATCGATATGTCAGAATTCATATCCATCCATCCATCCATCTTCTTCCGCTTATCCGGGGCCGGGTCGCGGGGGCAGCAGTCTAAGCAGGGGCTCCCAAGCTTCCTTCTCCCCAGCCACTTCCTCCAGCTCCTCCGGACGGACCCCGAGGCGTTCCCAGGCCAGCCGAGAGACATAGTCTCTCCAGCGTGTCCTGGGTCTTCCCCGGGGCCTCCTACCGGTGGGACATGCCCGGAACACCTCCCGAGGGAGGCGTCCAGGAGGCATCCGGACCAGATGCCCGAACCACCTCAGCTGGCTCCTCTCGACGTGGAGGAGCAGCGACTCTACTCCGAGCTCCTCCCGTGTGACCGAGCTCCTCACCCTATCTCTAAGGGAACGCCCGGCCACTCTGCGGAGGAAACTCATTTCGGCCGCTTGTATCCGCGATCTCGTTCTTTCGGTCATTACCCAGAGCTCATGACCATAGGTGAGGGTAGGAACGTAGATTGACCGGTAAATCGAGAGCTTCGCCTTTCGGCTTAGCTCCCTCTTCACCACAACGGTCCGATGCAGCGACTGCATCACTGCCGACGCCGCACCGATCCGCCTGTCAATCTCACGCTCCATCCTCCCCTCACTCGTGAACAAGACCCCGAGATACTTGAACTCCTCCACTTGAGGCAGAGACTCCCCACCCACCCGGAGAAGGCAGTCCACCTTTTTCCGGTCGAGAACCATGGCCTCGGATTTGGAACAGCTGATTCTCATCCCAGCCGCTTCACACTCGGCTGCAAACCGCCCCAGTGCACGCTGCAGGTCCTGGTTCGATGGAGCCAACAGGACAACATCATCCGCAAAAAGCAGCGATGAAATCCTGTGGTCCCCGAACTGGACCCCCTCCGGCCCCTGGCTGCGCCTAGAAATTCTGTCCATAAATACAATGAACAGAACCGGTGACAAAGGGCAGCCCTGGCGGAGTCCAACATGCACCGGGAACAAGTCTGACTTACTGCCGGCAATGCGAACACAGCTCCTGCTCCGGTCATACAGGGACCGGACAGCCCTTAGCAAAGGGCCCCGGACCCCATACTCCCGGAGCACCCCCCACAGGGCACCACGAGGGACACGGTCGAATGCCTTCTCCAAGTCCACAAAACACATGTGGACTGGTTGGGCAAACTCCCATGAACCCTCGAGCACCCGATGGAGGGTGTAGAGCTGGTCCAGTGTTCCACGACCAGGCCGAAAACCACACTGCTCCTCTTGAATCCGAGGTTCGACTATCGGCCGAACTCTCCTCTCCAGTACCCTGGCATAGACTTTACCGGGGAGGCTGAGGAGTGTGATTCCCCTGTAGTTGGAACACACCCTCCGGTCCCCTTTTATACAGAGGGACCACCAACCCGGTCTGCCAGTCCAGAGGTACTGTTCCCGACCGCCACGCGATGTTGTAGAGACGTGTCAGCCAAGACAGCCCCACAACACCCAGAGACTTAAGGTACTCAGGACGGATCTCATCCACCCCCGGAGCCTTGCCACCGAGGAGCTTTCTGACCACCTCAGTGACTTCGGCCAGGGTGATGGATGAGTCCGCCTCTGGGTCCCCAGCCTCGGCCTCCTCTTCGGAGGACGTGACGGTGGGATTGAGGAGATCCCCAAAGTATTCCTTCCACCGCCCGACAACATCCCCAGTCGAGGTCAGCAGCTCTCCCCCCGCACTGTAAACAGTGTTGGTGAAGGACCGCTTCCTCCTGAGGCGCCGGACGGTTTGCCAGAATTTCCTTGGGGCCGTCCGATAGTCCTCCTCCATGGCCTCCCCGAACTCCTCCCAGACCCGAGTTTTTGCCTCTGCAACCGCCCGGGCTGCAGCACGCTTGGCCCGACGGTACCCGTCAGCTGCCTCAGGAGTCCGCCGGGCCAGTAAGGCCCGGTAGGACTCCTTCTTCAGCTTGACAGCATCCCTTACTTCCGGTGTCCACCACCGGGTTCGGGGATTGCCGCCGCGACAGGCACCGCAGGCCTTACGGCCACAGCTACGAACGGCCGCATCGACAATGGAGGCCGAGAACGAAGCCCACTCGGGCTCCATGTCCCCAGCCTCCCTCGGGATCTGGGAGAAGCTCTCCCGGAGGTGTGAGTTGAAGGCCGCACTGACAGAAGGTTCCGCCAGACGTTCCCAGCAGACCCTCACGATACACTTGGGCCTGCCAGGTCTTTCCGGCTTCCTCCTCCGCCAGCGGACCCAACTCACCACCAGGTGGTGATCAGTTGACAGCTCTGCCCCTCTCTTCACCCGAGTGTCCAAGACACACGGCCGGAGGTCAGATGACACGACAACAAAGTCGATCATCGACCTCCGGCCTAGGGAGTCCTGGTGCCACGTGCACCGATGGACCCCCTTGTGCTCGAACATGGTGTTCGTTATGGACAAACTGTGACTAGCACAGAAGTCCAATAACAGAACACCGCTCGGGTTCAGATCAGGGAGGCCGTTCCTCCCAATCACCCCTCTCCAAGTGTCACTGTCGTTGCCCACGTGGGCGTTGAAGTCCCCAGTAGAACAACGGAGTCCCCGGTCGGTGCACTGTCCAGTACCCCTCCCAGAGACTCCAAGAAGGCCGGGTACTCTGCACTGCTGTTCGGCCCATAGGCCGACACCACAGTGAGAGACCTGTCCCCGACCCGAAGGCGCAGGGACGCGACCCTCTCGCTCACCGGGTAAACTCCAACACGCAGCGGCTGAGCTGTGGGGCTATAAGCAAGCCCACGCCAGCTCGCCGCCTCCCGCGGCCAACGCCAGAGAAATGGAGAGTCCAACCCCTCTCAAGGAGTTGGGTTCCAGAGCCCAAGCTGTGCGTGGAGGTGAGGCCGACTATATCTAGCCGGTAACGCTCGACTTCCCGCACAAGCTCAGGCTCCTTCCCCCCCAGCGAGGTGACATTCCATGTCCCCAGAGCTAGTCTCCATGTCCGGAGATCTGGTCGCCGAGGCCCCCGCCTTCCACTGCCGCCCAGATCTCTTTGCACCCGGCCCCTATGGCTCCTCCCGCGGATGGTGGGTCCAGGGGAGGGCGGTCCCACGTCGCTCCTTCGGGCTGTACCCGGCCGGGCCCCGTGGGGAAAGGCCCGGCCACCAGGCGCTCGCCCACGTGCACCCACCCCAGGCCTGGCTCCAGGGTGGGGCCCCGGTACCGCCTTTCCGGGCGACGTCACTGACCTCGTTTTAATTGTCATCATGGGGGCTTCTGAACCGCTCTTCGTCTGACCCGTCCCCCCGGACCTGTTTGCCTTGGGTGACCCTACCAGGGGCATAAAGCCCCCGACAACATAGCTCCTGGGATCATTCGGGTACTCAAACCCCTCCACCACGTTAAGGTGGCGGTTCGAGGAGGGGAGAATTCATATCGAGTTTCAAAAATATCTCGATATATTTTAAATATTGAGATATCGCCCACCCCTAAGTCTTAGGCATGAAAAACTAGACATCACCAGGCCCTGACATGATCCACATATACTGGCTAAAGAAGCTCACTGCTCTCCACAAGGACCTAGCAGCACAAATGAACCAGATCAGAACCATCCAACTATTAGCCAATAACCTGTCACTCAAAACACACATGTGTGCGTACATGTGCTCCAGAGTCCTATTCCTGCTCTTCCTCTCCTCCTCCTCCTCTTGTTGCTCCTCCTCCTTGCTGTTGACCAGGTGCTTGTCCATCTGTGTACATCTGATTACAGTAAAGATAGTGACGTTAAAGTTGGCCTAAATACACCTGCTCTTCAAGTCTCATTATAATACATTACAAGGAAGCTACAAAAGGAAGCACTGGGCGATGAGGAGATAAGGTGCCACTATCCACATTTTCAAATCCAATTAAAGCTGCAAGTGGTGATAAAGGCCCTTGCCCCAGCACACACTGCCTTCCCTTGTGATTTTGTCAGCGTCTTTGTCAACATCTAACCTCTCATCTGTCCAACGCCTTGCCAACACTCCAGCCAACTGACTTTCTGTTCCGGGGAGGGTGGAGCAAGGCACAGGACTTGTCTTTTAATGCATTAACAATAATATGTTTTTATGACATTAGTCTTATACTTCCAGACACTCAAAGTCACTTCACAGTGTTGATCATTCTTCATTCACTCCTCACGCAATAATAATAATGCTGCTTTACACTTGGAATGGGCTTTACAGGCTTCTCTCAACACCCACTTATAAACAGTTACTCACACACAGTTATTCTTCATTCACAACATACCATACACACACACACACACACACACACGCACATGAAACAAGGCTACTCCCTCTCCCATCAGCAGTACTCACACACACACTCACCCACACCCACACGCACACATGAACAGGCACATACACCTACACACACTTTTGGATCAGCTCCACAAACTTGTCATATTAATCTTATGACTTAAAGTCACTTTATCTGACAACAACCACATCTTTCTGAAATGAAGAAGTAAAAGAATAGAAAGAAAGAAAAACAAAAAGTAGTTACAGGAAAATGAATCATAAATGATAACAAATATGCAGTCTGACAAAGCAAACTCCATCTGAGACTGACCTGTCTCCAGCTCAGGTGAAACTACAGGGAGTCTGCAGTGTTGTGTTGTCACACCACCTGTTGATACTCTTAACCTTGTGTCATCAACATTCGCTGGGATTAGGCTTTAGTTTAGCTTCAGCTTTACTTTAACACAATCTGAGCAGAAATTGTTGACTTACCCTGGGCTCAGACAGCTCTGGTCAGGGGCCCGAGTATTCTGTATAATTACAACTAGCGAGAGGAGCTCACAGTGCATGTGACGTCAGATAAACAGTTCTAGTGTGATCACACAGGCGGTGTAGCCTTTAAAGGAGCTCTCCACAGCAGCAGAAGCTCTGGTCCTCATGTGAGGGTCACAACAGTAAACCTATTCCCACCCTGGCAGTCTGAGCTGCAGCTGCAGCGGGGGCAGTCTGAGAGAAGAGTTAGCTGAACTACAACAGTTGAGCTGATTTGGGCTGTTAAACTAGTCCCTCTCACATAACATCACAGCCAACAGTTTTTCAATAGGTCTCTCTCTTTTTGTTGAAAATCAAACTCCTAAACAGGACCATGAACACTCATATTGATCACAGGTCCCTGAAAATGTGCTGATCTATTTTTACTTTTTTTTTCACACTTAAACCTTTTTTGGCATTCCACCTTAGAGACAGATGAAACAGAAAATGCTTTTAGTTCCTGTAGAGGTGCAAATGCAAGGAGCAGCAACTTAAAGCATAGCACAGTCAGATGACCAATGTCCAAAGTTAAAAAAATAAAAATAAATTAAATAAGGTTTTGGCAAAAAGATTTCGTCAAAGCATTTTTCTTTCTTTGGACCACAGTATACAAAATGGTTGCCAGCCCAGGTGCTCATCCCCCTACAAGAACAAAACTATTAGAAATATAAATAAAAACATTTTCATAAAATACAAAAATAGTTTGACCATATCACAAAGTCCACATGAACTAGATCAGGAGCAAGAGTCTTAAGTTGGTGAATCCAGAAGTGTCTCTTTTAGACAGTTGCATTACCAGATTCCACCTCTAGGGGGCAGTTTTACATGTTCAATGCCGATATATCTTAAGAAGAGAAAGGCTGGTTGAAATCTACAAAATAAGCCACCACAGGATCGTTCATGTTTTATATCTGACAGTACTTCTTCTGACAGTACTTCTATGCTCTGAAATATGTGTTTTACCCCCAGAGGCAGGTGTTTTACCCACAGGGACAGGTGTTTTACCCACAGGGGCTTTACCACAGGAGCAGGTGTTTTACCCACAGGGGCAGGTGTTTTACCCACAGAGGGTTTACTACAGGGGCAGGTGTTTTACCCACAGAGGCAGGTGTTTTACCCACAGGGACAGGTGTTTTACCCACAGGGACAGGTGTTTTACCCACAGGGACTTTACCACAGGAGCAGGTGTTTTCCCCACAGAGGCTTTACTACAGGGGCAGGTGTTTTACCCACAGAGGCTTTACTACAGGGGCAGGTGTTTTACCCATAGGGGCAGGTGTTTTACCCACATGGGCTTTACCACAGGGGCAGGTGTTTTACCCACAGGGGCAGGTGTTTTACCCACAGGGGCTTTACCACAGGGGCAGGTGTTTTACCCACAGGGGCAGGTGTTTTACCCACAGAGGCTTTACCACAGGGGCAGGTGATCATATAAATGACAGATTTAGTATTACAGGATAGAATTCCTCTGAGGGGTATTTCTTTTTCACTTTGAGGATGCTTAAAGCTGTGACAGGTGTAGTTGCACTAACTGTACCCACCACAGCGACGATCACCATCAGGGAGAGGAGTTAAAGTAGTTTGGCCTGGTGTAGTCTGTTTGGAGGACAGTAGGAATGGACCAGTCTTCTTCCTTTTTCATACACCACTAGGGGGTGCCCGTTAAAAGCCCCACCCAGTGAAGGGTCAGTTTGTAATATAAGCCAGTGTTTAGTGATGATGTTTTTAAGTTGTTCTGCAGGTTTTGCATCCACTGTGAAGGAAGGTGTATGGAGTTTAAAAACCCAGTGGAGCACTTCTTGTATTCCTGTGTTTTATGTTTAAGAGAAGAATGTGCAGGGTTTGTGTGTTTGTGTGAATGAAACACAACACAACTCCAGGTCTGTTTGTGATGAGGAAACATTCTAGCACAGATCAGAAAATAGACCCTTTAAGTTCAATTCAATTCACTTTATTTTTGTAGTGCCCAAAATCGCAACAACAGTTGCCTCTAAGGGCGTTCCAAGATTTGGATGAGTAAAACATACACACAGACATATCAAAACAAGAATAAACAACATTCATGTAAAGCAGCAAATGAAACATTGTCCAGTCATCCCCTGTCCTTAGACCCTCCTTCTCAGCAAGGAAAAACTCCAAAAAACCCAGGGTCCTGGGAAAAAGAAGAAACCTCGGGGAGAACTACAGTGAAGGAGAGGTCCACTCCCATGGACGGACAGGCTATAGATGTCCAGGCCCGTGGGCCAGTTTGGTATGGCCACAGCTACCCAGGTGGGGAAGGAGCCGGGCGAGGAGGGGAGGCCGGGCGAAGAGGAGGAGGCTGGGCGAGAAGGAGGAGTCGGGCGAGGAGGAGGAGCCGGGCGAGGAGGAGGAAGCCAGGCGAGGAGGAGGAGAGGGGTCCAGCTGCCATCAGGCGTCTGAAAGAGTTACACTCCACAGGGGAAGTGGGACAGGGGACAACATGTGAATAGCAATGAACGAACTACAGATGAGAACATAGTAAGTGATGCTGATGAGAAAATAGGAGGAAACAGAGGACAGTGATCAGGTTGCCACTAGTGCTGCCACTAACGACTAATTTTCTAACGATTAATCTCTCGACTAATTTTTCGATTAGTCGACTAATCTAAACGACTAATTTAAAAAAAAAAAAAAAAGCGGTTCTAACACACACAAGTGTGTGTGTTAGATTTTCCCGGGAGGTTACCTTGTGTGTGCGAGTTGCAAAGGTTATTGCTGTTATGTCTGTTGTGTGTGCTCATTCGACAATGTTGAACAACGATATGCACGAGCAGCATATTGCAACGGTATTCTCAATACCTCATGCATCGTGGTCGTGCTCCCGTGATAAGCCAAATAAGTCTTACAGAGTGTACAAACCACTCTATCACCATCTGTCCGAAAGTATTCCCAGACTTTCGAGGATTTAGGTCTTGGTCTAGAAGTCGCCGCCACTGTTCTTGGATCCGACTCTGACCCACCGCCGCTGGCATTTTCTCAAATGCTCAAATCGGGAAGGGGAAGAGAGAAAGAGAGAGACCAGCCAGCAGCGTGCGCGCACGGCAAATACTTCCTCAAGTTTGTTTTCTTTGGCGGTGCCATTATATACCACTGCTGTTCGCCTTTGGCGGCCTAGGTTAGCCACCTCGGCGTCAACCCCGGATGTAGCCGCTGTCAGCAGCACCGGTGTCCGCCTCGAGTGTAGTACTACTAGTGGTGTGGAGGGGAAATACCTGTGTTAACTTTTTCCTGTTCTAGCCCCCTAACCGTGGTTGGGGAGGACAGGGGAGATCGTCTTCTCCTAGGGCCGGAGTTAACTCCCTTTGAGGACCTCGTGGCGCTAAGGTGTATATAAAAAAAATGTAAATAAAGGGAGGCAGTTTCGCTGTCGAGTCGGCTTTATTCGCTCACTACACTGTAGGCATGGCATCCTTACTTTTCCTCTACTCGCCCGGTCGCCGTCTCCCTCTCTCCCAGAGCACATGCGGACACACACCCAGAGCGAGACCCGGGTCCGCGCAGACATACGCCCCCGGCGCGCGCACACAACCACCCACTCTCTCTCTCTCACTGAGCCACAGACACAACACAGACACATCTCACAACACCTGTCTCTGGACGAGCCGTTTGAGACCAAAAATAAATAAAGGCGAATATTCGACCAAAAAAATTGTAGTCGACTCATTTTCATATTCGATTACGTCGACAACGTCGAATAATCGCGGCAGCACTAGTTGCCACACTTCCCCCAGCTTGTTATCTCCTGCGGCAGCTTATCTTAGTGACATCAACTAAGTAACCTGGTCATAAGCTATTCCGAAGAGGAAGGTTTTAAGCCTAGTCTTAAATAAAGAGACTGTGGGTGCCTGTTTAACATCAACAGGGAGTTGATTCCATAACACAGGAGCTTGGTAACTGAAGGCTCTCCCCCCACTGTACTTTTAGACACTCTAGGAACCACTAATAATCCTGCATTCTGAGAGCGAAGTTCTCTATTTGGCTGATAGGGGACAATGGCATCCTGAAGATATGATGGGGCCATATTGTTTAAGGCTTTGTATGTCAGGAGGAGAACTTTGAATTTAATTCTAAACTCGACAGGAAGCCAGTGAAGTGATTTAAACACAGGACTGATGTGATCATGTCTTTTAGTTCCTGTTAGGACTCTGGCCGCTGCATTTTGGACCAACTGGAAGCTTCTTAAAGTACCTTTAGCGCAGGTGGCGAACAGAGAATTACAGTAATCTAGTCTGGATGTAACTAATGTATGGATACGTTTTTCAGCATCATTTTTAGGCAAAATATTTCTGATTTTAGTTATGTTTCGCAGGTGAAAATATGCAGTTTTACAAGCTTGGTTTATATGAGCTGTGAATGAGAGATTTTGGTCAAATACGACTCCAAGGTTTTTTACAGTAGAGCTAGAGGCTATACTCACATTGTCAAGTGAGATTATCTGGTCGGACAGAGAATCTCTCTGACCTTTAGGACCGACAACAATGACCTCTGTTTTTTCAGGGTTTAAGAGCAGGTAATTCAGGGTCATCCAGGTTTTGATGTCCTTCACACAGGCACTGAGCTTATCGATTTGATTGGTCTGATTTGGTTTTATTGATAAGTACAGCTGAGTGTCATCAGCATAGCAGTGGAAATTAATGCCATGTTTTCTGATAATGTTACCTAATGGCAACATATACAGAGTAAACAGGATTGGACCAAGCACAGATCCTTGTGGAACACCGCAAGCTACTTTAGAGCAGGAAGAGGTGCACTGGTTTACACTAACAAACTGGTACCTATCTGATAGATAGGATTTAAACCATTTGAGGGCGGTCCCTCTGACACCTATGTCACATTCTAACCTCTGCAGTAGATTCGAGAATGGAAGGTTCATCAGGATTTAAGATAGGTTTTTTCAAAAGTGGTTTAATTACAGCATATTTAAAGGACTGAGGAACATAGCCATTTTCTAATGACATATTTATTATGTTATGGATGGAACCTATTATTAGGTGGAGAGCTTCTTTGAGGAGTTTGACTGGAATAGGGTCGAGCAAACAAGTTGATGGTTTGGACGACATGATGACTGAGGTAATCTCCACCTCATCGACAGGAGTAAATTTGTCTAATGCTATTAGAGGATTTATGTGGGATATTGGTGTTACGGACTGGATTTGCTCGGTGCTGATTTTTGGAGTCGCTTCGTTGATCTTGTCTCTAATGGTTGTAATTTTATAATCGAGGGGCAGTGTGCGAGTTTGTCAGCCTGGCTACAGTGCTGAACAAATCTGGGGTTGTTTTTGTTTACTTCTATTAGGTTTGAATAGTATCTGGTTTGTGCTTTTCGCAGAGCGGCCTTATAAGAGAGCAGGCAGAGCTTCCATGCCTTCAGAGACTGCTCGGAGCGCGAGCGGCGCCAGAGCTTCTCTGTGCGTCTCACGTGTTGTTTGAGTGATCACAGTTCTGGAGTATACCATGGAGCCGGAGGTCTTGGTTTAATGCTTTTCTGTCTTAGCGGAGCTGCAACATCGAGAGCAGATTTTAAGGTGAGCATTGTCCTATCAACAAACTGATCCATGATAATTGGATTAAAGTTGTTCTCATTGTCACATGGCATATCATTTAATACTGGCTCGATTATTTCTTTGAACTCGGCTACCGATTTTTCTCATATTGTTCTTTTCATTATAGTTTTCTCCTGCCGAGCTGGATAGTCTTTTAGTATGAATTGAAAGGTAATTAAAAATGGTCAGGGAGTATAGGGTTTTGAGGAAGAACAATTAAATCATTAATCTCAATACCATAAATTAGGCCGAGATCAAGAGTGTGATTGTGACAGTGAGTCGGCTTGTTCACACTCTAGTTAAAACCGACCCCATCCAGGAGAGCACCAAAAGCACTGCTGAGGCACTCACTGCTGTTATCAACATGGATGTTGAAATCTCCAACTATAACAATCCTTTCCCATTCCAAAACTAAACTTGAAATAAAGTCAGAAAACTCTGTCAGAAACTCGGCATATGGACCAGGAGGTCGGTAGATTGTTATGAATATAACAGCTTTTTGGTTTTTCCAGTTGGCGCACGTAATAGATAGTGCGAGGCTTTCAAAGGAGCGGAATGTATAATTAGATTTGAGGCTGAGAATTAGGCTGGAGTGAGAAATGACGGCCACACCGCCACCTCGACCTGTGCTCCTGGCACTTTGAAAGTTCACGTGACTTGGAGGTGTAGATTCGTTTAGTCTAACATAATCATTTTCCTGAAGCCATGTTTCAGTTAAAGCTAGAAGATCAATATTAAAGTTGCCAATTAATTCATTTATTAAAAGAGATTTAGAGGAGGGGGACCTGATGTTTAGCAGTCCACATTTTACACACTTATCATTTTGTTTATTTGCGACACATGTATTTATTTTTATTAAGTTATGAGATCTGACGCCTTTCCTATCAGAGTTTAGTTGAGTTTTATTTGTGCTTTTTACACGCTTAATTTGTTTATTTGCGACAATTATTTATTGTTATTAAGTTATGAATGAGCCTTTCCTATCAGAGTTTAGTTGAGTTTTATTTGTGCTTTTTACACACTTATTTTTATTTGCGACGCATGTATTTATTTTTGTTAAGTTAGGAGATCTGATGCCTTTCCTATCAGAGTTTGGCTGTGATTTATTTGTGATTTATTTGTGCTTTTTGTGCATGGGACATACACAGCCTCAGTCAGCCTGGGAGAATTGTTCATGCAGGGTGGCTCAGAGGAGGCCCCTGTACGTGGGGCACACACAGTCTCAGCCTGTTTGGAGCTGTTCTCGCTAACAGAGCAGTGCCTCACTAGTCTACTCTGCTCCCTAGCGTCACTAACACTCCCTGAGCTATTCTGTGTGCTAGTCTTACCTGATGGTCATCTAAGGCTAGCAATCATATTCTGAGCTAAGAGGGAGGAGCCAGCCGGTGTGGGATGAATGTCGTCGCTACGTATAAGCCTGGGCTTCCCCTCAAATGCCCTCCAATTGTCTATGAAGACGACACTATTCTGCGGGCACCAATTGGACAACCACTGGTTGACAGCTGAAAAGAGGCTGAACATTTCACAATTGGCATAATTTGGAAGGGGGCCAGAGAAGTACACGGACTCCGACATCGACTTAGCCAATTCACAGACTGCCGCTATCTGCAACTTCACCACCTCTGACTGACTGCGCCGAGTATCGTTTCCCCCCGCGTGTATAACGATCCGGCGGTACCTGTTCTTACTTCTCTTTAAAAGCCTCAGATTCCCCTCGATGTCACCCAGTCTGGCTCCAGGGTAACACCGTGTGGAAGCTGCAGGCAGTTCCACGTCCCTGACTATGGAGCTCCCTATGACTAGAGTGTCCCGCGTCCAGCTCAGGGGGGCGAACCTGTTCTGGACGGGAAGCTCCCTACTCTCAGCCCTATGTCCCTGGTCTCCTGCAGTCCTACACTCAGCTATGTGTCCCTGATCTGGAGTCCTAGTCTTAGCCCTGCGCCTGCTTCTAACTGTCACAAACCTGTCCTGGTCTGGTCCCGGCTGCACGGGATGCGCCGGGGGGCTACTCTCGCTAGCTGTGCTCATGCTAATGCGGTCCGGGGTCCCTCCTACTGCCTGACTATAACTCGGCTTCAGCGCCTCCAATGAGCAGATCCGCGTTTCTAAATCTGTAACCCTGGCCTCGAGGACTGCCACTACGCTGCACTTAGCGCAACTATCCCTGTCACTATCAAATAAGCCAGGGTTCTCACTCCACATGTGGCAACTAGAACAGGAAAGGGGGGGCGAGAGTTTTAGCCATGATGCTAGGCTAGGCTAGATCAGGCTGAAACTACAAGCTGAAACTACAGAGAGAGAGAGGCTTAGACCACGAATTACGGAGCACTAGATGCTGAATAAACTTCGATGGTTTGACAAAGTACTCAGGCACTAGTTTAGATGTTGGATTCGTGGATTAACAGACTCAGTAGAGAGACGCTAGTAATACTGCTCGCAAAACAGAATTCACTCACCGGAAACGACGTCACCGGAACAACACCCAAGTTCTTCTGTACAAGTATTCCAAAGGTCCCCCCCTTTAACATATACACAAAAGTGCACTCTGTTTCACCTTGTGATGTCATGTGGTAATACAGGAAGTGCTCTGTTGTGTTTTTAAACTCCATACACCTTCATTAGAATAATTTGGATCATTTCAACCCTGGAATGGCCAAACTATACTAAAAAAGGTAGAAGGCTGAAACAACTGTTTCATGACATCACAAGGTGAAACAGAGCGTTTGAGCTTTGGAGATGTAGACAGACTAATAATAAAGGTTTACTTAAACATGTGTGAATGAAACAATTCCACAATACAACTTCAGGTTTGTTTTTGGGGAGGTAACAGTATTAGAACATGGCTTAAAGCTCATAAGGGTCACTTTTGCAAAATATAGCAATTTTTATACATTATATTATTACATTTATTTTATTTTATTTGCTAAAAGTTAGACATTGTGGGTTTCATTTTTTCAAAATACATAAATACCCAAATAAATATAAATGGGCAAGTGTTAGATTAGATATGTTTTTTTTAAATCAAATTTGTATAAACAGCTTTCGAGGTCAAAATACGTCTGCTGTGTACTGACTGCATTTAATTATAAAGCCTTTCAATTATCAGGAAGTGCACTGTGCATGCTAATTGATTTTAGAGTTTTTTGAGAGCTGTGAAAAGTGATTATAAACTCATCATGGTGAATCTTTAGTATGCTCAGAATGCAGAAGGTCAGTGAGGAAGAACTTTGGCCCACTGCTGTTTCAAATTAACTAGTTCTGTTTTTCATGTTTTCACATCAGCTAGAGCTCCTTTAAATCACCATTAGTGCCATTAGTGACTAATTAGAAACCATTTCTGCAGCTCCTCTAGAATGTTAAACGATAGGAGACACTCAGAGCGGAATATTTGTCAACTCTATTGTTTGAACCTGAATCAAAGGGATCTCACCTCCGCTGGTCCCTGGGGAGCCTGCTGTAATGACACATGGATAATGGAGCTGAGCAGACAGGTTAGCAGACACGCACAACCACACACACACACACACACACACACAACCACACACACACAGACACACACAATCACACACACAGACACACACGCACACACAGACACACACACACAAGCACACACAACCACATATGCCGCATGTTAAGGGTACAACAGGTAGACATGGTGGGGTTAACTGTGTGCACCTGAACAGATCTGTCCACATACACACACACACACACACACGTGCGAGTACAAAGACACACACAAAGTAATGATACACTTGCTACACACACCATATATGAATCAAGTAGGAGAACTGATGCACAACACAATATATTACTCTAGAGACAGGGTTCTTTCTCATTTCAGCCCCAAAACCTCAGTGTGCAGAAGCAGCTGCTCCTCAGTGTGACTCTGGAGCAGATGTAGAACATTTCTCAGCTGCACACTTCAGAAGAATAACCACTTGTGAATGTGAAACACAAAGAGCAGCATGACACCACAGGAGAACCACAGGGGCCGAGCAGCAGGCTACTGCGGACCTGTGCCTGCTCTCAGAGCCTCTGATAAGGCTCGCATTGGGCTGCTTTGGGCGCACTGATAGGAGTTTCAGGATCACATGCACACTAACAGCTTTGAGGTTAGTAATTAGTGCTGCTCTCAGCATGAAAGAGAGAAATGAAACCACATTATTGAGAAAAAGTGTGAGTGTGAAATCTGACTGGACAAAGCTCTGTTTCCACTGTTCACACTGTTCACTGTTCACACTTTTTGCTGTTCACACTGTTCACTGTTTCCACTGTTCACACTGTACACATTGTTCACTGTTCACTGTTCACACTGTTCACATTGTTCACTGTTCACTGTTCACACTTTTCACTGTTCACACTGTTCACTGTTTTCACTGTTCACTGTTCACACTGTTCACTATTCACACTGTTCACACTGTTCACACTGTTCATTGTTCACACTGTTCACTGTTCACACTGTTCACTGTTCACACTTTTCACTGTTCACACTGTTCACTGTTCACACTGTTCACTATTCACACTGTCCACACTGTTCACTGTTCACACTGTTCACTATTCACACTGTTCACACTGTTCATTGTTCACACTGTTCACTGTTCACACTGTTCACTATTCACACTGTTCACACTGTTCATTGTTCACACTGTTCACTGTTCACACTGTTCACTGTTTACTGTTCACACTGTTCACTGTTCACACTGTTCACTGTTCACACTGTTCACACTGTTCACTGTTCACACTGTTCACTGTTCATACTTTTCGCTGTTCACACTGTTCACTGTTTCCACTGTTCACTGTTCACACTGTTCACTATTCACACTGTTCATTGTTCACACTGTTCACTGTTCACACTGTTCACTGTTCACTGTTCACACTGTTCACTGTTCACTGTTCAGACTTTTCACTGTTCACACTGTTCACTGTTCACACTGTTCACTATTCACACTGTTCACACTGTTCACTGTTCACACTGTTCACTGTTCACACTGTTCACTGTTCACACTGTTCACTATTCACACTGTTCACACTGTTCACTGTATTCACACTGTTCACACTGTTCACTGTTCACACTGTTCACTGTTTACTGTTCACACTGTTCACTGTTCACACTGTTCACACTGTTCACTGTATTCACACTGTTCACTGTTTCCACTGTTCACACTGTTCACTGTTCACTGTTCACTGTTCACACTGTTCACTGTTTCCACTGTTCACTGTTCACTGTTTCCACTGTTCACTGTTCACACTGTTTACTATTCACACTGTTCACACTGTTCATTGTTCACACTGTTCACTGGTCACATTGTTCACTGTTTCCACTGTTCACTGTTCACACTGTTCACTGTTCACACTGTTCACTGGTCACATTGTTCACTGTTTACACTGTTCACTGTTCACACTGTTCACTGTTCACACTGTTCACTGTTCACACTGTTCACTATTCACACTGTTCACACTGTTCACTGTTCACACTTTTCACTGTTTCCACTGTTCAATGTTCACACTGTTCACTGTTCAACCTGTTCACTGTTCACACTATTCACACTGTTCACTGTTCACACTATTCACACTGTTTAATGTTCACACTGTTCACTGTTCACTGTTCACACTGTTCACTGTTTCCACTGTTCACTGTTCACACTGTTTCCACTGTTCACTGTTCACACTGTTTACTATTCACACTGTTCACTGTTCACTGTTCACACTGTTTACTCTTCACACTGTTCACTGTTCACACTGTTCACTATTCACACTGTTCACTGTTCACACTGTTCACTATTCACACTGTTCACTGGTCACACTGTTCACTGTTTCCACTGTTCACTGTTCACACTGTTCGCACTGTTCACTGTTCATACTGTTCACTGTTCACACTGTTCACTGTTTCCACTCTTCACTGTTCACACTGTTCACTGTTCACACTGTTCACACTGTTCACTGTTCACAGTGTTCACTGTTCACACTGTTCACACTGTTCATTGTTCACACTGTTCACTGCTTACACTGTTCACTGCTCACACTGTTCACTGCTCACACTGTTCACTGTTCACACTGTTCACTGTTCACACTATTCACTGTCCATATTGTGCATAAATAACACTGTGGTATTGTGTGCACTAGGCTGTGTTACAGGTCAGATCTGTGGAGAGTGCTGCAGTAATGTTACATTTCATTTATTAGGCACCTTTCTAAACACTCAACCATAATAAAACAGCAAATATAAAAGCATTAGAAAGCAGAGTTCCTGCAGGACAGTGCAGCTCTGGTCTGGTACTGGGCTGAATGCAGTTAAAGGTACTATATTGCACAAAACTGTTTAGACAAACTAGTTTGTCTCCAAAGCTCAAAATGCTCTGTTTTACCTTGCGATGTCATGAAGTGGTAGTTTTCAAGTTAACTCAAGCTGCCTTTTATTTTTAGTTCAGTACAGAGAGGCAATTCCAGGACTAAAATCATCCACATGATTGTAGTGAAGGTGTAGGAGATTGTAGGAGACAGAGGAAGAAGTGCTAAGTGATAGGAACAGGAGAGGAGAGGAGAGAGAGAGAGAGGAGGAAGAGAGGTGAGAGAGGAGGAGGTGCGGCGGGATAGAGGAGGAGGACAAAGGGGGAGAGAGAGATAAAGAGAGGAGGAAAAGAGGTGAGAGAGAGAGGAGGAGATGTGGTGGGATAGAGTAGAAGGACAAAGGAGGAGAGAGAAGCAGAGGGAGTGGGAGGGTGTGGGGCTATTGGCTGTGGAGGCCTTTGAATGTGAGGAGCAGAGTTTGTATTGGATGTGGAGGGTGAGATGGACGAGCTGTCAGTACAAAAATATAAATTTTATTTAAAGTGGACTTGGAGCCTACACGAAGTGGAGGAGGGGGGAGGGGGCGTCTCTTCTGGTAACAAAAATCCAAAAGAAGAGAAATTCAATATGTCAACTAGACAAACATTTATTTTGGTCAAAAACGTTTCTCAGCTCATCCAAGCTGCTTCTTCAGTTTTAATCAGAATGCTGGAGGACACTGTTGTATACAGTATGTGCCTGAAGGGAGGAGCTAACTACACTGAAACTACTCTGAAACTAACACACCTACTTGTTTCAGTTTCTGTTTGTTAGCTAGGCCTGTGGCTGTGGGGTCTGTGCAATAGGCCTAGCTAACAGGCCAGGCCTATTGAACAGAGCCCAGTGTCCATCAGCATTCTGACCATAGCTGAAGAAGCAGCTTGGGTGAGCTGCAAAACTTTGCCATGGATTCTACCTGAACAAAAGAGGGATTCTACACAGCAAACCTGCAGAGAGAGCACTGCTATTCCCAGGCCTATAGACCCTCCCTAGATTTGATGCACATGCAGAGGGAGGTACTTAGACCTTTATTACAATGTTACTGCTTTTAATAGTTCTTACACTATACATGAGTAATATAAAGTACAGAGAAAAGGATGCCACACACCACAGGAGATTTTAGGCTTTGCTTATCCCTGAGTTTGAGAGGCGCAACATACATACAAGCTCAACTCAGGAAATAGTGATTTTTTTTCCTAACATTTATTTACCCAGGAAAGTCCCATTGAGATTTTCAAGAACGTCCTGCCATGCACAAATCACTTTCATTCTAGGCAATGTGGGTGAAGTGTCTTGCCTAAGGACACAACACCAGTTTTTTTGTGACTGGCACCCCACTGTGGCTCCTGGAATTCCCAGTGGTCTCTCATCCAAGTACTAATCAGGCCCGGCCCTTCTTAGCTTCTGAGATCTGATGGGATCAGGCTTTGACAAGCCGGTATGGCCAATACTGAATAAACAAAATGGCCAAAAACAAAATAATGAGACGACTTAAGTACCCACCTGAGATGTGAGTACTAAAGTTGTAAAGTTAAACTGCAGCATTTTCATCCATCTTTAAAAGTAAAATGGCGAGATAGTTCCTTACATGCGTCTGTTTCCATCCGCACAGTGCATGGATCAAGGTGAAGATGCAGATTAGCGACAGTGACTCTACTTCCTGTTCACATTATCTCCTCTTTTCTGCTTTAAAAATCCTGTATCTGAAGTTTTGCTCCACATTTCACAAATAATAATGACACAGTTTGGACTTGTATCTAAACTGGAAGTGCAGAGCTCTGATCTTTGAACACTTCAGAGTCTTAGAGTGAGTGGTTTTACTGTAGACAGGAAACAGCTGACACAAGGTGAACTCACAACTTTTAGGCCTGTGGTGCGCAGACATATCACACTGTAGTCTGTGAGATCGGAGATTTAAAATCTCAGAAGATTCTCATCGTGTCTGTGGTGTGCGCATTTTGTCGCACCTTTAAAAATCATTTCAGGGTGTGAATAAGTCTACAAGAGACAAAAGTTTTATGTGGACCATATGAAATGATTTAAACATTTGTGTTTCTTGCAGTGTTCCCTCAGATCTGTAGTTTATCTAATTTTTGTTTCTGTCCTTTGGAAATATCAGATTTTGTGCAGTATTTAATGTTTTGCACGTTTAATTATAGTCACTTCAAATTATAAATTGTTTGTTTGAGTTCTGTATTTCAGTGAGAATCAGTAGTTTCCCAAATACCTGAAACATTCCTTAGACTAATTTGTGCTGTGTGTCCCTGTGTGTCCCTAAGTGTCTGCCGCTCTGCTCATGCAGACACATACACACATATACTCACACTCACACACACACACACACACACATACACACACACACATACATTCACACACATGCACACACATACACATACAGAAACACACACACACATACACACCCACGCTCACACGCACACACACATGCACACAAACACACACATGCACATACACACATACACTCACACACACTCTCACACGCACACCCATCCACGCTCACATGCACACACATGCTCACACACATACACATGCATGCACACACACGCTCTCACACACACACATGCTCTCACACACACGCACAGGTACGCACGCACATACACACGCTCTCTCACACACACATACTCTTACAGACAGACACACTCACACACACATGCTTTCACACGCACACACACTCACACACACATGCTCTCACACACACACGCATGCTCTCACACACACACATGCTCTCTCACGCACACACACACACACGTGCTCTCACACACACACACACGCTTTCACACACACACACTCTCACATACACACATGATCTCGGACACACACATGCTCTCACACACAAACACATGCTCTCACACACACACATGCTCTCGCACACACCCATGCTCTCGCACACACACGCTCTCACACACACACATGCTCTCGCACATACACATGCTCTCGCACATACACATGCTATCACACACACACGCTCTCTCACACACACATGCTCTCACACACACACATGCTCTCACATACACACATGCTCTCGCACACACACACACGCTCTCTCACACACGGATGTTCTCACACGCACATGCTCTCACACACACACACATGCTCTCACATACACACATGCTCTTGCACACACACACACACACACACGCTCTCTCACACACATGTTCTCACACACACATGCTCTCACACATACACATGCTTTCACATACACACATCCTCTCACACACACACGCTCTCACACACACACACATGCTCTCACACACACACATGCTCTCGCACACACCCATGCTCTCACACGCACACGCTTTCACACACACACATGCTCTCACACACACACATGCTCTCTCACACACACACGCTCTCTCACACACACAGATGTTCTCACACACACATGCTCTCACACACACACATGCTTTCACATACACACATGTTCTCTCTCACACACACACACACACACATGCTCTCACACACACACATACTCACACACACACATGCTCTCTCACAGACATGATCTCTCACACACACATGCTCTCACATACACACATGCTCTCACATACACACATGCTCTCACACACACACGCACTCTCACACACAGAGACTCTCTCACACACATGCTCTCACACACACACATGCTCTCACACATACACATGCTTTTTCTCTGTCACTCACACACACATGCTCTCACATACACACATGCTCTCTCACACACATGCTCTCACATACACACATGCTCTCACACACACACATCACACATGCTCTCACACGCACACATGCTTTCACATACACACATGCTCCCACACACACATGCTCTCTCACGCACACACACACACACACGCGCTCTCACACACACACACGCTCTCACATACACACATGATCTCGCACACACACATGCTCTCACACACACACACACGCTCTCTCACACACAGATGTTCTCACACACCCATGCTCTCGCACACACACGCTCTCACACACACACATGCTCTCGCACATACACATGCAATCACACACACACGCTCTCACACACACACATGCTCTCACACACACACATGCTTTCACATACACACATGCTCTCACACACACACGCTCTCACACACACACATATGCTCTCACACACACACATGCTCTCGCACACACCCATGCTCTCACACACACACGCTCTCACACACACATGCTCTCACACACACACATGCTTTCACATACACACATGCTCTCGCACACACACACGCTCTCTCACACACATGTTCTCACACACACATGCTCTCACACACACACATGCTTTCACATACACACATGCTCTCACACACACACGCTCTCACACACACACACATACTCACACACACACATGCTCTCTCACACACATGATCTCACACACACATGCTCTCACATACACACATGCTCTCACACACACACGTACTCTCACACACACAGACTCACACACACACATGCTCTCACACACACACATGCTCTCACACATACACATGCTCTCTCTCTGTCACATACACACATATGCTCTCTCACACACACATGCTCTCACATACACACACGCTCTCTCACACACACATGCTCTCACACATACACATGCTCTCTCTGTCACATACACACATATGCTCTCTCACACACACACAATGCTCTCTCATACACACATGCTCTCACATACACACATGCTCTCGCACACACACACGCGCTCTCATACACACATGCTCTCACATACACACATGCTCTCGCACACACACACACAGACACACATGCTCTTTCACAGACACATGCTCTCACACACACCCTCTCTCACACACACATACTCTCTCACACACACATGCTCTCACACACACACATGCTCTCACACACACATGCTCTCACACACACACATGCTCTTATACATACACATGTTCTCTGTCTGTCACACACACACACACACACACACATGCTCTCACGCATACACATGTTCTCTCTCTGTCACACACACACACACACACATACACACACACACACACACACACACACACTCTCTCACACACACATACTCACACACACACACATGCTCCCTCACACACATATGCTCTCACACACACACACACACACACAGAGACACGCTCTCTCACACACACATACTCTCTCACACACACATGCTCTCACACACACACTCACAAGCACACCCATCCACGCTCATATGCACACACATGCTCACACACACACATGCACGCACACACATGCTCTCTCACACACACATGCTCTCACACACACACGCACAGGTACGCACGCACATACATGCACGCTCTCACACTCACATCCTCTCACACATGCTCTCTCTCACACACACACATGCTCTCTCACACACATGCTCTCACATACCCACATGCTCTCACACACACACACGCTCTCTCACACACATGTTCTCACACACACATGCTCTCACACACACACATGCTTTCACATACACACATGCTCTCACACACACACGCTCTCACACACACACATACTCACACACACACATGCTCTCTCACACACATGATCTCACACACACATGCTCTCACATACACACATGCTCTCACACACACACGTACTCTCACACACACAGACTCACACACACACATGCTCTCACACACACACATGCTCTCACACATACACATGCTCTCTCTCTGTCACATACACACATATGCTCTCTCACACACACATGCTCTCACATACACACACGCTCTCTCACACACACATGCTCTCACACATACACATGCTCTCTCTGTCACATACACACATATGCTCTCTCACACACACACAATGCTCTCTCATACACACATGCTCTCACATACACACATGCTCTCGCACACACACACGCGCTCTCATACACACATGCTCTCACATACACACATGCTCTCGCACACACACACACAGACACACATGCTCTTTCACAGACACATGCTCTCACACACACCCTCTCTCACACACACATACTCTCTCACACACACATGCTCTCACACACACACATGCTCTCACACACACATGCTCTCACACACACACATGCTCTTATACATACACATGTTCTCTGTCTGTCACACACACACACACACACACACATGCTCTCACGCATACACATGTTCTCTCTCTGTCACACACACACACACACACACACACACACACACACACACACACACACTCTCTCACACACACATACTCACACACACACACATGCTCCCTCACACACATATGCTCTCACACACACACACACACACACACACAGAGACACGCTCTCTCACACACACATACTCTCTCACACACACATGCTCTCACACACACACTCACAAGCACACCCATCCACGCTCATATGCACACACATGCTCACACACACACATGCACGCACACACATGCTCTCTCACACACACATGCTCTCACACACACACGCACAGGTACGCACGCACATACATGCACGCTCTCACACTCACATCCTCTCACACATGCTCTCTCTCACACACACACATGCTCTCTCACACACATGCTCTCACATACCCACATGCTCTCACACACACACACATGCTCTCTCACACACATGCTCTCACATACCCACATGCTCTCACACACACACACATGCTCTCTCATACACATGCTCTCTGACACGCACATGCTTTCCCATACACACATGCTCTCACGCACACACACACGCTCTCTCACACACACATGCTCTCACACACACACATGCTCTCACACACACACACATGCTCTCACACACACACATGCTCTCACATACACACATGCTCTCGCACACACACACACGCTCTCTCACAGACACATGTTCTCACACACACATGCTCTCACACACACACGCTTTCACATACACACATGCTCTCACATACACACATTCTCTCACACACATGCTCACATACACACATGCTCTCACACACACACACACACATCACACATGCTCTCTCATACACACATGCTCTCACACACACACACATCACACATGCTCTCACATACACACATGCTCTCACACACACACACATGCTCTCACATACACACATGCTCTCTCACACACACATGCTCTCACACACACACACATCACACATGCTCTCACATACACACATGCTCTCACACACACACATGCTCTCACATACACACATGCTCTCACACACATACACATGCTCTCTCTCACACACACATGCTCTCTCATACACACATGCTCTCACATACACACATGCTCTCACACACCCACACACACACACACACAGACACACACATGCTCCCTCACACACATATGCTCTCACACACACATACTCTTACACACACACATGCTCTCGCACACACACAGGCTCTCAAAAACACATATGCTCTCACATACACACATGCTCTCGCACACAAACACACATGCTCTCTCACACACACATGTCTCACACACACATGCTCTCACACACACACATGCTTTCACATACACACATGTTCTCACACATACATGCTTTCACATACACACATGCTCTCTCACACACACACATGCTCTCTCACACACAATGCTCTCTTACACACACATGCTCTCACATACACACATGCTCTCGCACACACACACACACACACACACGCTCTCTCTCTCACACACACACACACACATGCTCTCTCACACACACATGCTCTCGCACACACACACACACACACACACATGCTCTCTCTCTCACACACACACACACACATGCTCTCCCACACACACATACTCTCACACACATGCTCTCACACACACACAGGCTCTCAAAAACACATATACTCTCACATACACACATGCTCTCACACACACACACATCACACATGCTCTCACACACACATGCTCTCACATACACTTACGCTCTCTCACACACACATGCTCTCACACACACATGCTCTCACCCACGCACATGCTCTCACACATACACATGCTCTCTCTCTCTCTCTCACACACACACACACACACACACATGCTCTCTCACACACATGCTCTCACATACACACATGCTCTCTCTCTCACACACACACACACACACACACACGCTCTCTCACACACATGCTCTCACATACACACATGCTCTCACATACACACATGCTCTCACACACACACACACATGCTCTCTCATACGCACATGCTCTCACATACACACATCACACATGCTCTCACATACACATGCTCTCTCTCTCACACACACACACACACACAAACATGCTCTCTCATATACCCATGCTCTCACATACACACATCACACACGCTCTCACACACACACATGCTCTCACATACACACACGCTGTCACACACACATGCTCTCACATACACACATGCTCTCGCACACACAGACACGCTCTCTCACACACACATGTTCTCACACACACATTCTCTCACACACACGCTTTCACATACACACATGCTCTCACACACACACATGCTCTCGCACACACATGCTCACACACACACATGCTTTCTCACACACAAATGCTCTCACACACACACATGCTCTCACATACACACATACTCTCACACATACATGCTCTCACACACACACATGCTCTCACATACACACATACTCTCACACACACATGCTCTCACACACACACATGCTCTCACATACACACACATGCTCCCTCACACACACATGCTCTCACATACACAATGCTCTCTCACACACACACACACATGGTCTCTCATACACACAGGCTCTCACACACACACATGCTCTCGCACACACCCATGCTCTCTCACACACACGGTCTGACACTCACACATGCTCTCACACACACACATGCTCTCACATACACACATGCTCTCGCACACACACACGCTTTCTCACACACACATGCTCTCACACACACACACATGCTCTCTCACACACACATGTTCTCACACACACACATGCTCACACACACACGCACACACGCTCTCTCACACACACCTGCTCTCACAGACACATGCTCTCACACACACATGCTCTCTCTCACACACATGTTCTCACACACACACATGCTCACACACACACGCACACACGCTCTCTCACACACACCTGCTCTCACAGACACACATGCTCTCACACACACACACACACACTCTCTCACACACACACACACACAAACACACACACACTAACATACACACATGCTCTCGCACACACACACGCTCTCTCACATACACATGCTCTCACACACACATGCTTTCACAGACACACATGCTCTCTCACACACACACACACACACACACACATGCTCTCACATACACACATGCTCTCGCACACACAGACACGCTCTCTCACACACACATGTTCTCACACACACATTCTCTCACACACACGCTTTCACATACACACATGCTCTCACACACACACATGCTCTCGCACACACATGCTCACACACACACATGCTCTCACACACACACATGCTCTCACATACACACATACTCTCACACACACATGCTCTCACACACACACATGCTCTCACATACACACACATGCTCCCTCACACACACATGCTCTCACATACACAATGCTCTCTCACACACACACACACATGGTCTCTCATACACACAGGCTCTCACACACACACATGCTCTCGCACACACCCATGCTCTCTCACACACACGGTCTGACACTCACACATGCTCTCACACACACACATGCTCTCACATACACACATGCTCTCGCACACACACACGCTTTCTCACACACACATGCTCTCACACACACACACATGCTCTCTCACACACACATGTTCTCACACACACACATGCTCACACACACACGCACACACGCTCTCTCACACACACCTGCTCTCACAGACACATGCTCTCACACACACATGCTCTCTCTCACACACATGTTCTCACACACACACATGCTCACACACACACGCACACACGCTCTCTCACACACACCTGCTCTCACAGACACACATGCTCTCACACACACACACACACACTCTCTCACACACACACACACACAAACACACACACACTAACATACACACATGCTCTCGCACACACACACGCTCTCTCACATACACATGCTCTCACACACACATGCTTTCACAGACACACATGCTCTCTCTCACACACACACACACACACACACACTCTCTCACACACACATGCTCTCACACACACATACTCACACACACACACGCTCTCTCACACACATGATCTCTCACACACACACATGCTCTCACATACACACATGCTCTCACACACACACGCTCTCTCACACACACAGACTCTCTCACATACACACATGCTCTCACATACACACATGCTCTCACACACACATGCTCTCACATACACACATGCTCTCTCACACACACACACATACTCACACACACACACGCTCTCTCACACACATGATCTCTCACACACACACATGCTCTCACATACACACATGCTCTCACACACACACGCTCTCTCACACACACATGCTCTCTCACACACACATGCTCTCTCACACACACACGCTCTCACACACACACATGCTCTCACATACACACATGCTCTCACACACACACACACATGCTCTCTCATACGCACATGCTCTCACATACACACATCACACATGCTCTCACATACACATGCTCTCTCTCTCACACACACACACAAACATGCTCTCTCATATACACATGCTCTCACATACACACGCTCTCACACACACATGCTCTCACATACACACATGCTCTTGCACACACAGACACGCTCTCTCACACACACATGTTCTCACACACACATTCTCTCACACACACACGCTTTCACATACACACATGCTCTCACACACACACATGCTCTCACACACACATGCTCACACACACACATGCTCTCTCACACACAAATGCTCTCACACACACACATGCTCTCATGCACACACATACTCTCACACATACCCATGCTCTCTCTCTCACACACACACACACACACGCACTCTCACACACACACATGGTCTCTCACACACACATGCTCTCACATACACACATGCTCTCTCACACACACATGCTCTCACATACACAATGGTCCCTCACACACACACACACATGGTCTCTCATACACACATGCTCTCACATACACACATCACACATGCTCTCACCACACACCTACTCACACATACACACATGCTCTCTCACACACACATGCTCTCACATACACAATGCTCTCACATACACACATGCTCTCACACACACATGCTCTCACATACACACATGTTCTCACACACACACGCTCTCTCACACACACATACTCTCTCACACACACATTCTCTCTCATACACACATGATCTCACACATACACATGCTCTCTCTCTCTCTCACACACACACACGCTCTCTCACACAGACATGTTCTCACACACACATACTCTCTCTCTCACACACACACATGCTCTGTCACACACATGCTCTCACACACACATATGCTCACACACACACATGCCCCCTCACACACATATGCTCTCACACACACACGCTCTCACACACTCACATGCTCTCATACACACACAGGCACACACACACATGCTCTCGCACACACACTCTCACACGCACACCCATCCACGCTCACATGCATACACATGCTCACACACACATATGCATGCACACACACGCTCTCACACACACACATGCTCTCACACACAATTCAATTCAATTCAATTTATTTTTGTAGTGCCCAAAATCGCAACAACAGTTGCCTCTAAGGACGTTCCAAGATTTGGATGAGCAAAACATACACACAGACATATCAAAACAGGAATAAACAACATTCATGTAAGGCAGCAAATGAAACATTGTCCAGTCATCCCCTGTCCTTAGACCCTCCTTCTCAGCAAGGAAAAACTCCAAAAAACCCAGGGTCCTGGAAAAAGAAGAAACCTCGGGAAGAACTACAGTGAAGGAGAGATCCACTCCAAAGGACGGACAGGCTATAGATGTCCAGGCCCGTGGGCCAGTTCGGTATGGCCACAGCTACCCAGGTGGGGAAGGAGCTGGGCGAGGAGGGGAGGCCGGGCGAGGAGGAGGAGCCGGGCGAGGAGGAGGAAGCCCGGCGAGGAGGAGGAGAGGGGTCCAGCTGCCATCAGGCGTCTGAAAGAGTTACACTCCACAGGGGGAATGGGACAGGGGACAACATGTGAATAGCAATGAACGAGCTACAGATGAGAACATAGTAAGTGATGCTGATGAAAAAATAGGAGGAAACAGAGGACAGTGCTCCGGTTGCCACACTTCCCCCAGCTTGTTATCTCCTGCGGCAGCTTATCTTAGTGACATCAACTAAGTAACCTGGTCATAAGCTATTCCGAAGAGGAGGGTTTTAAGCCTGGTCTTAAATAAAGAGACTGTGGGTGCCTGTTTAACATCAACAGGGAGTTGATTCCATAACACAGGAGCTTGGTAACTGAAGGCTTCCCCCCCCCCCCCCCCTTCCCCCCACTGTACTTTTAGACACTCTAGGAACCACTAATAATCCTGCATTCTGAGAGCGAAGTTCTCTATTTGGCTGATAGGGGACAATGGCATCCTGAAGATATGATGGGGCCATATTATTTAAGGCTTTGTATGTCAGGAGGAGAACTTTGAATTTAATTCTAAACTCGACAGGAAGCCAGTGAAGTGATTTTAACACAGGACTGATGTGATCATGTCTTTTAGTTCCTGTTAGGACTCTGGCCGCTGCAATTTGGACCAACTGGAAGCTTCTTAAAGTACCTTTAGCGCAGACGGTCAGCAGAGAATTACAGTAATCTAGTCTGGATGTAACAAATGCATGGATACGTTTTTCAGCATCATTTTTAGGCAAAATATTTCTGATTTTAGTTATGTTTCGCAGGTGAAAATATGCAGTTTTACAAGCCTGGTTTATATGAGCTGTGAATGAGAGATTTTGGTCAAATACGACTCCAAGGTTTTTTTTTACAGTAGAGTCAAGTGAGATTATCTGGTCTGACAGAAAATCTCTCTGACCTTTAGGACCGACAACAATGACCTCTGTTTTTTCAGGGTTTAAGAGCAGGTAATTCAGGGTCATCCAGGTTTTGATGTCCTTCACACAGGCACTGAGCTTATCGGTTTGATCGGTCTGATTAGGTTTCATTGATAAGTCATCAGCATAGCAGTGGAAATTAATGCCATGTTTTCTGATAATGTTACCTAATGGCAACATATACAGAGTAAACAGGATTGGACCAAGCACAGATCCTTGTGGAACACCGCAAGCTACTTTAGAGCAGGGAGAGGTGCACTGGTTTACACTAACAAACTGGTACCTATCTGATAGATAGGATTTAAACCATTTGAGGGCGGTCCCTCTGACACCTATGTCACATTCTAACCTCTGCAGTAGAATGTTGTGATCAATGGTGTCAAACGCTGCACTGAGGTCCAGTAGGACCAGGACTGAAGCCTGCCCATTATCAGCAGCTAGTAGCAAATCATTTGTTACTTGAAGCAGAGCAGTTTCTGTGCTGTGGTGAGTTCTGAAACAAGACTGAAATTTTTCAAATAAATTATTGTCCTGCAGATGGTGACAGAGCTGTTTCACCATAACTCGTTCCAGAATCTTTGAGAGAAATGGAAGATTTGAGATAGGTCTGTAGTTGGCTAGTTCATCAGGATTTAAGCTAGGTTTTTTTCAAAAGCGGTTTAATTACAGCATATTTAAAGGACTGAGGAACATAGCCATTTTCTAATGACATATTTATTATGTTATGGATGGAACCTATTATTAGGTGGAGAGCTTCTTTGAGGAGTTTGACTGGAATAGGGTCGAGCAAACAAGATGATGGTTTGGACGACATGATGACTGAGGTAATCTCCACCTCATCGACAGGAGTACCACCTCATCGACACACACACGGTCTCACACACACACATGCTCTCACACACACACACACACACTCTCACATACACACATGCTCTCGTACACACACACACGCTCTCTCACACACACATGCTCTCATACACACACACACATGGTCTCACGCACACACATGCTCTCACACACACACACATGGTCTCACACACACAAGCTCTCACATACACACATGCTCTCACACACACATGCTCTTACACACATACATGCTCTTACGCACACACATGCTCTCACACACACACACACACACACACACACGCTCTCACACACACTCACACACACACACACACACACACACACACACACACACACACACACACACACTCTCACACACACTCACACAGAGCTCTGCTGCCTGTCAGCTGGGCTTTGTTCTGGTTGGACAGCCTGTGGTGCTCAAACCTCAGCAGGGCTCAGGGGGACAGCAGTCATGTGATAAGGACACAGGATGGTGTGTGATGAGGAGGAGATGGAGAGGCTGATGAGGCTCGTGCTTCTACTGCTGCGGCACACACGGGCCAGAGGAGCTGACTGAGGTGGCACTGGCTCAGAACGTTCATCTACACTACTCAAGAATGACACTATGATTGTTGTCTCCAAATGATGCTTATTATTGTTGTGCCCTTAGGCAAAACATTTCACCCACCCGACCCACATTTCCCCATGTGGCACAAATAATGATCTTCTATCACTTTTCCAGACGCAGAGTCACTCTACATGAAGGCTATTCTTTCACTACACACTGTGTTCATAAGCTCCTACTGTAGCTGCAACTGCCCTGGGACAGACTGACAAAAGTGAGGCTGCCAATCTGCACCATTGGCCCCTCCAACCACCACCAACACTCACTCACACACTACATTCATACTAGGGAATGTGAGTGGATGTCTTGCCTAAGGACACAACAGCGATTTCCCAGTAGAGCCACTGCTACCCCACTAAGCCTCTTACATGGGTGAGCTCAGGCTACAGTGTCTTCTGAGAGTCTGAGCTGTGATAGATCATGGTGTTCTTCTATAGGGCCACAAGAATCCTGCTGCTTCATGAGTGTGAAATTTAAATC